>JAOXNG010000026.1:58823301-58836558 GCA_028566535.1 Scolopax minor | reverse complement strand
TAGTGCTCTTGATGCAACACTGACTAATGTCAGAAGGCTTCCCAGTTCAGTTTTACAACTGGTCTTTCAATAGAAAGGGGACAAGAAGTGGCTTCACCCAAGCTTTGCTCAGCTCCTCGAAGATAGTGGGACTCTGGATTGGGTTTTGTGGCTGATTGGTCTGAGGAGAGAGCTGTGGCTTGAAAGTTTATTCCGCTAGAAAGCACAGAGGCGTATTTTAACTGTCCTGAGAACTTAGAGGAGCCTTTGAAGCAAAGAAAAGAGAAGAAAAAATAAAAAAAAGTGTTAGTCTCACCTTCAAGAACTTCTTTAATAGACTCGTGGAAGTTGCCTCACAAATAAAGCTGGGAAAGAGGATTTAAAGATAGATTTTTTGGAACCATCTCCTGCAACAAAGCTACAGGAGGGCTGTGAGACTCAGCCAGGGACAAGCGAAAGGCTGTTCCGAGTGAATGATCCGGGAAGAGGTTTTCAAGCCATCTGTGAGTGCTTCAATGGAGAAGAACAGAGCAAAAGGATACAGCTGAATCAGGTAAGTCTTTGCTACGGCAATTTATACGGTTAAAGGGGTTAATTGTTTATTTTTGATTGACGCACAGAGAGCACGTCTAGAACTTACGTTAAACTGCCTTGTCCGGTTGCGGTTTGTGTTTATTTTAACAGGCGAGAAGCTGATGTGTGTTGAGCTATCACCACCTAGTGGTAAAACAGAAATGATGAAAGTACCAAAAAGAGGGAGACTCGCTCAACTATTTTTTTATTAGCTCTTGTGCTTTCGTAGAGAGTTGCTGAAAAGGCAGAGACTAAAGGACTGATCATTTTTATCAGAAACAGAAATTAATGAATATGGCAGTAATCCAATACTAGCTTCATCTTTTAATGGTTCTTCTTACTGTATGGTGTCATAACTTGTTGAGGATTAGTTACTTATTCAATAATTTCTCTCTTTAAAATATTGCTTGTAGATGTAAGTAGCTAACCCACAAGTTTTCTGTCCTTGCCTTTGTGTGCTGATTGTAAACGGAGCTTTGATGTTTGGAAGACAGTGAGATGCCTTGTATTGTGCAATGAAAAGTTTTAAATGGAGTTAACTATGTTTTATACCGACTCTGTTCTAACTTGTTTGACACTCTCTCTCTGTATATATATTTCCTGATACATATCTATTTCATATACTATGTTTTTAATAAAAACACTTTCACTCTATAAAGATCGCTTTCAGTAAGCAATGTGTTAGCTCGTTAGCAGAGGTAGGCTGGTGGTGGAGTCCTGGAATTAAATGCCTTCTTAAAAATGTGTGTTTTGCCTGGGTGCTGGACGTTCTGTTTCTATACCTTCTGGAGCAGCCAAGGTAGATTTTCTGCCCCCCCTCCTCTGTATTCAGCTGAGGTAACTGTAGGGGGGGGAAATGGAGGATCTGTCTAGAAGAATCAAACTTCTTTAGCCTAGAGAAGCTGAGCTGTGGGGGAGAGAGAATGTAATGCTGTCTCTGAACACCTTGTAATGCTTATGTGGAGCAAATGGAAATAGTTTATCCAAAGAGCGAAGTTACCCAAGAATAAGTAAGAGTAGCTGTCAATAAACCCAGGTTTCTGACCATTAGAGACAAGTGTCTGAAGTGGACAGGGCAAGAAGGATGCCCTGAAGGTTGATACATCCACAGAAGAAATAAGATGTGACTTTCTATAGCAGTGGGTAGGTGCTAGAGTTGGTGATGCTGGGAACTCTTTGAATAGTTGCCCTGAAACATGGATGCAATGTGGTGGTTGTCTGGAAATTTGTTAACGTATGTTTATCTATTATTTTCTGTACTTCTCGTACACAGAGAGATGCATATAACTGATAGCTGTCATATCTTTGTTTTAAACTATGTCTATGAAGGTTAGGGTAAATTAACATGCCTCAGAGCCATCTTGATATGTCATTGAGCCACAAATCACCATATCTATGTAGCTTTGTACTGTGCCATATTGAGATATCTGAGATAACAATCGGGGTAGTCTTGCAAGGTGCTGCACTAAGCCAAGCTAATGTGCCTAAAAACCACACAAGATAACTACCCCTGCCACCTCACAGCCCAGAAGAGGCCTCCTTCAGTGCTGTCTTTGTGAACTGATCCAACCAGAAGTGTAATACCAATTCACAGGTTTTCTATGGTGTGTCCACCCAGTTTGTCTTTGCCATCCCTCCGATGGTGTGCATGGAGCCTTCTTGGAAGGCCTTCTGCTTCTTTGTAGTGCCTGCTGAAAGATGGACAGCTTATTTGCCATTTCTGTTTCTGAAAAAGAGAGTTATGCTTTCTTTTACCATCCTAATGACTTGGATGGTTGCTATGAACCAGGATGAAACGTGAACTCTGATCTGTTTTTATGGTTGTCTTAGAAAAATCGTAATGTGCTAAAAGACATTAGTTACTTTAAACTTGTTTACGGTTTTAGAATACAATTGCTTTAGGAAAATTCGTATCTTGTCTCTGTTTCAGTTTTGTTGGGATTTGTTATGTATATATGAAATGGCCTAATAAGAAATGTCAGGAAGAACAGATTAAATTTTTTTTGTCTAAGTGCACAGACTGAGCGCAGAAAAGAGATGTGCTGTACCTCTGACTAAACAACTTTATTTCTAGAAGTCCAAATAGTTAGTTATCATCTTCTTGATGAATGTGGACATAAAATAAAACTATGTTCCACTCGTAGAAGCAGGTTTCTTTGACCACAAATAGTTCTGTGTGTTAGGTGTTTCACTGCCTTGTTAGACTGTAGGCTTTTTAGCTGTGTTTTCAGGGAAGGTTTTCTCTAGTACCTTTCTTTTTCTGATTCTTTGCATATTTTTTTTTAACCTTAAAATTACCAGTATTCTTGAGGTGATGGTTACATCAAATCTAGTAGTGTTTTGGAAAATCAAAAAAAAAAAAAAATTGGATAAGATAAAAGTTGTGCTATGTTTGGAATTATTTCTGCTGAACATCTAATGAGATTTTTCAACCCAAACTTGTATGCTGCTAGTTTAGGGAAATTGATATTATGTGGTCTAGCTTTATCTCTGCCCTACTCATTTTCTTTTTTTTTTTTTTTTATTTTTCTAGTACTAATTGCTAGTATCTTTAGTAGATTGTAAGGTTTAAGTGATACATTGCTCTTTAATGTCTTAGTATATTGAATTAATTATGATACTCTCCATCTTGTAACATGACAGCAGCTAAAGCTCTTACAAAGTGTGAATTTCCAGAGTTAACAAAACATTTTTCAGCGCTGTCCCGTGCACGTGGGTTTGTGTGTCTCACCCTGGTAGATGCTTCTCATGATACCAATTACATACGTTATGCTACATTCCTCTTCTGACTGAACTAAACTAGTGTGTTGATAGACAAAGTTCATAGCAGATGAAGGCAAGACTAGTCGTGTGTCCAGTTGCTTCCTGGAGACACCAGTGATGTCCTGGCATCGTACAAAAGGCAGGAACAAGAGACTTGGATCACTTGCATCCAGAATAGTGGTAACAAGGAGTTACAGTTTGGGCTTCTTGATGCTACAGGTTGTTCTTGCCTCCTAGTTTTCCTCCCTCAACACTGTTGCATGCTGGTTACATACTTGAATTCCTGTGTTCATCTTAAATGCATCCTTTTTCTATTTATCCATGTTCTTTAACCAAAGTAATAGAAGAAAAGTACTGCTAACAGCTATATTCCACCATGTTTGTCAACACGTAATAGTCGCCTTATCTGTCTCTCTGATGCTTCTCAAGGCTTTGGGGAAGATAATAATGTGTGTTTGCAAATCTGCCCCGATAACTTCCAACAGAGAGAGAAGTGAGGTAGCTTTACTTGTATCTCCTGGGCTTTGTTTGCTTGATGGCACAGATGACCATAAAAGGGACCTGATGGAATGATAGAAGGGTCTCTCTCTATCACTTTGGAGTGAATCAATTTGTCCTTCACAAATGGTAGACTGTAAAAATTTAATTGGGCCATATATGAGAATTACTAATACAATTGCAAAGGGTGGTGGCAGTACCCCAATTTCTTGGTCAAAGTGGCACCCCCTTACCATCAAACAGGTAAGGCAGGGTAGTCTGTCTGCTGAACATTATGGGTCTAAAGGGACGAAGAGTTTAACAGTATTCAGTGAAAGGATTATGGTTTAAAGAATGAGAATGAATGACCAAAACAGCTCGTCCCATGACAAAAATTGTAAGTCCTATTTTTTTCTAATGAATAGAATTGTTTATGGGAACATATTTTCTCAAAGCATTTGTGACCAAGTAAATGTTCTTTGCTCTGGAAACAGAGCACAAATTTAGGTCAGCATACAATAAATGAAAGCCCTTTAGGTGGCACCCCCTAGCACTGTGTGCCATCTGGTAAACTCTATTTGAAGTTAATAATTTCATCTGAAGTCTTGAGTGAAAATTTGTCTGTAAGGATAATTGTCTGGCCTACTGCTCTTGTTTTTTTGACCCTCTTAGTAATTATGAGTTTTCACATCAAATGTTGTTTATGTGGTTTCCCTACCCAAGGCTGTGTGAAAAGTTAGACCTAAGCTGCATGAATCCTTGGAACTGCTAGAACAAATCTAGATTTTTACCTAGAAAACACCATTCTCTCCACTGGTTTTTATTTGTAGTGTTGCTGAGCTGCTATGAGCAACAGGGAAATCCAGTCTACTCTCCTGGCTTGCTTTCTAAAGAGAGAAAAGGTGTTTGTTTTTTAACTGAATGAAAATTGTTGTGAGTGCAAAGCTGTTAAAGCTTTTTTTTTTTTAATAGCCTTCTGTAGCATGAAAGTACTTCAGGCATATTGATAGGATTTGCTGGTATCAAGTTGAGATGTTTCATGTTGTTACCTGTTGAGCCCAAACCTAGTCAGATTTTTGTCTAGAGAAAGCCTTATAACTGAAAGATACTTGGCTCTTTGAAACCTGTCCATGAGAAATTATTCCTGCAGTTGTATTTGACTGCCAATTTCTCCTCTCCGCTTCCACTTCCCCCCAGCTTGGGCCAAGACTTTCTGAGGCCCACAGGCTGTGAAGAGGTACTTGTGTGACTGGTAGGAGTCACACAGGTAATGAAAATATTAAGCATTAAGAATGAGAAAGAAGCACTTTTTTTTTTTTTTTTTAGAGTCTTTCAGGATAAAGAAATCCAAGTGGTATTCTAACCAACCCTAAATGTTCTGCATTTGTGACCATGAACAGGGCATATTTTAAAGCTGTTGGTGCTTCTAACGCTCTGGAGTTTTGCTTGTCAAGGAGCAAACTATTTTAATACATCTATGTTTGTCAGGTGTCATACTTTCCTGAGAGGAAAGCTGAGATTTCTTACAATTTAGACAGTGTTCTTAGTGGAGAAACTGCTGGGGTGTCTTGGGCCAGTGAATGTTTAGAGTGACATGTTTCTCTGGGAAAAGGTCTGAATCAGGAATGTACCTGGTCATCCCTTTTTAGGCTGTGTTGGGCAGACTCCATCCAGAGTTGGGATAACTAAATAACCTGGGACCTAACAGCATGTGCCCTTATATGTACATGTTTCTGAAATACAGCCCTTGTATAATTAAACCAAACAAAACTCTGGTAAACACAGTAGCATAAACTCTCAATTAAAAATGTTGTTTAATTTATAATAAGGCATTTCTCTTTCTGTTACATTTTTGTTGTTCTTTCATAGTTATAGTTGATAGTTATTGTTTCAGAAATTTTACTATAGAATGGAAAAAGAATCATTCTCTGCTGTTTCAGGATGGTAGGTTTCAAGCCTTTTAGGAAATCTAAATGTAAACAAAGCTGCAACAACAGCTGATCTAACTCAACAAGCTTATTCAACAAGTGATTATGCATTACTTATTCTGTGATTGGTTAGAGATCTTACCATTTTTTTTTTAACTATTATTTTGCCTAGGTATGAGTACTTAAGATGTCTCTGAAAGATTTCTATTAATTAAGATTTCTATGTTGGCCACGCAAGGAAACTAATGGTTATGTTTCCTACAGTATCTTAAAAATATCAACATTATATCTGATTAGAAGGTAACTTTGGAATAGGATTTAATGTAGTAAAATTGCATCCAGATATTCACTTGAAACAATTTCACATCAGTCATATACCAGTGTAGGTGATACTCTGACCTCTGCATTCTTTTATTCTCTAAATTTGCACGGAGACTTTAATGTTACTCTTCAAACAGTACCATGCAAACGCTGCATTTTATATTATCCTTCCTGTCCTTTTGAGTGGGTCAAAAAGAAAAACTAAAAAAAAAAAAAATAATATTCAGAACATAGATTAATCTCATAAGAATAATGATGATCTAATATTATTAGATAGCTTCACAAATTAACTCCTAAGCAGTGACAAAGGGTTGCATGAAATTGCAGTCGCTTCTTGACCCCCAAATCATGCTGACCTTTTTTTATAGTAATTCTTTCTTCTAAGGTTTTTCCAATAAAGTTGACTTCAGTATCCAATGCTAAATTTATTTATTATTTTCTTCTTGCTTAGCTTTTGGGAGGTGTTTTCATTGATAGCCTCTTGCAATCAGAGGAGGATCAGAGTTAGATAAATGTCCTTTATATAAAGCTTTAGTATTTTCATGATATTTTCCACTGTCTTGTTCCACGGACCTATACAGTCAGATACTAACCAAATAAACCTGCCTTTTGCTTAAACCAATGTACACTAAGCTATGAAAAACAGCAGATTTTTCTGAATAATAGCTTCAAGACCAGAGATTTTTAACTCATCGGATGTCTAGCTTTATTTTTATTCAACAGTTGTAGGATGTTCCAGCCTCGCACCTCTCTTTCTTACAGACTGAGTATATTCACTAATTAGAGACTGACGACATGTGGAGAAGACAAATTGTATAAGTTTACTTCATGTGCACTTCATTTAAACAATTCTGTTGCCTCATCTTTTGTGACTGATCCAAGTAGGGCTCAAAAAGCATTGAAGGCATGGTGCAGCCCATTTCAATTAAAGGAATCTGTCTTTTCCCCTCTCCTTAACTGATCCTAAAGACTTTTGTCCTCCCAGCTGTGTCCTACTCCAGAACATCATTCACATGAACCAAAGCAAGTACCCAAACCTTCCTTTTTCTCCTTGGCTCCCCTCCTCTCGTGCTGAGTGACCTTGGGCCCACACTTTCTCCAAGACTGGCTTCTTGTCCTGCATCTGGGGAGAATTTTGAAAGGTCTGGGGTAGGATGCATATTTCACACACTGGCAGGATGCTATTTGGGAGTTTGGTGACTGAGGTTAGATGTGAGGAATAGGTATATGGCAGGACTAGTCCCAGGTGGTCATAACTTGTCTACTTGCTTGACTTGTGAGACCAGTACCATTGAGCCTCAATCCCTCTGATCTCTGTATTGCCACCTTTCATTTGGCCTGAAGAAGAATTGGTTTCAGGGGCTGTTGAGCAGTAATATGCCCTGTGAGCCTTTGGAGACTGAGGTGTTACCCATGGCTACAATTACCTTCCAGCAGAGTCGTAGTTTACTTCAGAACTATTACTTTAGGAGGTTTTTTAAAAATTACATACCCATGTAGTCAAGTGTCTGAGTAATATTCTTCTATTGGTATAACGATTGGGGTAATCTTCTTAATATGCATGATGGCCTTCTTCAGTAGAAATCGACAAGTCAGGTAGAAGTAGTTTCAAAGGAGCCATTAATGCCTTAATCTGCTAATGATCCATATATAATGGAGTCCCTCCATAGTCACTAATGGTCTTGGTACAGAAAAATGGCTGTAGCTCCATTTTGATTTTATCCTGCAATCATACCTCTTCCTTATCTAAGACTGCACAGTAAGACTAAAAAGTTATGTGAAACTTGAATTCATAGGTAAGATGTAACAACCTTACAAGGAGTTCATACATGTGTTAGAGCAAAACAAAAGCTTTAAAGACTGCAGCCTAATACAAACTGAAATGTGGAAAGCTTCTGGAGGTGAAGAAGGTGTTGTTATCTACAACAAAGATAATATAAAATTAATGTAACATGACAGTGCACACTAATAAAAGTACCTTAATTTCTAAGAGAAATGGGGAAACAAAACTGTTAAATAGAGAAAGCTGAATTGATAGCATCAAGCTTCTTATCTTGCATTTAAAATATTAAAATCCATAAAATAGTAAACATTTAAGATGTTATTAATTGTTATTTCTAAAGGAAGTACCAGCAGCTTTCTCTTTTTATATGCAAGATATCAGAGATTACTACACTGGAGACCGGTAATCTGTCTACTCTCTGAGATCAGATCTGAGGTCTCTTCTGTGCTCAGCCTTAATCTAAATTTAACTGTGAAAAGTGGAATTATTTAAATGGCATAGAATGAATGGCTTTCCTAACCAGGCTGGTAGCTTTATGGCTAGAGCTTCTGCTTGCATGGAAGAAATGTGGAATTAAATTATTTGTCAAAAGGAGGCAGAGAAGTGATATTTTAAGTCTACTTTCCACGTGGCCATTGCTATACTTACCTGTGGAAGAATCAAGGAGCTCTTCTTTAACAAATCTTTAGCTTTTCCAATGTCTGCCTGGGTCAAAATGAAATATCACTGAAAGATGTAGGACAAGCTGGTAAAATGAACAGCAACAAATTGGCAAAGTTGCATGGTCGCTTTTTAATTCCCAGTTTGAAGTTGCCAAGCTGCTCAGGATGGTGCATAAACCTTCTTGTTTAAATTGACTCCAGCACCAGGGGATAAGAGGAAGTAAAAATGGTTTTTGACAGCACTTCAGAAAGTAGAGACTAATAAATCTGATGAATCGAACAAAAAAAGAAAAGTGGAAGTGGTTAGACTAGCAGAAATGTGTTGCAAGGGGGAAGAATAAATGTTACTTCTATAGAGAGAAATCACACACCAGGGCATTGATTAGGGTAGAATTTAGTGCAGGCTTTCAGGTAAAATTGGTATAATTGATTGAAGTGCGATATGGATTTAAAAATCTTCTAGATAAGTTTTCTCACCAAATACTTTTAATGGTATAACAGGGAAAGTGCTCCTCTAGATTGTTAAGAGACAAAGTATAAAAACCAAAGGGATAAGAATTTATGGAAAAGGATTTGTGCTTTTTTTGCATTAGTAAATTATCTGGGAGAGAAGATGAGTGGTAAAATGACAAATTCATGGAAGTTTCTCAAGTTAATCAGCGTATTTAAATCTAAGTCTCAGTAGAGATGGATACTGGCAGAAGATCACAAATCTTAGTGACTAGCCAGTTTAAAAAAAAAATAATGAAGAAAAAGATTGAAATACTAATAAATGTAGATTAGCAAATGGAATATTATATAAGTATTTAGAATTGGACACTCATAATTGTGAAAACTTGAGTGGCCTTAGGAACCTGAAAGGAAGCATCTAACAAAATATCCCTATTGCTCTTCATAAATTCTATGTCCACTTGGTTCAAAAGTGATGTGGTAAATCAGAAGGGTAAGAGAAAGGGGACATTGACATTTTTTTTTTATTATTTTATTTTTTCTGAATGGGACTGCTTCCATGTGAGAAGAAATTAATATGTTTAGAAGATTGCTTAGAAAACAAATGGCAGGGTAATGGATGCTGGCACATAATGGAGCGAGGAGAGCAAATAGGAAAGATTGTTCAGTCTTCCCCATGATGGACAAGATAGGGAATACCTAATGAAAGTGCCAGACATAATAGACTTCAGCACAATGCATAATTAAATAAGGGAGTTCACTTTTTCTAACCACTTATTAATAGCTTCAAAAGCCATTAGACAAGTTCAGGTGAGAAAAATATATTAAGCCTCTGTTTCCCCCTTAAGCCACAGATAACTGGTGATGGGAGGCTACACAAGAGAAGAAATGCTGTTTATTTATTATTTATTATTGAAATCTTGCATGGAAATCTGTCATCAAAGCACATCATGTGCTTAATGTTCTTAATATTTTATCATAGATGTGTTTGCTTTCTTTCTGTCTTGCATGTGAGCTTTTGTTTGCACACTCTCTCTATTTACTTACTGATTCATCCAGGTTCAGGAAAGGGGTCCCAGTTGAAGGTCTCAAGAAACACACTTGAATAACCTGGAATTTCTTGGTTCCCTCCATGTAGTATATCTAGCTATGTTTGAAGATTTGCTCTTGGCTGGAGACCACAGCCCCAGAATATCATTCAGCATCTAGTCCTCTGTATATTTAGATGTAGAGTTCAATGTTCTGATCTTACAAGTGTCTGCACAGACAGGTGTCCACATTCATCAAGTCTCCAAAAGCCTATCATGTCAAGTAGCTGGTGAACATGGACCTCAAATTGCACATTCTATGCTTCTGCTGACGTTGGCCTAAATTAGCACCTTCTGCTATATTGGTGGTGATACATCTGTGTTACCATGTACCCTGTAAACTCTTGACGCCCCTTGTCCTGAAGATACTTCTCAGCTTTGAGTTCTGCTTCCTCCAGCTGTATCTTGCCCATGATCACTAGGGTGAGAAAATAGGTCAGATGACTGACTTTAGCTACTGTAAAAAGTTTTAATTTTGGTCGTTTTTTGGAGCAATGAAGTAAATATGGGCACAACTATAGTGTGCTAAAAAGGACAGTATAGAATCCCATACCAGTTTTCTCTTTCTGTAGGACTTTATTTTTGCATGGGGAGGGAAAAAAAAAGTGTTTAACTATTAATTTACTTTTATTATAAGACTTCAGTGGCTTGAGATATAAGATCTGCAGAAGACCCTTATTTTTTCAAATCATAATTATAAGAAGGCATATTTTGATTTTATTTTTTTTAATGTGATGACTTTTCAGGCTCTACTGCTACTTTAAAAATGAAATATGAAATACAATATGAAAAATAAAATTTATATTGCCACTCTCAAAATAAGTAGACAACCTTATAACTGTTATTCATAATGATAATTTATTGCATGAACTTTGATGTTAATTTTAATTCTTTGATTATGAAGACTGCTAAGAGAATATGCATTTTGGTATAGGTGCATCTATACTAGCTAGCTTGTGACTGACCTTGAGCAAACCCTTCACTGACACATGATTTTTAGTTCCCTGGATATCCGTTAGAAAAGTTAGATTACTCCCCATCCCCCACTTTAGCCTGCTCATAAAATGAGCAATGAATATTGGCTCATTTGCAGATAGTGAGCCCAGTGCATCACACTGATTTTATTTAATTTTTTTTTTCCCTGAAGTTCTTAAAATTTTTATGGGAATATATGAAGGAAAGAGATATTAGCTATCTAACACTTGGACTTGGGGGTGGTGGAGGAAGAAAATAGCTACTATAAAGTATAAATACATGGGTTGTCATTTCTCATAGTATGGTCCTTTGCTTGTTATGTTTTGCTGTGACTACAGGAAGACACACTTAACTGTGTGCAATTTCCAGAGAAGAGTGCTAATACTGACATACCATAATGCCCAAGCCATTTAATTATGGACAGCCTGTTCTGCAGCAATGCTAGGAGAAAATCAAAGTCAATTATTTTCATGTTACTTATCCAATAGAAAGAAGTAGCCATTCTAAATGCATACAGAGTTTATTCAGAAGTGTTTAGCAGCATAATGTGGAAAAACCTCAATGCTTCTGTGATACGAGCTCATCTAAATATAGAATGTAAATCCATATAGGTATATAATGTGAAATTATTCAAAGTCTAGCAAAATAGACTGGTACACATAATCATCAGTAATGCCATTTAAAATGTGTAACATTAAAATGTACACTTGCAAACTTTAGGATTTTAGTCTTTGGAAATATCAGATGTGGTGATATCCAGATTATTTTGGCTGCTCAGAAGGGTAGATTTTTTAGCATTCTGTTAGGTGGCCCTGGGAGAGCCAAGATTAAAGAAAGTTTTCATGGTTTCTATCTCTGGCTGCCTATAAAGTAATAGGTTTTTTCTAACACTCAAAAGAGGAATTTGAAAAATTTTATTTTTTGCCATTGTTTGATTTGCCTGCTTCACTTTCAATTATGCACATTATGCTTAATTTTTACATGTAGTTGCTTAAACTTGAATGTGATCATCTAACTTCATATTGGTAGACTTGGGCAGGCTGTAACTGGATTATTCCTTTGGGTAAAGCTCGATGAGCTCTTTGTTAACAGCTTTTAAATAGTGGACTTGCTTTTCTTGGCCTTTAGTCAAGTCTGTAGAGGTGTTACAAAAAGTTTCCTGCTTATTCAGGTTGTGTGGATTTCACGTTTTCTCTTTATTTCCTTTGGGATTTTGAATCCCTTCAATTAGTGCTATCTCAAGGTTTTGATAAAAGTTGTCTTTGGTTGGTTTGGATGATATTTATTTCCTTCAAGCAGCTTTTGGTAAATTGGATTCTTGAAGAAAGAGGAATTTATAAAGAACAGTCAGCTATTCGTTAGCTAACTTGTATTGAGTCTAAGAAATAGCACGCTTTGAAGTGCTATGCATAAATACACCATGCTTATTTAAAGAACACACAGGGGCAACTGGTAGAGATTGAGGCAATTTTGCTAATTTTTGAAGGCTGGGGATAAAATTCTTTGTGCTTTATACAAAAAGACTTACGAGAGTTCTCTCTTTGCCTGTCACAATTCAGTGTAGGACAGGTCAGTCACCTGCTCCTAATTAGGATGGAGAAATTGAGGCAGGAACCAAATCTGTAGAAATAATATTGAAGTGCTTTGCTATGTTATAAGGTATAGAAAAGTACCACTTTAATTGCTTATCTAACTTTAACATAATTGGAGTATAGGAAAAAACATTAAATGTGCTAAAAGCAATCATGCTAAAACAGCTCTGTGCAAAAACTGTTTTATCAATCAGAAATATATGTGTCTTGAAGGTGACATGATAAAATTAGACTACCCAGGTTGCTCATTTTATGTTAAATTGAATGATGCTGGGAAAGGTATTCCAAAATATAATCAGTATAAATCCCTCACTCTACTCCTTCTTTGAGAAATACAGCACGTGAAAGAAGCTGTCAGATTGTATTGATTTCTGGGAGCTTTCACATGGTTTAGTATTCAAACCACTCTGAACTCTCATTATCTGTTAAATGTTCTCTAACTGCTGCTTGTCATAATACTGAAAATAGGAAGCAAGTTGCTTGAAGGAGAACAGGAGGGGCAGGAGAAAAATAGTGCTGCTCAGCATCACCTAAACTTGCTTTCAGTTCTTCTTGGCCTTTGTGTAGAATTTTAATTTAGACCTTTATAAACTAGAGGCAAGCTTGGTAGACTGAGCTTAGTCTCAGCTCCTGCTAGCTAGCCTGATTTAGGTAAAATGAAAGAAG
>JAOXNG010000026.1:58798559-58808584 GCA_028566535.1 Scolopax minor | reverse complement strand
TTAGGAAGTATTTCGTGAGACCTTACGAACTTCTGTTTTAGATTTGGGGTTGTCTTGGGTTTGGGTAAATGCAGTATTTCAGAGTAACTTCTCGGGAGGGACAGTTTGCAAGCACATGTAGCAATGGGACAAGGTTTTAAACTAGAGCAGGGTAGGTTTAGATTGGACATTAGGAAGGAGTTATTTACAATGAGGGTAGTGAGACGCCAGAGCAGGCTGCCTAGAGAGGTGTTAGAGGCCCCATCCCTGGAGACTTCAGGATCAGACTTGGTGAGGCTCTGAGCAATCTGATCTAGTTAAAGATGTCCTTGTTTACTGCAAGGATGTTGGACTACATGACCTTCAATGGTCCCTTCCAACCCAACATGTTGTATGATTCTTTGAGAGGGGCCCTCCACCTAAATTCAGCAGAAAGGAGAGAGACTCAACTGTAGAGCAGGAACAGAGAATTGGTCTGGAACAAGTTACGCCACGTGGCTTGGCTGAAGAGATCCAAGACATCTTAAGCACAATAAATAGTGGATATCCAAGAAAGTAATTTCCAGTTTCTAATTTAACTCTTCTGTGCTCAAACACCAGGACTTCTATCTCTACAACTCAAGGCTTTGATCTCTGCTTGTATTTACAAATTGATATGGGGCCAATAGTCTAATAATTGTTGGGATTTTTGAGAGAATATTCTCAATAATAGCTATGTTCTTGGTGTAATATGATTAAAGACTGAGCCTTTCTCTCTAGTTACAACATGAACAGAAGGTGATGATTATTTTTTGTTTGCTTGTTTGGTTTCCTACAAGCATGAGATGGTGAGGAGCATTTCAGTTCTGTGCCAGTTGGCCACACAAGCAGTAGTTTGTGAGTCAAGATCAACAGCACACAAATGCAGTTTAAGAAGCTCAGATTGAGGTGATGCTGTATTGAATGGCAAATAACAACAAAATAACTAATAACATGCAACCAGTAGCAGAATTGCATCGTGATGGCAATTTACCAGCGAAAAGTGGCATTTATGAAGCTCTGTGGTTGATCCAGCCATGCTTTTCTGGTTAGCACTTCTGTTCTCAGTGTCACCCTGAAGAGCTCTGTCAGTTTGCACTGAAACTTAAAAACTTCTCACATCATGTGATGTTTCCTAGTTAGTAGGATGTTGCTTCCATTATTGCATGTAGACCTAGAGGCAAAAGGGGGGGAAAAAAAACCCACCACAACCTGCCCTAAACCATGAAACACCAAAAAAATACTTGTCAGGTGTTTTTTATTCCATTCAGCTATACAGAAAGAGTAATTTTTTTTTTTCTTACTAATCACTTTTGCATATCATTCTACCATTAAACTTGCCTACTGAGTAATCAAAAAAAAAAAAAACCCAAAACTCTTGAAAGTGAAAGGGAATGCAAATTGTAAAGACACAGTAAAAGCAGAACTCCTATTGTATCTTTTTAAGATAGTTATAATTTTATAGGTTGGGAAGTTGTTTAAACCCCAGAATGAAAGGAAAATCTATCCATTCCATCCATAACGGAAAGAAATATGTATTTCCACTTTACAGACTTGATGAGTCTTTCAAATTGCAAGAGTGACAATAAAAAAATTGTCTTGCCAAGAAGTCTGACCCAAGGAATTTTTCGAAAATAAAAATTTCATAGGGCAACTGCCGTAACTTTTTTGTTTTATCTCTGAGATTCATCTAAAAATTGTGCTTTTTTTTTTTCTTTAATGTGAAGGACATCAGCTGAAGCTTTATTGAGCTGTTCAAAGATTGTTCTCTTGCAATTTCTGATAGCTAAGACCATTTTTATATACTTCTAGGCAAATTATTTCAGGGTTTAGTTTTTTTATCAGCCTCAGGTATATATATAATATCAGCCATTTTAAAATCACATTTTATGCAGTGGGGATTATTCATGCAATCCTGGGGTTCACAGGCTTGTTTGTTGTTAGATTTTGGATTCCTGGACTCTGTGCATGTTTACAAAACATAACCACGGAAAGGCTTTGACCTTCCTACCCAGCCCTAAATGCAGACTAGAGCAAGTTTTTTTTTTTTTTTTTAGGTGTAGAACTAGAACATATACCATATACCTACTAGGTCTAGAAAACAACATTTCTAGGACCCTTTCCAAAGGGTCCTTAACTTTTTGTTGAAAAAAATGTCTCAGCCTTAATTATTTGATTTCTTATACTCTTGTTTTCTGTAGCAGTTCTGTTACCATTTTTATCATCTATTTTACAAGTAAAAGATCCAAATTTTTACCACCAAAAGGTTTGTGCCATTTAAAATGGATAACGATTCTGATATCGTTCAAACCCAAAGGAAGTGACAGGAGGAATTTTTGCACTTGGTTTAAGCTAACAAAAGAGCAACATTAAAAATTTGATCACCTTCTTTTTAAATAAAGTATTGCTGATAAAGGAAAAGTAACTGCTCTTGGCAAACCACTTTTTTTTTTTTTTTTTGAATATCAGATGATAATAACTATGCAATAGGTTATCTAGAACAGGATCGGATAAAGATGCTTCTTTTTTTATTTCTTTGGAGAAGTAAATGAAGCTTGGGCATGTCAACAGAAGTAAACTAGCTTTGTGTTGTAAGGAGTGGGAATTGTTCTTAAAGAGAAACCAGGACGGGAGGTTCAGGATGGGCATGGCCCAAAAATTTACACTTTAAGAACTAAGGAGTGATGTAGAAACTTGTGTATTTCCCCCCTTTCAGATAACTTAAGAACATCCATAAGGAATGTCTTGCCAGATGTAAAGTAAAAGTTGTTTTACATCTTGCAGCCTTTGGCTGAAGACAAGTAGTGTGCTCTGGTGTCCAGTGTGAACTGCAATTTCAGACTGGGTGCAGTTCTGGGCAATTGTTTTTATGCTGCTGAACAAGTTCAGAAATGCCTGTGGGAAGTGGCATGTGCTAGGCCTGAAATCTTACCATGGACAAGAGTGGGAATATCTATCTCTATATATCTATACCTGGTCCATATGCTTACAGAGCCACAAGTTTGTTTTTAGCTCATTTAAAATACTGGTAGTGTAAATGGAATACAAAAAAGTTGTTAATGCAATAATATTAACAGTTTGTGTTGATACTGCAACAGGTTCATGACTAGAGACCTTGAGGAATAATTTCACTTGGGTTTTGTTCTTCCCTAGATAGTATCATAATCTTCCCTGAGACTGTAGGATGTTTTGAAATAAGGTATCTACTGATTGGTACTATTTTAGTTTTATAAATCATTTTCATGGCAGAGCACCATACAAACTGGTCTTGGGGGTTTTGGTGGGTTTTTCCTCCATTGGTTTGTGTTTAAAGATTGAATGTTCCTGAGGAAACCGAATTATTTAGAAACATTAATATTAAAAAGGTGAGGAAATCCTATTAGTATTTTCAGATAAATGTTTTACATTTGGAGAAAATCAACTGGTTAAAACCTCTATTACACATTTATCTCCATCTTCTATTTTTTTCTTCTATTTCACTGGGTGGAAAACAAAAGAGGTAAGCTATTAAAATGTGACTAACGTGAATTATCTCTGAAGATTTCCTATGGGGGAGTCTGCCTAATGATAATATAAAATAGCGTGGGGGAGTGGAATTGCCTAGTTTAATCAAGAGACAAGAATGAAAACTGCACGACGTGCCATAAATTCTTTACTGACCAAAAGTGGTAAGGGCATCTTTGCAATTAAGATGCTCATACCTGACAAGTTACCTGTGCATTGGAAATTGTAGAGGTGGAGGTGTGTTTTTTTTTTTTTTTTTTTCCAGTCTAGTTCCTTGGATATAAGATAACTCTAATAGAATTTTTTTTTCTTGACTGAAGAGCTTATCTCTTCCATTTTTAATACAGTTTCTGCAGTACAGGTAGCTAGCTGCCTTATTCTGATGGGGAGAAGTTTGAAATCATAATTTATGTAATATAAAACATTATTTCTCCTTGGCTACTGAAGTTCTATGTCCAGGCTTACAGGGCAGCTGATATGAACTAAGAAATTTCTGCAGAAATTTAAACTTAAATAGAAGTAATATTCATACTCGCCCCATATTGCATAAGAACTTAAAACTATCATTCTTGTAGTATTTAGGAGTTGTTTTCTTCTAGTAGTATTTCTTTTCCTCACAATAAGAGAAATAAGTAGTAGTATTCCACTGAATCTTTCTGTTCCTGAGCATCAGCGCTGATTATAGAATACATATATTGGTGTGTGTATTATCTAAAAATTATTGTTCTTTGTACTGATCTATAGAGATGGGAGAAATGCTTATAACTGCAAGGCCAGCAAACTTCCTGTTCTAGGCTTCAGAGTGGGAAATTTTATTTACAGTCAGCTAATGAAATTTTCTTTTGCTTGCCTAGACCACATACAGGTTATTACCATTATCACTGACTACTTGTAACTTTGTAATAGCTGAGTTCATAATAAGAACTGCTTCACTTCCGCAGGCTGTAGAGTTGGAAAATAATCAGGATTTATGCTTGAGGCCTTTGTTCGATCAGGTCTTCTAGACTCTGGTGTTACTAAGACTACAGTGACTTCATACTCAACTTCCACACTTTCCTTAGGCTTTAAGAACGTGGTCCCAAGTACTTGCCCTGCCATTGAGTGCTCCCAGCTGGGAAACCAAAAGTTGTGTCTTTGGCTAATGCCCATGGGTCACATGTGAGATTGAATTCCCAAGTTGCTCCGTTCCCCTGCTTTTCAGCTGCAAGATTTACTTTGATTCTGCCTCCATCCCTAAGGACCAGAGATGGAAGGACTTAAAGTAGTGTTAGAAGGATAGATGTGGGAGGCTTGCCTGAAGCTGCAAGTGGCTGTGGCCATACTTCTTGGAGAAGTGGTGGTAGATGTGATTGCAAACAAATGTTGATAGGAGGTAGGAAAACAAATGATGATACTCCAGAGATATCAAAATCTA
The DNA here is from genome assembly GCA_028566535.1 of Scolopax minor. NCBI lineage: Eukaryota > Metazoa > Chordata > Aves > Charadriiformes > Scolopacidae > Scolopax > Scolopax minor. The sequence goes on along the minus strand of JAOXNG010000026.1, from coordinate 58,803,669 downwards.
CCAGCTGTATGTAGTATGTGACTCCAAGACCATAATGCAGGCTCGGATGTTTCCCCTACAGGGCCAGCAATGCTAAATGGCTATGCAGCTTGCTGATTTATAGCCTTGGACACAGTTTCCTATCTGAAGCTCACAGTGGGAAGCTTCTTCAGGCTTTATCTGTTGCATGCAACCTAGATAATTTTCCAGTTGACCAGAGATGATCATAAAATGATTTTTGGAATGTGTTTTTAATTTGCCTGTGACGTAAATAAGTGTGCAGAATAGAAAAATTGTAATTAAGGTAAGAGGGGCAGAGTTTTGAAAATATATAAACCTTTCATTGAGCAAGGTTCAGCTCAGGTTTGTTAGACCATAGATATTATCAGATTAATTCTAAACCTATTTGAAATTATTTTCCTACTCATCAGAGTTAAATCCTGCATACTTTGGGAGAGCTAATCACCTGTATTACACGGAAGGAAGATCCGTAGGCAAGTATTACAAACACAACAGTTCTACAAAATCTGGAGTAGACAATTAATTGCTTCTGTTCCCTAAAGGACTTTACTGAAGGAACCCACAGGAATGATGATAGGCTGTTTTTCTTCTCAATATCTGCAGGACACTGCTAGAAGGGCAAAGATGGTTACCTCAGGCCTAGCAGGGTGGTAACTTAACTTGCTCTCAATGCTGGTACAGCTGTTTCAAAATTTTTTTTAGTTTAATCAGGGCATTAAGCCACATCTGCAACCTCTACAGCATCCACAGGGGTCTTGGACTAGCAAAAAATGCCAGGGGAAAGGGAACCCCTGAAAACTGCAGGGAAGCCCTTGACTGAGAATATGAAATGTAAGTTTTGAACCATTTATGGGAAATCCTAGGGGCAAAAATGTTCTCACAGTTGAGTGAAGAAGTTATTCAATCAATTTTAAAACATATTTATATTTTATATAAATATATACATATTTATGTGTCACTACATATCTATATTCTCACAAATGTATTTATGTATTGGCTTTATTATGCTTTCAGGATTGTCATAGCTGATTTTCTGCAATGACTATTCTGTCCTCTTAAGAATGCTGCATACCTAGTATGCATAAATAAAAGATGCTTTCACCCAATTTTTTGATATATTTTTCTTATTTAACAGGTTAATGTAGCTCTTGGTGTCAAAATCAAGCTTTTCAGTGTTCTTATTCTATATGGACATGATATGGATTTGCTTTAGCTAAATCTTGAAAGATCTACGGAACCTATAGACTATTGAGGCTACACTTTCTAAAGCAGTGGAGTTGATTGCTTCTGATTATTTTTTTCTGTTCAGCTTTCTCTTCCATTAAATACAGATTTAAATATGTGCATAATCTAGTACAACTGAACTGAGTTTTAATAACTCCAGGTATTCTTTCCACAGAGGGGAGAGATTTGGAATTAATAAATTATTTTGTCTTGGAGGCAGAATGTGAATTTCTTATAAATGGGGTGTGTGAAACTATTTTTCTGTGGCTTTAGATTTCTCTCTTAATGTGACATACTTGTTGATTTTTCTTTCATTTTATTTGAGAATGCTCACCATTGGTTTATTTTAAGTTGGAAGATATGACCATATGTATAAAACAGGATCTGTATAATAAGCAGGAAAATATATATATTTTTTTTTTTTAGTGCTCTGCAGAAACATTATTGATAACACTGCCCATGCAGGTTTTATAGTTAGCTTTGCATACAGATATTCCATTTATATTGAAGATTAAAAGATAGTACTCCAGCTTTGGCAGTAATAATTTTACAGTTTGTGGCACAGGACTTAATGTGCAACATGAAAACTGCATTATGCCATTTTCTGTTCCAGCAGGTAAGTCCCAGCCTTGTTTATCCCCCAGCAGAAGCTGACTGTGGAAGGTCAGGCTGGGAAGCTGCTGGTGTTTGACACTGCAACATTCAGGAGTGATGAATATTTAATTTGGCAAGTGAGGGACCGTGTGGGAGGGTGAGGAGGCTGGAGCTCCTGGTTGACTGTCTGCAGTATCGACTTAAAGAGTGCTGTGTGAAAAGGAATCCTTGGGTGTGAGCTTCAAGGGCATCAAGTAAAAAAAGGCATTCTGACAGAGCAGCTGGTTACAGGAAAGTTAGGAAAGAATAAAGGCAAATGTTTTGAGTGGTTTTGTTACTCTGGTCAAAGGCTTTATGTTCTGGTGGGCTGAGCCACCATGTTTTATTAAGCTCCATAAATGTAACGGAAAACTAAATGTGAACCTATAGAGTCTGGAACTAGAACAGGGACAAAAATGATTTATTTTATGCAGGTATTAGCTATTAGAATGGAGCACGTGTATAATTTGTTGATATTATGCAAACAGCATGAGGTAGCAGTCCTTTCTCTGTCAGCCTATTTTAAGCACAGCAATAGAGCAGTTTGATTTTGAGGATATTATTCTTAGCAAGCTTTTGGGAGAAGTTAAAAACTATAGACAGAAACAGGAAGACTGTATTAATTTTCAGTGGCGTGGGCCAGGCTAAAGATTTTTTATCACTTTGTGTTCCAAATCAAGAAACAGTGCATGCAGTTTGGCTAAGTAACGGCTGGGCTAGTAGAAAGTTTTTTTTATTGTGTTACAAAGGGTTTATAAATAAAGTCTGTCTTCAAAACCCAGGGCTTTGGCAGTCCCCTCACTGTCTGTCCTGGGCTCTGTGGAAGTCACTGTTTCCACACAAGACAGAACAAGATCATGTCTACGTGGCATGTGAACACCCATTTTAATATGGAGTGGAGGAAGCCAAGATATTTTTTTTGTTCCTTGTTGCTGTGACATTGAGGACCAACAGCAGCAATGAGCAATAACCATTTTAAACCAAATACGTTTAGCTAGCACGTTATTTTCTAGTCAGTTAGGAAGGAAATGTATAGCTGCATCTCTGCTTCTCCAGCTCATGTTCTAGCATATATCCCTCTCTGGGCAAATGAGGTGCAGGACAATTTTAGTTGCTATTTACCAGCCGCAGATAAAAGCAGTGGCTGATACTTTCATAGAAACGGTGAATAATTTGGAATTAGTTCTGCAGTTTCCAGTGATTTAAATGATGAAGGAATCTAAACCTGCTGCATCTACTCTGAAATAACGGTGGCCAACTTTGGACCCCTTGGTATGCAATATTGTCAAGAAGCAAAAGTCCAGAGAAGAGCTATTAAAAGAAATACATTAGGGATTGTGATATAGAAGGACCCCTCCTTTCAGTTCCCCCTGCTTTGTCATAAAAGTAGATCTGATGATGGTCATCTACTTGTGGCAGCTGTTTATTATGCTGATCGTAAACATCTTGCTGCTACCTTGTGTTCACCCATCTGTTTGCTTCTACCCATCTGTTATTTCTTGCCATGTGCTTAGGTTGTAAATACGATCTCTGCTCTTTGAAATAAGGAGGTTAGAAATTCCTCTGATTTTAAAAAAAAAAAAAAAAGAAGAAAACAAAACAAAATGAAAACAAAAATAATCCCCAAAAAACCAACACAAAACAAAAACCAATAACATGTTCAGTTGTGGAATTCAGTGTTTGCATGAAGAACAAAAGCCTTTGCAAGTGTCTGGAGTCAACAGTGAGGAAATGCTGCGTACGCAGGTTTTCAGGGCTCCTGGTTGACTTCCTGCAGTCACCCTTTCTGATGAGGCTGAAACATCTAATTGAGCTGATTTTGTTATTGTTATAAGATTTTGATTTGCTCATAGGCAATAGCACAGACTAGCTCAGGAGGAAATGTTGCTTTCTGAAGCTGGAAGAATGTTTAAATAACATGTGTAAATGAAAGTATAGAAGGCAAATTGTCTCCAAGAAGCCAATCAACTTGTGCTCTGCTTATGTCACTTCAACTTGTGCTGTTGCTTTTTTTTTTTTTGTTACCAGAGTAGCATGTTTATATCTGGCATGCACCGTCGTCCTTATTTCACAGAGCCCATGACTCTACTCACCTCTTTCTCCATCACAGCCACTTGCTTCTTGGCCAGCTTCTCCAGCTCAATGGACGAGTTGTTGGCATGTGTCTCCACCTCCTTCTGCAGCTTGAGGCGGTGCTCGTCCATCTCGGCCTTCAACTTGTTTTCCAGGGCGATCAGCTGCTTCTGGTGCTGGCGCCGCATCCGCTTATATCCTGACATCTGTTCCCGCAACTCGTTCTCCTGCTCATGCTCATGGATCTGTCTTGTAACCTGACGTCAAGGAAAGGGGGAAAAAGTGCTAAGTGATCTTCACAGACAACCTGTCTCCATATTAGCTGCTTACCTGTAACCCAGGCCCCACTTTGCTGTACTCTTCAAAATCAACTTTCAGGGAATGCTGTTCCAGGTTTCAGGGCTATTACTTAATATCACAAATCAGGCCATGAGATTTCTCTCTCCTGTTTTTCTGCCCCATCTTTAATGAGAATTTTATGTGTGTTTTCAGTGACACAGCAGAAAAACGTCGTGTTATGAATAAAGGGAACAGCAGGTTACTTCTGGAAACAAAGGCAGCTGCTGGAACAACCTTCTTCAGACACAAGACTTAAATCATGAGGGCGACTGTGGACTTACAAGATGGCATCCATTTTAGAACCCCCCCTACCCATCCATCCTTTCCTTCCTCCCCAGGTCACCAAAGTTCCAGTTCAGTCTCTTAATACATGTATCTTCTCCAAGGAGTAGCCTCCTTCAAAATGTCTTCTTAAAATTCCAGAGGATGGCAGCCCGAGCTCATTCCCTACTGGAACTGAAAGTTGTCTAACAAGGGAACACTGTTCTGGAACTGTGTGCTCTTAACAAGATTCATCAGATGGTCTAAACAGATTTTAAACCCTGCTCAGCTGAAACAAACTCACAAATTCTACATTCATTTCCATGCCTAAGTGCATCCATGTGAAAGGAGGAAAAAAAGTCCAGTAAGGTGTGCCAAAAATTTTCAGAAGAAAATGCAAATTGGTAAAGCTTCCATTTGAAAGAAAAATAAGTGTCCAAGACTGATATTTTTAGTTTTTAATACAGCCCCAGGAACATCACATATAAAATTCTGCTGATATCCATCCTGAAGGGAAAGAAGAGAACAGAGGATTAAAATTGCCTTTATCTCACGTTGAGATGCAGAAGAAATTCTGAAA
>JAOXNG010000026.1:58750590-58762204 GCA_028566535.1 Scolopax minor | reverse complement strand
CTTACAAAATCAATTCAGACAAATTGGATTAGATAATAGCAGTTACTGAAGAAAAGGAATAGAGTTTAATTAAGTTCTGAAATGTAAATCAATGGTAAAGACAAGAACCCACCTACAAAACCAGCCATAGGTTTGGATCTGACCTTGCATGTACTTTTCTAGAGAGATGAAGAATGTGCATATGAATGTTGGGCAGTAGTTGACTAGACACAATTAATCCTCTCTCAATTCTTCTCCTCCAGGAGTTCCACCACTTTTATTGAAGCTTATGTATCAAAAGGAAATAATAAAAACCTCTAAGTAATTCATTTCCCCTTAGTCTTATGCTGTATTCACTGTACTTCTTTCCTCATCCCACTTTCTTGCAGATCTTGTAGATCGTTCAGACTTGCACAGCAATGTGTATAGCATACACTAGTGCCAGTTTTGCCCTGTAAAAATCATCCAAAAGTACTAATAAATCTTTTTTTTTTTTTTTCCCCATCAGAAAATGTTTCTGTTTATTTCTTAAACAGGCTCCATTTCTCAAATATCATGCAAAGAAGCAGATGGAAATCACCAAATTGAAGCAAATTTTGTGTTAAGCTGTCTCCAAGAAGTGTTTGAAATGTCTTACGCTCTTCTACTGTGTGTTTCCTCTCTCTACACTGTGACCTCCAGCACTTTCCTATTTTTAGAAGGAAACAAAGTGTATTTATAAGCTAACGCTGTTTTATTTGCACTTTGAAACACACTGAACTGAACCAAGACTTGCAAGACAGAAGCTAATGTTGGATCTCATCTACAATGCAAAAAAGAAACGGGTGTTAGCAACTGCAGTAGGACCATGTCCTTACATCATTTTTTTGACAAGCAGGTATTTATAGTTTTGACATGCCCTTAGTTTTTTTGCATGCAAGGTAACATTTTGTGCAGCTCCACTGGGTACCATGAAATTAGGTCAGGCCCAAAAAGTTTGTATGGAAGTTTAGCAGTTTGGTATTGTGGATAACCTGTGATTACCCAAACAATGTTGCAGGCCACAGAAGGAAGCGAGAGAGGCAGAACTATTTCATTTATTTGAATGTAATAAAATGAATATTAAGATCTCCTGGTTATATCAAGACTTCAGAGATGCTCTAAATTGGTTAGCGTGAGAAAATATGCTTTAAGTGAATTTATGAACTGGTACTGAAGATCTCTACAAGAAAGAAACATAAAATTTCATGGGGAAAAAATCAGTATACATGAGGCAGGTACAAATCCACACCAATCCGTGGTCTGAGGCCAGAAGTTTGAAAACAGAAATTAATAATGATATTAGTTCAGTCACCTATACCCTAAGAAGCTGGATTAATGGTGTCACAACTTTTTATTCTTGGTTTTCTGAGTGTCAAGGAAAGAGGGATGGTGTTGATATTTTTGCTCCTTGTTAGTAATTGGACTGATAGCACCATTATTATTACATTAGGGTGCTCCATCAGATGTCTAAAACCACAACAATTTTATGTTACTGTTAAGTTGAGCTGCTTTTGAGCTAGTAATGATTCCTGGAAATTGATGCACTGTGATCATTTAAGTTATACAGAAATAAAAGGGTTGTTCAAGGAAAATGTATGAATTCAATCAAAGGAGGTCAGGTCTAACTAAGCTTCTGTAATACTTTGAAGGTATCTTTGATAGGACAAAGAGAATCTTAGTCCATGGCAGTTGCTTTGATTTTCAAAAGATCCTGAAAAACTTTTACTTTTGGATTACAAGCTGAAATAAAGCCCTCGGAATACCAAAAAAGGATGTTGTTAAGAATAATATCGAAAAAACATCTTTTCATGCTGAAGTGCTATATAACTTGCCATGCTTGTGACTGTGTTACCACAAAGATTATTTGCGTGAGCTGTTGCTTAAACTAAATTATTTCTTTTGAATGTGGCATTAGTGGGATACCAGTAAAAATGTCACATTGCTTCTTTTATTGGATCTGTAGTCAATGAATTGCAGCTGTTAAGTGTCTATCCCCACTGGGCCTATTGCTTTTAGTAGTGAGTCTCTTGCGTCTGCTTGACAGGATAAATCATCCATCTCTCACATGTCCTTGCTCACATTATCCTAGCTAAAGGTTGTTTGCTTCTCTAGATTTATAAATATTAATATAGGCAGAAGCATTCAGTGTTGTTTCACCGTTATACACCATAAAGAGTGGGCACGCAACCTCGGGCACCCTGTTGCCAGCAGATTTTAACTGTTAGTGGCAATAGCCACCAACGTTCTTGCAGGTTTGGGGGTTTTTTTGTTGTTTGTTTCAGGATGGTTATATTTTAGACAGGCTTCATATTGTCTTTCACAGGTTTGTTATCACTGAAGTGATTCTCAAGTGGCTCTCAGCATTTTGTCATTTCTTCTGGATGAAGGACACTTGCCTCCTAGGGGCCCTGGTTTGGTGCATGGGCATAGCCCAAGTAGAATGCCACACAGGCACTATGACACAGTGCAATAAAAAGACTTCAAAGTATAAAGCTTTCCCTTTATTACTTCCCTGCTACTATATTATTATATTAAACATTACCCAGTAATGTCCCAGACGTGGGACTGAATCATCTGTGCTGGTATCATGGTCCCTGGGAAGCTTATGGTGTGTGCTGACTCGTTCTCTCCCCATCAATCCCTGGACGTCATTCGGGACTTAAAACTTTCAGAGATCATTTCCAAATGGCAGTTGACACACAGCTATGCTACCTTGGAGGATCATAGAATTGTCCAGGTTTGAAGGGACCGTTAAGATCATCTAGTCCAATCATCAACCTAACTCTGATTAAAAGAAAACATGTATCACTAACCATGTCACTAAGCACTATGTCTACCCGTCTTTTGAACACCTCCAGGGATGGTGCCTCAACCACTTCCCTGGGCAGCCCACTGTAATGCTTAGTAACCCTTTCAGTTTAATATTTTTTCCTAATATCCAATCTGAATCTCCCCTGGTGCAATCTGAGGCCATTTCGTCTTGTCCTCTAGCCTGTGACTTGGGAGAAGAGACCAACTTCCTGGCTGCACCCTCCTTTCAGGGAGTTGGAGAGAGCCAGAAGGTCTCCCCTCAGTCTCCTTTTCTCCAGGCTGAACACCCTCAGCCTCTCCTCATAAGACTTGTGCTCCAGACTCCTCACCAGCTCCTTTGCCCTTCTCTGGACCCGCTCCAGATGCACCTTGATGTCTTTTTTTGAGTTTGTTAACAGAGCCATGGGTCATTCCATGCTGACATGTCATTGCTCAGGGACATTCCCAAGCACGTTGCTGTTGTTAGTGTAGATGTACATTTTCTGATGCCTCTATGGTATGGTAGAGGCAGAATAGAAACTAACAGGGGAGAACTAATGCATTTAATCAATGAGGTTGTCACCGTAAATAAACACCTCAGAGTGACCCGAGTCCATATTTTTAAGTGAATTTAACACAGTTTTAGTATACAGAGAATGTTGTATTGTGCTCGTGTCCATGTTCTCTGTTGCATGCCTCCTGCTGCTGCTGCATTGGGTGATGTGACGAACATCTGTCAGCTGTTGTTTGTTCTTCCAGCCTCTCCCCAGTGAGAGGAGAGTGTGCAGTGAAGTGTGATATGTATTGAGAAAAGCCTCTTGGAACAAGTCTTCTGTATTTGTACACCAGGAAAGGTCTGCTTCATTTTGTTAGGCCAGCAGAGTTCAAATTACTGTAAGGTTCCTAGTGCAAAACCAAACCTTAAGCAGTTAAAAAATTGCCACCACAGTTCTTCTGGTTCTGCATGTGGCTTTTTGCTTAGCATATTTATATTTGCAAATGTTGAATTGTAGATAAAACACCAGAAAGAAAAGCCCCTTTTCTCTCTCTTTGGGGCTTTCATGAAGGGAAGCAATCTGAAATATTTATGCAGTATTTCAGAATGTATAGCACTATGTGAATAGCTACTATTAAGGAGTAGAGAGAACCCTTTTTGAACAGAGCCAGTAATAAATGAGGCTGGATAAATCAATGAATAGATTTAACATTTTATTAAGTCCTATTCACTAACCACTAAACATATTTCTTTAAAATTTTAATGGCAAATTTCACTTTATATTATAACCAAAGAGACTTCCATCAGCTCGCTGTGAAAACAAGTCATCATTGCTAATTACACGTTGGTTAAATATGGCAGCTTAAACTATACTTAGCCTGATTCTTAGTTCTAATTCCACATGTCAAGGGAAAAATACCCTAACAGCTTAGAATAATGCAAAGGTAGCCAACCTGCAGGGTTTTATCTGTCTTCCACATTCAGGTCTTGTATATTTTTGCCTGATAGTGCATCTCAGTTGTTAAGTAGGTTCTTTGTCAGTGTTTACAGCATAATGGTCTAAGAAAAATAAGTTTCACAGCACCTAAATAGCTTTTATTCTTAATGAATATCTTTTATTCTTTCTTCATGGTCCCGGTGTTCATGTGCATACCTGGAAATGTAACTACATGGCAGTACCTCACCAAAGTAGTGTGATGCTCCTACTGTGGGGGCTTTCTGCCTGGCCAACTGCTGATAGGAAAAACCCCCTTTGATGCCATCTCGGTCGCTGCACAGCAGATGTTGGGAGCAAAGTATTGGTGAAGGTACCACAGAACCCCACGTCCAGGAACACTCAGGGAGCTATTTGTGCAACCCACGGGGAGCTATTTCAGCTGACGGGGAAGTACAGGCAGAGAACACGGTGACAAATGAGTAGAGCAGATCAACTCTGCTTAATTTGCACTATGCGTGCAGTCAACAAGTTATCTGTTGCCCTTATTCATATGACTTGCTGTTTCTCTCAAGACAAGGTGTAATTCTATTTCAGATCTTGTGTGAATTTTCGTTTCTCTGTTAGGGGAGTACTTCAGCCTCTGTGGCTGCTCTCCAGTTTCAGCTGTTGTAGGCTTGCTTTATATTTTACCCTGAAACCCCATTATCTGCTCTATAGTGAAAGGCAGTCCAGCCTTAATTAGAAGGCTGTTTGACTTTCAGAAGAACATAAAAGTCATCTTATTTCACTAGGAATTATTTCCAGCACTTCCCTCTCTAGGTTTTAACCAGGGAAATGCAAGAACAAGAAGTGTTATTTCATAGAAGATGCATAGAATTAGCTAACGCTGTGGACATTTTCTACTTGAAGCATGCTATATTTATTGGGTTTTATTGATATTTATTGCCAGCATGATCATTTATAGGTTACAATCCCTTCTGAAACAGCAGTACAACTCAAATTAAATGCCCACGTAAGAGAAATGAGTTTTCCTGTGGCTTAAAGCCTGGGCAAATTTTTGAAAGAGCACGTGAAGGTTTAAGGACAGTTCCTTGGGTGACTGCAGTGTTCCAGAGCCAGCTGAGAAGAAGAGAAAATGGATACCCCATTAGGTGCCATACCTATGCTTCCATAGGACACTTTCCCCTTATGGTAGTTGTTGGGATCTTTCCACCCAATTATGGAAAATCTTCTCCTTCATCAGTCAAAGGATGCTAACACATTCCGTTCAGGAAATCTTTGATGTTATGTGCCCTGCTGTTTGACAGGTGATGTCCCTCTTCCCAGGTGTAGGACAGGATTTCATAGGAAGATCTGAGTACTTTTATTCCTCAAGGCACCAGACCATCGTACAACTGGCTCCATGGGAATGAATTAAATACTGTGGACAGATGGCTGCAAATTCCTGAAAGAGAGGGATTTGGATTCTGTCAGCAGCTCATCAATGTCCCAGTAATAGTTCTGTGCTGCTAAAATCACTTCCATTGTTCTGATTTTTGACATTTTGATATTTACTTTGTCTTTACTTTAAGGTATGCTTCTCTAGCTACTGAGTTTGCTGAGGTAAATAAATAGTGCCAAAGGTAAATAAATAATTAAGGTATTTATCAGTCTTTCGGTTCAGCCGTGATACTGTGAGGATAACAGTTGTAGTTGTATTTATCTCTTGTGAACCTGGATAGGCTGTAAGCCTGGTTACTACATCATTGCAGTGAAGTATACCAACAATGTATGTAATGGTACATCCCTCGGTAATCTGAGGGAGCTATGTTGGCTTAAGAAATAAGATGGGTTTGGTTTAAGAATAAGAAATAGATGCTGATGTGAAGTAGCTGCAAAAATAAATATTTCCACTTAAAGGTGTCAGTTTTCACCTAGAATCCTGGCTTGGAAAAAGATATTTAGAAAACTTGACTCACTCCATAGGTTTATATTATAAGTCTGCAAGTATAGTGACAGAGTGTAATGTGCTAGATAAAAACTAAATTGAAAATGTATTGTAGACATAGCACATAAATTCAGTTTGGGAGAATGTCAGCTTTTGTTGTTAAACTAATAACCTTGTTCAGTGAATTGAGTCATTCTCTCAGATGACTGGCACCCTTTTAAAAGTGCTTTATCAGTTTCAGGTTTTATAAAATACCAAAATTGAGACACTGATGTGTTGCAGTTCACTTTTCTGTTCTTTCGATGTTGATGTTCTCAGTGGCAAAAAGAGCAAACCTAGTGTGGAATGAATAAGTAAAGCAATCTTCCCTGACACTTCTGTACTGAAGTAATGAGTCTCTGCTGCCCACATACATCAAACTGCTGCATGAGGATTTAAGGATAAACACAAGCTCTCTAGAAATAGTCTTTATTCCATAGTTGTCTGTCTACCTGGTCCTCTTTCCATATTTTTCTTATTCCATATGGATGATCATATTCTTTTTTAGTTTCCCTGTCACGCAAGTAAGTCATGGTCCATTAGATACCGAGGGAAAGCATAAGCATCTTTGTTCAAAAATGCTGTTCCATCTTAAATGTCTAAATGCCCCCTCTTTCAGTTGTTGGGATGCAGACACAAATTGGGAATCAAGAGAATTCAAGAAACGTAACAAACTTAAGAAAAAGAGAATAATCTTAATACTGAAATGTTTTAATTTTTAAGATACTGAGAAACACTGCTGTGTGGCCAGCCTGGCAGGTGTAAATGCACCCAAACATCAGATGTTTGCCGGGAAGAACTGAGGCTCTTGTACCCACAATGAGAACCTGTGCCACACCAACAGTGCTCCGGTGCAGTCACCTCCTTTTGTCACCTGGTCACCAAGGCTGTTATGTTTCCTATAGGTGATAGTGATGATAGACAAATTTTCTCTTCAGTCTGTTTCGATCTATAGCTAACTAAACAAATCTGGAGATTTACATGGGGAAACTTAGGCTGTTAAAAGTCATTTTGTCAATGGGGTTTAAAGTCTCGACTGTAATTGTTCTTAGAGGATTATTTGGGGATTTGACTCCTTGGGTTGTTTTCATTATGAAAAAGATTTCAGACTGAAAAAACCTGTTTTCTGAAAATTATTGACCAAGCTATTGTACTGGAACTTAGTAGCTCAGGCTCTAAATAGATCTTTAAACCATAAACCAGATCTAAATTTCTCAGCCTCTTGTAACATAGCTCCAGGATACTTTTTTTCTTTAGCTCTGGTTATAGAGGGCTTTCAAAGAGAAATATAAAGGAGAGCAATGTGGTGATGCTTCAAAAAGCTAAGTAGTCTGTATTCCTCAATTGCTTCTTTTTCACCCTATTACTTCAATGGCCTTGTTTTTAAATAATCTTTTTAATGATGAGGTTTGTGCCTTTGGAAAATTGCTTTTCGTTATCTACTTTGCTTTTCATATTTATCTTTTATTCCTTTCTCATAGGCTTTAATGAACTTTTGCACATGCACAAATGAAGATTTGCACATACAAAATATATCTATTATCTAACACTGTTGTATGTGGATTTCAGGCCTATTGGATTTATAATTTGTTTCAATTGCTTTTAAACAAATGTTTGTTTATATTTTTAAACGAATTTTGATATTTTAAGGAGCTGTATATAATGAGGAAACTTGACAATAACTTTTTCTGGTTCAAATTCTATCTTCTATTGCTTTCTGAAAAGTTGATCTGAAACGTCATGAATATGGTAATTTCTCTTTCTAAGCGGACTCTTTCTTGTGCTATTTTTGTTCCAGAATATTTGGATGTGTAGTTCTAAGTCAGTATGTACAGTGTGAGTTTAAAATGGAGAAATGGCTTTCTTATAAAAAAAGTTAGCTGTAAAATGAAAATCATTAAATGATAATAATACAATAATCATGGTTCTAAGTTTTTCAGTGTTCATCCAAGCATCTCATTCTAGTTTGAAATGGTATTTCTTAATAAAGAGTAATTTTTAAGCAGAATTAATCTTCTAATGGGGGATAGCTGTCACTTAAATTTTGTGGATCAATGATTTTCAAGGAAAGAAAGAGTCATCAGAGAAAAGCATCCAGGAGAAAAGGAGGACTTTCCGTCAGTGGGGTGAAGGTCAGAACAGGATTTCAGAAATACTGATTTATACTCTTGTGGTTTTTAGAGATGCTTGCTTTTTAAATCAGGAAAAAGAAAATCTGTTTAGCTAAGAAGAGAATGTACTAAGGACATCAGCCAAACTTTCAGAATAAATATCATGATGTGGCAATGAAGATAAGGATCAAAAAATATTAAAAAGCGCTAGTGGTGATAAAATAACGAAATGACAATGTAACAACAGTTATATTGCATCAGACTTAAGTATTCAATGAGATTAATGCACTGGCCAGTCAAGGCAAGTGCAGGAGAAATTGAGTGTAAATCTAATATGATCCTTCCTTGGCACAGCTTTTTAGGCTTCAGCAAGCAAATGTTTAAGAAGTTCTCCAGCTGTAGATTTTCTCTAATTTGCAATAGTAATAATCACAGTGACTATTCCAATGTTTTGTCTGACTTTTTTAGCACTTTTCATTTTAATGATTTATTTTTTTTGCCAGAGTGGACTCATGACCTCACATGCTCCTGTGGTTATGAATTCCACAGTTAATAATATGCTAGGTAGGAAAAGGACTCCCTTCCCTTTCTTTAAACTTGCTACTTGATATTTTCATGGAGTGTGTTTCAGCCCGTTTCATCCATAGATGTCTCTTTTCTGGGATGAACTGTTACACAGAAATCACTCTGCATACCTCACTGTCCTTGCTGTCCCTTTCTCTGAAAGTTTCTTGTTGCTCAATATTCGGATACTCAGCACTGTGCACAATATTTAAGTGCCATACATAAAGGCACAGTGATGCTCCTCTGTTTTCTTGGATTTTCCTAAAAATTGTTATATTCTCTTTTACCACTGTGATGATACTTTCTGATAACTGACCCCTGACCTTTTCTGAATGGATTGCTGTGAATAACTATTTCTTCTTGTATGTTAACAATGGATTTAAGTGCTTTAATTTTATTGATTTATTATTTTAGCCTGCATATTCCTGAGTGACCTGCTGGGCAAAATAATCAACTGAGGCAGGAATTGCAGGATTCCCAGCTGCAGATTCTGATTTCTCAAATATTTTTTTACAATGTTATTTCATCGTTTTGTCATTCAGATTCTTAGTTATGAATGTGGCTTGATAGTGGTAACTTCAGACTTCACGGTAGATTTATAATTAACAAGCGTCTGATCTATATCTTTTAAGATTAAAATCTGTGAAAGGCTTGGAATGCTTCTTGTTGGAGAGGAAGTCACAAAAAAAGCATTCAACCATGATGGGGTGGAGGGTGCACATAATAGAGGTGAAAACCTAGGCCCAAGAAACATCAGGTTATAGTACACAATCTTTGCCTTTGGTAAAGATGAAATTAAGATTCATATTTAGTAAATTAGTTCAGTGAGGTTTTGTAAGCTGTATGCAAAAATAAAATTGGAATATCGTGACAGAGATTGTTCTGCATTAAATGAGCTTCTCCTAACAAATCCAGCAAACACTGGGGAACACTTTTGAGAATAAGGTCTCCAGGTCAGTGATGAATAAATGGTGTCTTCCTGTGTTGGCACACTCTGGCCTCAACATGGGTGAGAAGCATTAAACAAAACCATTCTTTAGTGGCAGTAGATAAAGAAATAAGGTTGATAATCACACCAAAAAGTATTATTCAGTACTATGGAATGTGTAAACTCTATTCACAAGAAGAAAGAGAAATACAGTTGTAAACTATACAAGGTAATTTCAATGTATGATGAAGAGAGACTAAATTATCCTTAGTCTGTCAGCGTCTAATCTTGTCCAGATTGCAGTGATATCTGTCTGTATCTTAGCTGGTGTCTCCTTTTTTATTTACATTACTTCCTTGAAAATGAGGTGACCTACTTCTCTGAGAGGCTGTGTTAAATTTATTTGTTTGTTGGGCTTCACAGTCTACACCGTGACTTACTAGTCAACTAAACATTGCATTTCAGCAGCTCTGAGAAGGTGAGAGGATTCTTGATTTCTGCTGCCTGCTTGGTCACTGATAGAAAATGCCTCCAGACATAGTAAGGCCCTCTCCCCATTTTATTTTTTACCAGTTTAATGTCAATCTGTCATGATAGCAGAGATATCTGCTATTGTGTGCAATAGTGTGAACTATTTATAATACATAATGCAATATATATTACGTAAATACTTAAATTGTAGCACAGGTCTGTGTAGTCTTGCATGGCATTGACATAATACAGGTTGTAAAATATGATAAAGATGTATAACTTCAGCCTAAAGTAGGTTATAGTTAGTTCCAAACTTTTCCTGTCAACTGTTATTAATTTTGTTAGGCAATATAGCTTTATATAGCTGTTTTATCTGCAGTGAGAATTATTAAACACTTTGCAGAGTTCATGAGGGTTTATGAAAGTATAAATAAAATTCCAGTTTGGCATATAAACGACAATATAGAACATAAAGATCCCTTGTATGTCAGACTGAGGTTCATTTAGCTCTATATCTTAGTGCTGTCAAAGGTCAAGATGTTTAGAGAAGGTAAAAAAAAAAGCATATATTTAGATGTAGTAAGAATGCTCTCCGATTCCTTATAATTTACAATTCAAGGATTTGCCAAACAGGAGCTAATCTCATTGTATTTATTACTTCTTGACATATTTTTAATCCATTAATTTTTAAAGCTGTTTTTGATTAATCTTTTTATTTAGAATCTGCAGCATTCTGTGGAAAAGAACTTTGCATCTGACATGTGCATTGTGTAAAGATATTTCCTTCTCTACCTGCTAATTTCCATGGGTGTCCTCTAGTTTTTCCACTGGGAGAGCTACTGAGCTTCTGTTCTTTATTTTTGTATTTTGTCACACTTTGTACATTCCTCATCTTTGATCATTCTCTAACCTTCTTATATTTCTGATATAAATTGAAGCTGAATAAATGATTTGGCATATTTATTTTTTTTAATTTAATTCAGTTTATCTGAAAGTTAGGACCATCCTTTTTAAAAAATTGTTTTCTTTCTCTTTTTGCATTTCTCAAACTCATTTCCCTTGTAAAAGAGCAATGGGTGTTTGAATCTGAAACCATCCTTCTTTACTTTTAAAGTAAACATTCTTCATTTTTGTTTAGTTGATGAGTTGACCCTTCAAGGACATTATTGAATGCTTTATCCCTCGAGAGCATTTAAGCTGCATGATCTATTTATTTATTTTGAATGGGCTCAGACTATCGTACCTTTTCAATAACTGTTAAGAGATGTGTTGAAAGATGGCACAGAAGTATACATTTTCATTACATATAAGGGTTCTCTAATGCAAACAACTTGAGATTTATTATCCTTTG
>JAOXNG010000026.1:58734963-58748405 GCA_028566535.1 Scolopax minor | reverse complement strand
GAAAGACTCTCATATCCCAGTTGAAGATAGGTTAAAGGTAAATTTTTAAAACCCACAAATGACTATCCTATGGAACAGCTACTCAGGAAAGCATGAGAAAAGAAGAAATTTTTGAGTTGATCTGAAAGAGTACACAGGATCCAGTTCAAAATGTTACTGTCAAAGAGCTACTCTCCAGCTCTTTAGGTCACAATAATGTAATTAGATTCAATATTCTGACAAGAACAGCAGAATTCATTATATTACTGCTTAACTTACAAAGATCTATGTTAAAATGAGGAGTTCATCAAAAGGAAATTGGAAGGACCATTTGGAAGGGTAAAGTACATTCAGATACAATGGGGATAATTTTAATTTTAAAATATCAAATTAGAAACTCAATAAAAAGCCACACTACCATATCAAAACAGATTTTAGCGGGGAAATAAAAGATGTAATTTAATAGATGGGTCAAAGAAATTTCTAGGTAAGGTCCAAGAAAGGAAACTAGAAAAATCTACACACTGTGCTTAACTATAGAAATACGGCATTCCAATAAAATCTTGAAAAATAACTTGCTAAAGGCATAACAAACTATCAAAGTGATCGTTTGCCATGTATTAGCAACAAATGCCTTACAAAGAATTGTCAGGGCCAACAGATAATCACAGGGTGCTTCTATAGGAGTAAATGGATCACACATTTCCACATTTGTGTGAAACACAAGGGAAGAGCTTAGGGTATTTCCCCCTACATGGTCACTTTTACTATAGGCTGTACTTTAGGATATACATTTCAAATTACAGGGTGAGGAAAACAAAAAATCAATCATATGAATCATAACAATTTCTAAAACAAGTAGACTGTAGGCCCACGGCTAATTGGAGTTTACAAAGCTTTTTCTAAAGGGAGTTAATCGATGTTTCTGAAGTAAAAAAGAAAATAAGTGGAGATGGTCAATGTCAGGCCTGAAACACTGTTGTATGGCAGGTATAGTCTCAACAGAGAGCTGTTGTTTTGTTCTTGTTTTTTCTTAGAATGAAGTTTTATCATTGGAAAATTTTGTTTGCAATTAGATACAAAATATTGTATCAATTCATCTTAGGTCTCCCTAAACCCATTCCTCTAGAGGGAAAGGCTGAAAAGAAGACATGCAGATTAGTCTTCTCCAGAAGCCTCCTGTTTGACTCTTTACATTACAAACAATATGCAAAGAGCTGAAATGGCACCTCTTGGCACAGGCACTGGAATTAACTAAATGGGAGAGACTCTCTAAGTAAATCACAGCTCAAAGGATGAACAGCAGGAGAAATTGTTAGGGGAGGGAGAGGTGCAAAGTACAGCAAATAGGAGTGGCTGGCAGAGGAGACTTGCTCTCACAAAGAAGTTAAACTAACGGATCAAATGGTCTTTAAAGCACTTTGCTACCCAGGATGACTTTAAAAATGATTATAGTATTCTATAAGAGTAGAAAACAGTTGAAACAGAAATTGACTCTCCAAAGGAAAAGGTTGTGAAATATTGTTGCTTAAGGATGTCTCCGTTGCCCTCTTTACCTACCTTCTTGGAAACTTCTTTTTGCCTTTAATAAAAAAATACTGGTTATTAACCCTTTGATTCATAATTGAAAATGGTGAAAAAATAGCTCACATTACCAGAAAAACTAAAGTAGTTTCCAGCTTTGTATGTAAGGATTATAACCACTGTTTTTTGCAGAGACCTCCTTAAATGTAAATCTCATCCTTATTGCTGCTATCAGGATCCACACAGAAGGGGATTGCAGGGGAGGGAGAAGTTCCTGTTAAGGATGGGCAAAAGGCCAACAGTGAAGAATTGCAGTAGAGTGGTGAACGAATGTGTGATAATGTGTCAGTACACATAAATGTAAAGTAACGTACATATTCAAAACAGTCCTCTCACTACATCTGCAATGGTGGGCTGTGTTCTTGGTTTTATCGCTCAAGCATGAGATCAATGAATTACAATAAATTGTGCTCTGAAAACGTCACCCCAGTGCTGAGTAGCTATCAAAAAAGCAAATATGGCATTAAGAATTTTTAGGAAAAGAAAGGAGAATATTTTTATCATTATGTCACTGTGCGAATCTATTGCCTTTATCTTGAAGCCTGTACGCTGTTCTGGTGTCTCAAAAAGGACAAAACCAAGCTAGAAAGGGTACAGAGAAAGGCAGCATGGATGATCAAAGGTATGGAAGGGGTTTAGTACAAGGACATGTCTAAGTAGACTTATGAGGAGGAAGGCAGGAGGTAAGAGGTTATAAAAATGGGTGGCATGAAGGGATATAAAGAGATTCATTGTTTCTCATAGTTAAGACATGAAGAGTGAAGTTGTCATGTGGCAGATTCTGAACGTACTGAGCATGTACTTACCACAGTGCACATAGTCAACTTATAAAGCTTTTCATAAACTGACACTGATTTTGGCCAACGCGTATGATTCACAAAAGAAGTTTTATGTGTGCATGGCAGAGAAATCCAACAAGGCAGCTATGCAGAAAATTTACCTCTGGAAGAAAAAGCCCTGGCTGAAAACTTCACTATCATTTCCTGTTTTCTTTTATGGTCTTCTCTACGCATCTTCTTCTGTCCACTAGTGGAGACAGGATACTAAGTTGAAGATGAATTCTTGTGCTAGGGAGTTGGCCTGTTCTGGCTCTGAATTCATTTGAGCGGAGATTGAGTACCCTCCTTAGAAAGTTTGGACATAAACTTGAATGAAGCTCCTACACTGTCTGCTAGGAGGTGAACACAAAGAACTTAAGTATTTTTCTGTTTTCTGTTCTATAAAATACCACTATACTGAATGCTCCAACTTGAAACCATTTTAGAGAACAGGCAGAGCTGACTGCTCTTGATGATTGTGTCTTTGACTGTGTTTCTTCAGACCATGCAGGGTCCAGTTACCTACAGCTTTTCTGGAACTTGATTTTTATAAGGGGACTGCAAATAGCTTGTGTCCATGCTTTGTGCAGTATTAAGAGTGTTTACATGAATCATGGCATATGAAGATGCACGATTGGCTAATATTTAGATGTTTTTTCTCCTTGGCTTGTTTCTCTGCCAAAAGCCATGCATTTTAGAGCCAAAAGAGCTTAAAATATAGATGGAAGAGTATAGACAGAGCCTCTGAGAGACAGAGTCTAAAAATAGGGTCTAGTTGGTTTTCCTTTAGTCATGCACTGTGAGCTTTAATACTTCAACCATAAATGTATAAAGGTCACTGTGAATTCAGTCCTTTGTCAACTGAAGGCTCATTGCCTCCCAACAGACCCACTGTGGGAGAAACTTCACAAGGTGGAACTTCTCTTGCTTGACATCTTTGCACTGACCTGGGAATTTGCGCATTGTTTTCTGCACTGTTTTGTCTGAAGGCTGTTTGAGGCACTGCAAGAGAGATGCTATTTTTATTTTGCGTTATTTTTATTTTTTTTCTGAACATGAAAAAAGGGAAAAAATAGAATCAGCAGTTTACCTGAGATGGCTTCTCCTATACTAGTCTAGAGAAACATATGGAAAAATACAGTGATTGAGACTCATGTTGATTTCCTTCACCAGTTGAAAATATGTTCGTTGATAAATATTTGTGACTTTGGTCCTTTAACTATAACACCCTTCAGGGGTACTTACAGTAGGACTGAGAGTGATTTCCTACCTGTCAGTGAATATGAGGTAGCAAAAAAGTTCATCTCTAGAGCACTTACAATCAGGTTTAATAAGATGGGAGAAGGACTTAGCTTTTTCTACATTTTGGGTTCTTTGCCCTGTAGTAGAGCTTCTTCTCCTCCACTCTGTGAGAGCAGAGGATGATGCTGCAGATGACCATGGACAGCTTTGGCTTTTGCAGCACAACAGGGAGGTTTGCCAGTTGAAACAATTCCAACTGAGACCAACCAGTTGTTTAAGAGGCTGGATTATATGATGCTGAGGAGCAGCTGGGTGCTGGCCTTTTTCAGCCTGAACAAGGAAAAGCTAAAGGGAACCTTGTGCTACTTAAGGGCTGGTTACAGAGAAGGAGCAAGATTTATACACGTGCCCAAACCGCAGCAAGGGAAATTCTGTGTTTCCATAAGAAAACCTTCTCAGCTCTGAGGATGATCAGACACTGGATCTGATGTTTGGGGTATTTTTGATTGATGTAAATATTTTTTCTTTTTAGTATTACAGCTTGCAATAGAGGGGTCTATTCTGAAAATTATGTGTACACTGACAAAAGATTTGTCTAACAATTTATTGCAGGACCTTTCCAGGAATGAATATTAGGCTGATTGGTCTATCAGTCCTCCCTTTTCTTCTTCTTAGGAGACAGATGCTCTATTTGCCCTTCTCCAGTCCTCTGGGACCTCCCCAGTCCTCCTGAAGCTCATAAAGATAATTGTTAATGGTTCAGAAATCACTATCTAGTTTCTCTAAGGTGAATTTAATAAGGCCCAGCCAATTTGAAGACATTTATCTTATCTAAATATTCTTTAATGTATTCTTTGCATACTTCGTCTTGCAATCCAGTTTTTTTCTTTAAGTAATCTTGAGTGTCTTGTCAAGATTTACCATTTTGTGAAGGCTTGTGAAGGCTGAAGTGAAGGAGGTGTTAGTTAAGTTTCATCTTTCTCTCCCTTATTTTATCTACTTTTTTATCTACCACTTACTTGTTTTCCTTTTTTTTATTTGTCAGGTATTTTAAAATTCTTCTTGTTCCTTTTGTCTCTTGCAATTTGAAACTCATTTTATACTTCAGATTTTTTTCTGTGGTATGCCTCTATATTATTCCTTTGTTATATGACCTTGCTTTTCTTTTTTCTGTGGTTAATTTTTGACAGCTACTCATTGAAGATTTCCAAGTGTAATGGCCTATTCTTTCCTTTATTTGGGAAATAATGTAATCTTTCTGCATAATCTGTGAGCATACCTGCACATGTTTATCCTCAAGGCATTTTTCAAAAAGATCTTTAATCAGTTTCTGGAGTCTGCTGAAATCTCTTGGTTTTGATGGTGGTGGTGCAATGGAAGGTGTTTCTGTTTTATTTATGTAGCTGTTGTATGTCATTTTTGCTAACAAATCAGTTTTGTGACTGGTTTTACCAGAAGACCTCTCTTCATATTGTTAATCCGTTCTTTCCTGTTAGATAGCACCAAACCTATAAAGACCACTCCCATGGTAACTTCTTCACTCTGAAATGACAATTTGCATCCAAGGCAGCATCCTGACAAGTCCAAGTTTTCTCGTGTGGTGCCTAAGTCTCCAAAGTCTCTGTCACATCTCCTTTAGATGCTTTTAAAGTTTCTTGTTCACAAAAAACCAACACCCACCCCCACTCTCCAAAGAAAAAGAGATAGTCCTCCTCACTTTCTAACTCAGTTTAGTATATCTGCTTTTTTTTTCCCTCTCTTTCTTTGCACCTACTCTCCAAGATTTTCAATAAACTTCTGTTTCTATATACTACAGCATTTATATGTGTTCTTGAAACAAAGCATATTTGCACTTCTATTCTATTGAGAAATCTTGCTAAACAAGTCACTTGTTCCATGCCGATATTCCTCTCTGATATTGTCAAAACATTTTTTTAAAGTTGCTGTAATTATTAAATTAAGGCACTTTTTAAATCATATGCTTTCCTGTTACACAAGTTTAGAGATAACTTGTAGTCATTAATGCACTTCATATTTAAATTCATACTTCAAAGAGAAAGCCAGCGTTTAGCTTAGATTGTAGAGGTTACTAATTGTTGCAGAATACTAAAGATCCATGTTAAAAAATGGGAACATTAATAAACACCAATATATCTAATTTTTGCCAGATTTTATCCTTCTGCTTGGTAGAGAGAGCTAATTCATTTTTTATCAAGCTGCCAAGGTTCCTTAGTCCTTTGGTAATGCAACATAGTCACGAGATTCATCAGACTGTCAGATCTGTGAACCCTAGCTGCATTCAAATGGTGTTTAATAATTCAAAAAGGAAGTTTCCTGTAACTGCAGCAAAAGACGAAGTGACTGGTTAGTCCCTACTATTAAAGAAGTAGTCAATATGTGAACAACTGAGTTTGAAATAACCTGTATTTAAAAACTTATTGGAGCAAAGGAACAAATTTTAATTATTTTAATTTCTTCTATCACTTCTTTCCTCTGAATATACAATCTGTATCAAATTTTGAAAATTTGGGGTAAAGTCTAGTACATGTATTAGATTAGGTTTTATTCCATTATTTTTTTTTAAGTATAATTTTTTTTCCGAATGATAGGATTTTAGACAATTTTATATATGTATCAGGTAATCTTGCCAGTACATTAAGCAGCACATTTCAGCCTCAGCTGCCTTTTGACAACCGAAATTGATAGTTGTTAGCACCTTCCTGTATTCTGCTATCAATTATGCAGACGTGTTTTCCCATAACAAAGCCAGTCATGGCGCGTAATTTGTGAGATACGAATAATTTCAGACAGACTCAGCAGCCTGCTATAAATAAGGCACTTTTTTGACAGCACTGTGATCAACTCTAGGCAGCAACACCATAAAGCAATGGAATGCTCTGCACTCCTTCACTCAAATGAAGGTCTGTGCTTTCAGGAGCCTGCGTCAAATGGTCTGCTGCTCTGAGGGTCAGAAGACGTTGGGAAGAAGAAAGTGAATGTATGTTAGCTATGAATTTCTGCAGAAAAAAAGAAATCCTAATTTTTATAAAAAATCCCAAATTTTTATGAGAGGGAAATTTTAAGGACAATAGCTGCTTTGTTATTTTCACAAATATGCAGTAGTGTTCATAAAGGAACAGAGGTATCTGGGGACTAAACGCCCTTCAACTAGGATGAAAATTGAATAGGCAAGTATGCCACTTTTCATGAAACACTTCTGTTGTGGGAACTACAAATACTTTATACGTCCCCTTTGGTGTTTTTCTTAAAACAGAATGAAAGTATTGTGTCTCTTACACTTGAAAGGAGATAGATGGGTTGTCCATGTCAGGTTTGCTCAGCACTGGAGAAGAGAGTGACAAGGGACAGTGACCTTCAGATCTCTCCCAGCTGCTGTTTTTCCCAGAAGGAGGTGAGCAGCTTTCTTCTTGTGGCTGGAAGCACACCTCCCATGGGATCAAACCACAGATAGAATCATGGAATGGTTCGGGTGGGAAGGGACCTTAAAGATCATCGAGTTCCAACCCCCCTGCCATGGGCAGGGACACCTCCCACCAGACCAGGTTGCTCCAAGCCCCATCCAGCCTGGCCTTGAACACCTCCAGGGACAGACACAGCTTCTCTCCAGCGTCTCACCACCCTCACAGGAAAGAATTTCTTCCTGATATCTAATCTAATTCTCCCCTCTTTCAATTTAGAACCATTCCTACTCATCCTATCACTCCGCTCCACTGGAAGGAGCTATAAGGTGTCCCTGGAGCCTTTTCTTCTCGAGACTCACGAAAGGAGAGTGGAAGGGCAGAAGCACCTCCCTTGACCTGCTGGCCATGCTTCTTTTGATGTAGCCCAGGATGTGATTTGCTTTCCGGGCTGCCAGTGTACATTGCCAGCTCACGTTGAACTTCTCATCCACAAATGCTCCCAAGTCCTTCTCCTCAGGGCTGCTCTCCAGCCATTCTCCACCCAACCTGTAATTGTGCTTGAAATTGCCATGTCCCCGGTGCAGGACCTTGCACTTAGCTTGGTTGAACTTCATGAGGTTTGCACAAGCCCATCTCTTGAGCTGGTCCAGGTCTCTCCAGCATGTCGACTACACCACACAGCTTGGTGTCATCAGCAAACTTGCTGAGGGTACACTCAATCCCATCATCCATGTTGACAGCAAAGATGTTAAACAGCACTTGTCCCAGTACTAACGCCTTGAGGAACACTATTTGTCACTGGTTTACACTTGGACATCGACCATTGACTGCAACCCTTTCAATGTGGCCATCCAGCCAGTTTCTTATCCACCAAGTGGTCTGGTGGTCACTCCATCCCAGTGGTAATAATGCTTGGGGATGAACTTCTCATCCTTTCTAAAGCATCACTTGCAGTGTCTAACTAGCTGACTTTTGACTCTTCAGGTAAGTAGGTCTGTTAAAGCAAACACAGCTTAGTAGTATGTTTTTCTCTTGATTGTTCCAAGTCCTCCACTTTGCAGGCCTCTACCTTGGTCTGGTGACCAGAGTGGGAAGGGAAGCAAAATTTGCTTCTGGCAGCAGAACAGGAGGCGAGAACGCGCTGTCTCATGCTTTGCAAAGTACAACAGTGTTTCTGTAAGTGTGGTGGTGTCCATAAGTGACTGCTGATAATCATCTCCAAGAGACATGCTCTACTGGAAGTAGACATACTTCAGTTTATAAAGAAATAGTAAGGTACTTAGCAATCTTGAATAAGTACCATATAACTTTTTTGTGGTTAGGCTTTGTAGTTCTTACTCTTCAAAAATACAAGTGGCAAGAAAGAAAGATGCAGGGACATAAGCCTCTTCTCATGACTCAGAACTTAAAATCTGTCTTCTTGCTTAATACAAGTGTTGTGATGGCAGCACAGGCACTTTGCTGGCAGTGCACAGTTCTGCTAAAAGCAAGCTGATTCCTATGGGCACTTCTCTGCAGAGAAAATTCTTCTTGGAGAGCTCCCTAAAAGATTACTAAAAGAGTACTCCACTAACTTCTATTTCTCAATATAAGTCCACATTACCTGCCATCCAAATAATTCCTGGGAGTCAGTGTTTCACTTCAGCAAAATTTTGGAGCAAACTCAAATTCTTACATAAAATTGCATCTGATAAACAAATTCTTGTATGACTTCCTGTTCAAAAATCTTATGTATAATCAAAATCTAGATTTTCAGACATCGATCCAAAACTGATCAATACCTGATCTTGGTGTGTCAAGGTGTTTACACAAGTTTGGGATTGGTATATCTTACATTTGCAGTTATGAGAAGTAGCACAATTTAGCCCATCCAGCTATTTATTTTGATAATTATGACTCTTATGTTTGTAACACGCTTTTATTGTAACTGTTGCGACACTACAAATGGCAAAGCTCTGCAAACTGTCTGGAATAGTGGAATCAGACTGAGAAAACCTCAGGACTTTAACTGATATTTTTTAACTCTTCTGAAAGGTACTGCAGACAACTACTGCCTCATATACTCATTGCTGCCTTTGATCACAGGTGGGGAGTTCTATATTGTAATAATTTGTTAAATCCCTGTAGTATATGAATTCCATTTTTCTCAGCGCTCCAAAATTCTGACGGGTCTGCTCCAAAATGTCCTATATTTTGCCTGTAGTAGATTAAAGTCCCAGCTATAGCATGCTGATCTCCTCAATCTGAAACAAGGAGAGTCACCCTGCGAAGAGAAGCACTGCAGTTCTCTGCCTGACATTAGTACATGTCAACACTTCATTAAAAACTGTCCAGAGTCTGGAGGTGTAAGACAAATGGACTTGATTCTGCAAAAGAAGCAAAAGGAAAAATAATAATTTTTCATTCTCTGTGTTTTGTTGATTAATGGACATCCATTCAATTGATAGAGGTACCAATCTGAATGGACAAGAAAGGCAGCAGTTTAAAATATCATATTCCTATGGCTGAAAGCCAGGTGTCTGTGAGCCATTAGCATTTGTAAAGGTTGAGAAACTGACGGTTCCTGGCATGGGCCATGAGATAGTCACCTCTAGATACCTTGGGAAAATCAAAAGTTATCCTGCGGTCCATTAGCTGCAAACTCCAATCTGTAAGGTCAGGGCTGAGGCACAATGGATATGAGAGTGCACAAGGCATTTAAAATTGGTGTTGCACCTCTTTTGTAGACAATAATCTTCAGTTTCCAGTGATATTTCTCTTGCTGAAAGCCATTCTGTATCTCTGAGAGTTCATGATTTTTAAATCTAAAGGTTTGAAGCTGCTGAAATTCAGTGGTACGTTATGTATAGGCAGAGAGACCAGGCCATTGTAAGAAAACACACTGACCTCAGAGGTGAAGAGAGAACAAAGGAAAGAGAAATAAAACAGCAAATGGGCACATTTATGAACATCATTTAATAAATGTAAAGCTAAAATACTGTTTTGTAAAAATAATTTTTGTAGACATTAAGTATGCTTTTATCAGAGTAACTTTAAGAAACAGAAGCAAGCCATATATAAGGAATGTGCTTATTTTTAATTTATAGGAGGAAGAAAATCAGGTGAAGAGGATAGAATCATGGTGAAAGGATGCCAGGTAACGAGTGAATGAACACTGAGGAGTAAAAAGGACAACTTTTTAGTGGAAAAGGACAACTCTGTAGTGGAAAATGAACATTTGGGATTACAGGGCCTAATGTATTAGGATTGCTCAAAGCTTTGTTAGGCTGTTTAAATCCATGAGTGACCAAAACCAAGCTAGTTTCAAGTCATCCTAGGTTCTCAAGGGAGACCTAAAGTATTATTTCATTAAAACACTTAGATGGTTTTTCACTGCTTAAGAGATTATCTATTTTTCCATGTCTATCTGATAAAACATTTTTTTTCTTCTTACTGCCCTTGGAGCTTCTAACTGTTACTAGCACTAACAGTACTACTATTGGTGTTTTAAAACACTCGGTGCTTAAAAACCTGAAATAATCAGAGTGAGAAATACAAGAGCATTGACAATAGGGGAAAAAAAAGATTTACTTCAGATTTACTATCTGACAGGGAAAGAAACTCATTGGGTGAAATTAAAGTAGATTTCCCTGAAAATGGAAAGATTTATTTTATCAAGATAAAAACTCTTTGGAAGAATGAGGTGTGTCATCTGCCACTGCAAGGTCCCAGAAAGCTGCAGGGCTTTTGGCTCCAGCTGTGTCCTGACTCTACCCTGGGGCACAACACGGACATCCACCATCCTCATGAGAGCAGAAAGCTGGGTGAATACGCAGGATTTGCAGATCTAAGTAGTTTTGCTGTCTCTCACGAAAGAATAAAATCCTTTTATTTTATGTGCTGTGTCCAAAGGGATTTGCACCATCTCAGACTGTATTTCAAAACTGATTTTCTCCTCCTCTGCTTGCACAGGTTCCAGCTCTAACAGTAGAAATGTTATAAACAAAGGCTGAGGGAGGGGAATCACAGTTATAGCTCCCTGCTTAGTTTTCATAATGTAAATCTTGATACTTCAGAAAATGGAGCTTTTTTTCCCCAGTGCCCCTTGAATTTTTTTTCCCTCTGAATCTCAGTCTATTTACAGATTGGAAAAAAGAGCCAAGTGGGCAAGACAAGCAAATATAGCACCGATAGTCACAAAATTACAACAGATATTCATGCCTATCACACAGGTTTCAGAGAGTGAAGAGCTGCCCACTGCTAGAAATTGTCTACCAGAGTACTTAGAATCATAGAATCATAGAATTGTCTGGGTTGGAAGGGACCTTAAAGATCATCTAGTCCAACCATCAACCTAACTATAAAAAATCACTAATCCATATTCCTGAGGACCATGTCAACCTGTCTTCTGAGCACCTCCAGGGATGGTGCCTCAACCACTTCCCTGGGCAGCCTATTCCAATGCTTGATAACACTTTCCCAGTGTTAAGACACAAGTGAAGAAATGTCTGAAATGTCTTTCTTACATAAAAGAAATTTCTGTAAGTTTTGAAGCTTTTGGCAAGAGCAAGACTAACCCTAGTAAGTTACTTATGAATTCAGACTTATTGGAACTCATGTGGCAGCTATTTGAGAAGCTACACCAAGTTCCTAAACAACTGATTTAATTAAATGTAATTAAGGACTAAGAGGTATCAGATGCATGCAATCATATTCTCTTGATCTAGCAATTCATAACTCTCAGAAAGCATTTTCAGATTAGTTATTTGCTGTTGCTTGGGGTTTTTTTGTGTGTGTCTGATTTAATCCCATTATACATCTCACTGCATCCAACCAGCACATTCTGCTTTATTGTGAAGCTATTCAAATTATGGTTGGGAATAGGAGCCAGGCCTAGCAAACCCAGTGAGGGATCCTCTCTGCCCTGTGAAGCTACCTGAAGGCTAAAAATATTAGCTCCAATCTCACGGTCAAGGTCAGCTTGTCCTTTATAGCTTGCTGAAAACATGCTGCACCGACCAAGGCCTAGCCCCAAGCACTCCAAAAATTCCCTGTGAATATAAAATGCAACCTTTAAAGAACATGTTTGGACTCATTGGGTGAATAATTTTTAGGTGTTAGCTACATTTGTTTGCTTTGTCTGACACATAGATTTGCTACCAACTCTGTCTCTAAATTATTTTTGCAAAAGTAGTGCAGCATCCTTACAAAAAGCATAGCTTGAACCATATTATGAATTAAAGTAGTAAAAGACCTGGCCAGTAATTCCTTCTTGGGAGATAACAAAGTAGAAACAAATATCAGAGATTTACTATGGAGGGGAATTATTATTACAAAGCTAATTCTATAAATGTAAAGTGTTAAGAGAATTAGACCTGTTCTGTAAAACATTAAACCAAATCACTTTTCCCACCCATAAAATTGATGTTTCCTTTTTTAGGTTATGAACAATCCATATTGTGGGTGATATATTATCCTGTACAAGCTCTTTAGCCCACATCCCAGAAATAATTAAACTGAAATTACTCTGT
Source organism: Scolopax minor (assembly GCA_028566535.1). NCBI lineage: Eukaryota > Metazoa > Chordata > Aves > Charadriiformes > Scolopacidae > Scolopax > Scolopax minor. The sequence goes on along the minus strand of JAOXNG010000026.1, from coordinate 58,735,850 downwards.
GAAATACAATGTAAAATAAAGGTAATAGTTTGAGAATCTGAACATCAGTTTTGGTGAAGTCAAACTGTCAGCGCTCATTCATACCAGCTTTGAATCTGAAAGAAGCAGAGAGTTCTTCCACTTAAAAAAATTAAAAAAATATAGTTTTGGTGGGCACTTCCTTGATGTGGGATCGCATGTGTCAGTATCATGCAAAACCAAAGAGAGTGAATTTTGTTTTCCTAGAAACCTTTGGTCTCTTGTTTCACTGAACGCACCAGGCAGCTTGAACTCCTGACACTGGTGGGCATGCACAGAAAATCACCCAGGGAATCAAATCTCCACAGGGATACTGAAAAGAATCACAGAATTGTAGGAGTTGGAAGGGACCTTCAGAGATCATCTAGTCCAACACACCTGCCAAAGCAGGGTCACCCAGAGCTGGCTGGACAGGAATGCATCCAGGCAGGTTTGGAATATCTCCAGAGAAAGAGACTCCACACCCTCTCTGGGCAGCCTCTTCCAGGGCTCTACCACGCTTACAGTAAAGAAGATTTTCCTGCATGTTCAGGCAGAACTTCCTGTGTTCCAGCTTGTGACTGTTGCCCCTTGTCACCAGGTACCACCAAGAAGAGACTGACCCCATCCATTTGACAACTGCCCTTTAGATACTGATAAGCACTGATGAGGTCCCCTTTCAGTCTCCTCTTCTCCAGGCTAAACAGCCCCAGGTCTCAGCCTTTCCTCATCAGAGACGTGCTCCAGTCCCTTGATCATCTTCATAGCCTCTGCTGGACTCTTTCTAGCTGTTCCCTGTCCTTCTTGAAGTGGACACAGGACTCCAGAAGTGGCCACTGGAAGGCCACTCTCCGGAAGCAGAGGGGGAGGATGACCTCTCTCAACCCACT
>JAOXNG010000026.1:58716065-58731154 GCA_028566535.1 Scolopax minor | reverse complement strand
GACTTAAAGTCATCCATAGCAAAGGGTGGATAAATCTGATTTATACTGATAAAACAATCTTGTTCCCTTATCAAAGGTAAAGGAGGGTGGCAATACTGGAATTCAGTATTGATTTACCAGAATATGAGAATAACAATAGAATAATCTCTAAAAGCTTTATGCTGTGGCTTATTGGCTGTTTGCATGCATTGCTGAGATGAAAAGTTGAAGGCAATTTTTAATATTTTTTTAATTAAAAAAAATTCTCCACATTTTTTCAAGACTGCTTTGAGTGTAGCCAAATATTTATTTCCTCATACAGTTTTAAATATTAGAATTTAATAGCTTATTCTGTTTGATACACACCATTAGACCCTTTCCCAGAAGTAATTTATCATTGTGTATTTAAATCATGAATCAGCAAGTCCCAGATGAGAAATGAACCTCTCTAATGTCACACATCGTATCCGTTTTGGCTTGTCTGAGTTTCTATAAATCCCAATTTAGCATAATAAGATTTAGATTCACACTTAAGATGATGCATATGAAAGTATATACATGTGTGTTTGTATGGAGCACACACATGTTAAGAGATCCTCCAGTAATTTCATTATTCAATTACACTGTAGATATAGATTTAGCCAGATGCCTACATAATCCATACCCTAGATGTTGCATAGCGTAATCTAAAATAGGGCTTTTAATGAGTTGATTATAATGCAGACACTACTACATTTTAAGTCATTTTCACATTAGACATTGTTTCATAAAATGCAATTATTTTTCTATGGTCTGTTGCAGGAAATAAATCAACCATTCTCCTTAGCTTGCTTAGTTGGTATAGCCATAATTAAATCTTTGATTATTTACATGACTATACAAAGTTTTTTCCTTGATAGATTGCCTTGAAAGATACTGAAATTAATAACTAATTTTCCTGGAAAAAATATTTCCTACCTTTTCCAAAATAGGAACAATCTTCTTTAAGAAACTGAGATACTATGTTTAAGAAATAATTTCACCCTTTGACTTCAAGCATGAAAGAATAAATAGTATTGTGAGGAGGTAAAAAGTCAACTGACAATCAAAATAGACATACTATGTTAAAAATTACACAGCCTTAACCTGCTTAGAGGAAAAATAGTACCTAGTAAGTAGGGGTGGAGAATGGAAGGAATGAAAAGTGGTCAGTTCCATAATTTGATTCAAATGAGATGGAAAACTGGGCTGGAACATTGCTCCAGTCATGAGGGATTTAGCCATAGATCACAGAAATGTGATCATGGTTCTTACTTTTTTAAGAGCAATGTTAAATCTAGAGGATTACAGTGTGGGGCTGTAAATGTCTCATATAATTCACCAGAAATTAGGTTACATTGCATTTGCCTTTTCTTTTGTTCATTTTCGCACATAAGCACATCATTGGGAGGTAAAAAATCAGTAGAATTTGCCTTTTGAAAGCTCTGTGCCATTTCTGTGTCTGATTCATTTGCTGAACTGCAGGACACTTACTGCCTTCCTGCATGTTCCTAAATTCTTCCTATGAGGCGTTACAGAAGATCCTTTCTTTCACATTTTTGCCAGTGAGTCTGCAGCGTGGCTGTATAACGCATAGCAAACCAGCATTCAACAGTTTTGTGAACTGTTTTGTATTTCAAGAGGTTTATTATAGGAGAAAAAAGGACCATTAAAAAAATAACTGTGGTAAAGTAAGAAAAAGAACCCTGCAGTGATTTGGAATTCTAGGGTGGAGAATTAGTCTTCCAGGCAGAATCCAGTTCACGGAGGACAAGGAGTCTATGGACTCTGTAGCTATTCATAGTTTTCAACTGACTTAGCAAAAAACTTCTTGAGACAAGTCAGTTCTTCCTCTGTAGCTTTGCTGCCACACTGTGGAAAAAATATTTATTCCATTTAAACTACTGTTGTAAATAACACCAAACTCAGTTGCTATCTCTTCCCAGCATTCAACCCCTCCCCTCAAAAAGACAGCCAAACAAACTACAAATGTAGTTTTAGATTTAGATAAAAAATCTAAAACCTAAAAACACTAAATGTGTCGGTAAATGGTCTAGTTGCAGTTTTAGCTTTGACTTTAGTTGTATACTCAAAGGAAGTACAACAAAGACAATAATATGAAGCAGATGATTTTAATAGAGGACTGAGACATCAGTTTAAGGGTGCCTCCTATTTATAAATGACAGGTTTAGAAAAAAAATTATATAGAAAAAGAGATATCCAAAGGCACTGTCATGGCAGATATTAAGAATAAACTGGAGATAAGTTTTAAAAAACAAACCACAACTGAACTAAGTTTTTAGATATGACTCTTCTGAATTCGTATTTCAGTTTTTTTCAGATTGATTTCTGCTTTCAGTGAGCCAAGACACTGGTTTCTATATGAGCAAAGTAAGGATGTCTGGCAGGCCAATAATTCACAGTGCTTTTTTCCCTTTTTGCTGTTATTTTAATTTGTTTTGTCTATTGTTTTATTTTCTTCATTTTCATTTTCAAAACATTATTTCAGTGACCATAATGCAAGGCTGGTGTAATGCAGCTTGCTACAGATTTCAGTACAGAAGATGCTCAGAGTCCATAAAGTATTAGAATAAAATTAGCATTTATTGGTGCTAACACTAGGAGGGAAAAGAGCACAGTGTAGATATTTTTACAACCCTTTGACCGATGGGCAAAACACACTGCAGATCCTGCCGTTGGCGCTCGTATGGGATGTCCCTGGCAGTGAGCAATTCTGTGCACAGTTTCTACTGCCAAGCAAATGTTCACATGAGAACGTGCTGCTTCACATCAAGACAAAGATAAGTACACACAGATGGAGTGATTGCTGGTGCCAGGAGGGTGCAGGCGTCCTGGGTATGAGTAGCTGGTGGGGTTTGTGCTGTGGCCATTGCTGTGTGGGGGATGGCACAGCTCTGTGCTGTGCTCAGGTCACCTGGCAGGGGAATCCTTACCTTCTCCATGGGCAGTGTCCTCCCATCAGCACACCTACATCTGGGAGCAGGGATGTAAGCACTAAATCACAGCTCATGGTGGAAGGGACCTTTGGAGATCATCTAGTCCAACACCCCAAAGCAGTGTCACCCAGAGCAGGCTGGACTGGAATGCATCCAGGTAGTTTTGAATGTTTCTAGAGCAGACTCCACCACCTTTCTGGGCAGCCTGTCCCAGTGCTCTGCCACCCTCAAAGGAAAGAAGTGTTGCTTCATGTTGAGATAGAACTTTTTGTGTTCCAGTCTGTGCCCTGGTCCTGTCGCCGGGCACTGAAAAGAGTCTGGCCCCATTCTCTTGACACCTGCGCTTTAGACATTTTTATCTTCTTACTGGGCTGGTTTAAGATGTTCTCTACATTCTTAATTTAAAAATACTATTTGCATCTTACTTGGGATATTGATGAAGAACTCTTAGGCAGTGCAGCAACTCCTGCCATGAATAACTACTAGACTTTAAACTTAGGAAAAGGATTGTTCTCAGTACATTTTTCTTGTTACTCTTATCACGTCTTTCATTTTATACTTTATTTCTTTACTTTCTACAGATATTGTTTTATTTTCTTTCTCCTAGATTCTTTTTATAGTTATTTTTTAAATTGAACTTTCTGGCTAACCTAAAGAGGAGAGGAGGGGTGCACTCCAGGCTATATGATGTTCTACAGTGCGTGGCATGAAAGTGGAAATTAATAACGAGTAGCTTTTGGGCTTCAAGCAAGGATTGGCTCTATTAATCATAGGCTGAGCCACAGAAAACAGGTAAAATTGAAGCTGAAGATGACACTGTGAAGATGACACAGTTGAGTTCGTATTCATTCGTAACATTTTTAAGATACTGGTGTCTGTTCTAAGAGTTCTTAACAAAGGAATCAAATACTAAAAAACACAAAAATTTTCATATAGAAAATGAAATAAATCTCTTGATTCCCAATCTTGGTAAATCTAGGCACATTGTAAACACCTCAGCATAGAAACAGTCTGTAGAAACAATTAAGATAACTGAGATTGCATACAGTTAAAGAATGTAATCCATTTCTAAAATTAGAAATATTAGAACCAGATTTAACCACTTAACAAAATCTCACAGCTAATGAAAATGATGCTTAAAAATATCAGTCTCGCCTCATTTTTTCTTTCTTTTTTTTTAAATGGAATTTTCACAAAGCTCCCTAATGTCAATGTCTAAAGATAAAATATTTAGTTATCTGTTTACAGAAATGAACTTATGAAAAATTTGTTATACTGAAAACTTATTCACTGCATCACTAACCATAAAATCTACTTACTATCTAGTATAATATTAAGTGATAAGGATAGAGAAAAAATTAATGAGAAAACTTCTAATATGCAGCTTTTGCCTTAATTTTCTTTTCCAGAATCGAAGGGAGACATTTGTGATGCCTCCATTATTGTATAATATACATGATAAACGTTTACATTACATGATATACAAATGTAATTTGTATATCTCGGTATACATAGTCATTAAAGATTAAAAATAAAAAAAAAATGTTACTAATTTAGCTACCAAAGGGATTGAGCTCACTCCTCTGTAGTTAAACAGGGTGAAAATAGCATTAATCTTGTTTTATTGTGAGCATGTGTGAGACAGTAGAATGCAATAAGTGCACTTTTCACATATTTCCCTCAAGGTTAGATTTTTTGGAATGAGGTTTGCAACAGAAGGTATTTGTCAGTTAATCAGCTGGTGTTTTGATGAAATTTTGTGGTTTTCTATCTCATGACTAGTTCGCATGATAATCATAGTTGTAAGGTATAGAAAAACAGATTGTCCTACTTGCAAAGACATGGGTAATATCAGTTTTGGAAGTGAGACAAGTTTCACCTGGAAAAAAGACACTAAGAAATCTGGTGAGATTTTCAGGAAAAACATAATCTTCTGTTATTCAGATCTTTCTAATACTATAGAAGGAAAAAGTTACTAGTGGCTCAAATGTTAGCTAACTTTACTGCATTAAGTCATAAAAATACAAATATATGGTTGGAGAAAGCATAACCTCGTAGTTAGAACATACTGTATTTATTTGTTTTTTAATTGTTTTAGTAACTCATTCTATAAAATAGTCTTGTACATTTCCTTCGGGCTGAAAAATCCCAGCTTTCTCAAGCAGCTCCTCAATGTCATATAATCCACCCCCTTAACAATCTCTCTGGTGGACTTGGGTGGACTTCTTCCATTTGCCTGTGTCTGTCTTGTACTGCAAAGCCCCAAAATGGACAAAGTCCTCCATGTGAGAAGCCAAAAAGAAGGGAAGAAGTACTTCCCAACTGGTTACTCTCTCCCTGATGCAGCTGAGGGTGTGGGTGGCTTCCATTAATGGTTTGCTTGGTGTCCACCAGGTCCCTTTGTCCTTTGGCTTTCTGAAACCGGTTGCCTCTTGAGTGATGCCACTGCTCAGGGTTTCCACTCACCTTTTTAGCCTTTTCAGTTTGTCTGGTAGGATGCTATTGGAGGCTGTCTGAAAACCTTGCTAAGGTCATGGTAAATGAGATCGACTAAGCCAGTAATTTCATCATAGAAGGCAATACAGTTGTTTGGGAACAGTAGATAAATCATGGTAAATCTCTGCTGGGTGTTCCTAATGAACCTCTTTGATAATTGGCCAGGACTAAAGAAGCTTACCCACTGAGGTGACAGAGCAGATAAAATGCTCTTTGAGGTGTCACATGTACCTTCACATAACTTTCTGATGAAGTCTTGCTATGTAGTAGACAAATGTATTCCCTAACTAGTGAAGAAAGGATGGTGTTCTGTAAATAAACTGTCTATTGGTGGAAGAATAAACATCACAGGATTGAGGTAGCCTCTGTTCCTGTGCTTGTATGAGATTGTGTTCTGCTACTCTTCTAAGAAGGGCTATTCCCTTGATACCTTTCCCTTGGCTTCCTTGCTCATGCAGTTTTCAGTTTGCTGCACATAATTTATCTTATGCCACTGGGGTTTGATCTTACCTTCAGGGCCTCCTCAGGTGATTTGGGATCTGGAACTGGGTCCTTTCACTGAAGAGAACACCAAGAGATTGTGTAGAAACACCTCCTTGTACATTTTCTTTCTGTCCTTTAAACGCCTCAGTAATCTAATTAACTTTCCATTCTTGTCTTGTGTGTTACCTCTTTTAAATTTTCAAAAATACATGTCTTGGGTTTCTTTCCCGGTTTAACTTTTGATAGTTTTCAATTTCAGATGACAGCGTGTAGTAAAAAAGCTCCTCCTAAATTACAGATATCTTGTCTGAGCACTCGTTTTTTTATTTAGAAGTGTATGGCAGGTATGTGTAATGTACATGCTAGCATCTAGAATCACCTGTTTCAATGTTTGCCCAATTGTGGAAGAAGTGAAGAGAAGATTGCTTCCCCTCTTCGCAGCAATCCCCCTCCAAGGCCCCATTTGGAGTTTATGCAACATGCAGTTACAGAGTCTCCCCAAGACTCTCTAATTGACACTGGGCAAATACGAAAAAAAGAAGCACAGCAGAAGCTTTGTCCTTTATTCCTAACATGTTGATGAAGTTTGTCTGAAAATGATATTAAAAAATAGGATCCTAAAACCCTCAGTGCTTAGAGCAGCCTGTGAATCACAGTATTCAATGGAGGGTGCCCAGGAGCTTTTGAATCATCACAGAAGTTTGAGCCACATTCTGGCTGTACGTTTTGCTAAGTCCAGCTTTTTTTTTTAATAAATTCTTTGATTGGTATTTTTTCCCACCAAAATGAATTCATTGTGTTTTACTCAGGTTTTGCTTGAACTCCTGCAAACTCACTTTCCATATGTCTAGCAGCTGAGGAGGAGAATATTTGAGGGATTTGGGGGTTTATCTTTGCTGTATTTATTAGAGGGTTGCATTTATTTCTAATATGGAGAAATCCTCTTGGCCCACACTCCGTGTATTCATTCTCATCTGCCAACACTGTGTTGCCTTTTTTTGGCCTCAAGACCGTATCACAATATAGTATTTTTTGGAAGGAGAGTCAAAGCACAGGAGAAGATGACTAGGGAGAATTTAACACAAACAACAAGATGCCTGGGCAGGAGAGCCTGACTGAGAACATTTGCATCTGAAGCACATCTGGTCTGACTTTGAGGGTTGCAAGAAAAATACTAACCACCACTTCTGTTAATTAACATAATCAGTTTCTATTTCTTAGCTCAGTTTCTCATTCTGCTTTCTTGAAAGTAAGCTGTGTTGAGTACATTAAAAAAATGAATAAAACAAATGGTATTTAAACCAAATGATTAAAAGTATGCTATACCAAAAAAACCCTGCATGCTTTAATTATCTGTTCAGAAACATAATGTTGGTGCAGTGTCTGGAAAGTAGTAAGGAGTTGTGAAAAAGGATGGTAGAGTGGATGAAAATTGAACAGATGATAAAAAAAATTCTAAGGATTTTGAATTAAACAGAACTCCATTCTAAAATTGTATCAGAAAAAATCCACAACAACCAACCAACCATATTAGTTTGTTTAGTAGAATTAACTTTCCTGCTCACACAAATTTGTGATGAATATCTTAATATGGATTTGCATGTTGTATAAAATGTATGCGTTCCTTCCTGCTGCTTTTCCCAGCAGGATTAGAGCTTCACCCTTCCTTGAGTGTGTACACACTTGTACTAGGTAGTCTGAGATGAAAATTTGTGCCTTCTGAGATAAAGGTCAGCATAGACGTGATGCTGGTAACCCACGTTAGCCCTCATGTGGTCCTGGAACATCTCATTGGGTTGTAGCTTAAAAATGTAAAGCTGATGTTTATAAGAGCAATAACCATGCTTTTTACAGCAGTGCCTAGGAACTGAGATCAACATTCATTTTTTTATAGGTACTCTCTATGTATAGGGAAACTAGCAGAAGAGTTACCAATATAAACAAGCAAAGCAAACAAGAAGGACAGTCACTTGGCTGGCAGAAAATGTCACTGTTTAACCTTGGTTTTCAGAGCTGTTGAAGTGATATCTTTGTCCCATCTCTGGCTCATGGAAATTAAAATTCCAAACTGACAGTGTTGTCTGTGTTAAAGAGCTGCAAATTACCTTAAACATGGAAGATTCTGAGGCCAGCCTGAAATGAAAATTATGCATAATTTTTTTTCACAGAATCACCTAGTTTGGAAGGGACCTTTCAGATCTTCTAGTCCAGCCAGTGAAAAAAAAAAACCACAAACCAAAACCCAAAAAATGATAATTATGGTTAACTTTATCTGGATCATAAATATTAGATATACCTACTTTCTAAGTATCTCCAGTATAACATTTTGATTTTATAACTATTTTAAAAGTTGAAAAAAGATTATATGCAGGGAATAGAATCCTAGAAACCCTCATATAGATGTAGAGTGAGTTCAAGTCACAATTTGATTCTGTGAAGTTCACAGTGTTATAAAACATGAAAAAGTATATATGATTTGTAACTTCTCTCCAAAAGTACTTATTTTATCTTTATGGGCTTTATTCAATCCTTCTACTGTGGACTTTATCACATTTCTGTATCTTCTCCGGTCATCTTTTGCAAAGTTAGCCAGCAGATAATATGACATGGGAGCATTTCTTGACTTGCTAATTTTCCATAATATTTTCATGTTCTTCCTTAACATGAATCTAGAATGCTCATTTGATTTAAATAGACTATAAGTTGACGTTGACTTGCTATTGGCTTGCCCAAGACTGGATGCTGGGTAGTAAATAACTCCACTGTGTATCACAGCTGATTTTCTCAGGTCCTGGTTAGTTTTTTTAGAAGGAGTAGGGAAGCTTCTGTTTCTGAATGAAGCATAAATTATTTCACTCAAAAAAAGCACAAGCTATCAAGCAACAAAAGCATGTGTCAGAATTAAATCCTTGAGTAATACACTAGTAATCTCTTCAGGAAAAAGAGGATGTTTTTCTTCCACTCCCCATTATAGACTTGGTTTTCTTTAAATTTTCTTTTCATTAACTGTAGTGTTCTTTTTACTCCTTGCATGCAGATGTTCTTTTGCCTCGCAGTAATTATCAGAGTGTGTCAGTGGTTGCTGATGCATTTACTGCTTCCTTCTGCACAAATTTCCCTAAAGAATTTGCTATATTGGGAAAGCAGCTGTTTCTCTGTGCTTCTGTTTGCCTTTCATGTAATTGCAACGCGTGGCCAGCCTTGCACTAAAGTTTCTTTAGCAGAAGGAAGAGTTACACGAGTCTAGTTGTACATCAGTCCTGAGGAACAAGTGTCTTGCACACATACTCTCTCTATATTGAGAGCTTTAAAATCACTGAGAGCAAGGTAAAGGTGCAGCTTCAAAGTTGTGGAGTGCAATTAATTTTGTTTTTGAAATAGCCATTTTTCTCTGGTGCTCTAAAGCAGCTAGAAATCATCAAGTGTTTCCCTCCTCTGGTCTATGGTTTGAGGGTGAAAATATTTTTCCGCAAAATAATTGTAACCAATATGTGCATTATACAGCAATACTATTAAAAATTAAAGCCAGAAATGCTTAGACCTTGTGTCAAATACTTCTGTATTTGAAAATAGGAACCCAAGGGGGAAATTTTCTGACATTTTTTCCTTAATTCCTCTGTTATACTCACCTTAAAAAAAACCACATACTACATCAGTAGTAGCTACAGCAAAAAAATATGCAAAAAAACCATACAACATCAGCTAGTTGGAGATAAAGTATTTGTTTCTGCTACGGTGATGGGACCTGTAGCTTTTATGTCTGCTGACTCCTTTTATTCAATATTTGATAATGGATTATTATTTCTTATGGGATGACTTCTTAGAATTGATATGCTTGCTTAGTTTTCCTGGGAGTTATGAGTGCTCAGTCCTACTGAGGTTACAGGAAAAGGAATCCGACAGCCGCTGGATACTCTTTTTAAGAAGCATCAAAGGACAAGGATTTGGTGATTGTATCTGGGTGAAATATCAGAATATGTGGGCTCATATGACATTCAGAAAAATTCCTGAGTAAGAAAAAAATAATTTTTTAAAAAACTTTTTTCCAAAACTCTTTTTCCTAGAAACCTTTTTTCCTAGCGACTTTTAACAAGAAGAAATTGATTTTATGTTTATCTGTCCAGTACCACATCACAATCTAGTCCTATTTATTTAATTTTGCCGTGTGCGAGGCTCTACAGAGGCTAATACAGTATAAACAACTTTTTCTTTTTGTATCTTAAGAACAGCTGAACTTGTATTTGACAAGTGTGCAAGCACATACTGTAACGGTGCACGAGCAGTGGGAAGGTCAGTTCGTACAGATGCCAAGGGTGCTATATTGTGTCATATTCAAGCTCTCCCACTAAAATATGTCTCTGATTTCTGACTATGACGATAGAAAATCTGGAGACCCACGTATATTAATAGTTAAAAAGTTGTATGCTCATTAGAAGGCAGGAGGTAACAACTGTTACCTTCTTTGTTTTCATAATCTTAGCTCTTTTTCCATACAGTGTGCAATAGAGGATCCCCAATGCAGCAAATCAATATCAAGAAATAGAGATGTAGAGTTGAAGGCAGGTATTATGATGATGACTTTTTCTGGTTTATAAAATAGGAGATATGTAGTGGAGGTGTCAACCTGTTTCCATTTAATATATGCAAGTATATAACCAGTGTCTGCAAGTTTGCAGACAGTTTTAATATAGAGATTTGTACACATATGTGATTTCTGTATTGAGTTAGACTTTGAAATTGTCTGTGACATAGAAGGAACCATACTAAGCATTATTTCTAATGAAATTATTGTTTTGGTTTTATTGTGGTTTGTGGGTACTTTTGTGGATAAAAAAAGTCCTAAATATCTACAGAGGAAATTGAAATGCCAGCTACTTAAAGAGGAAAATATTCCACTGTCTTTAATAAATTATCCACAGTAATTTTCCTCCTATCAGTCAAAATCCAGCATAGTGAAAGTTGACTCCATGGTGCTGTTTAGTTTTTAATTAGTTTTAGGAAGCTGTGATTATTGGTTTCGGGTTTCTAACTGAGTACAAAGATTTTTCTTCAATTTTGACATCACGGTTTATGAAGTCATAACTAATAGGAAGTAGCAGCAAAAGTGACTTCATCAAGGACACTTTGGCAAGATATTACAGACACAGTCATGACTGCCAGGACTGTGGTTGCAGGCAATCAGATGTCCTTGTCACAATCTGTGCTTGATGGCCAGCAGTTTGGGTTAGACTATTCATCATGCCAGCAGCAGTAAATGTTACTGTAATGTCACAGAAAATTGGCAAAAAACAGTCATTAAAAAATACACGTTAAAGTGAAGAAGAAAGGAAAACCTTAAAATGAAGTAATTCAAGAACTTTCTGGACAGACAGACCGTGAAATGTTTTCAAGTGATGTATCCTACAAGTGATGTATCCTACAATTCTGTGATTCTGTAATTCTGTGATCTCATAGATATATATGCAAATGTGTGTGTAGATGTACATATATATATACATATATATGCAGCCAAAGAGGAATGATTCAGGAGGAAGAACTGGAGAGAGGGAGGAGAGCATGTAGGACATTTGTTATTTTTCTGATTTATAGTAGCTCAGAAGATATCACAGAATGAGAAAATATTTACTGTGTGTAATAGGAAAGATCCTGCTGTGCTTCAGGACTAACCCCCCCCTCCCCCCCACCCCAAAGACACAGCTTTCCCAAAAAAATTTGTTTTTTAAAGAGTAAATAACCTATAAAAACTTAGTTTTCGAAAGATGTGCAAACACAGCTGGATGAAGTTAATGTTCAATAGTGTTCTGTCTATTGAGGAGGGTGTTCAGATGCTGTAGTGCCTTCTAGTGACAGCTGAGAGCAGGTATTGTCTTTCCCATGCTCTCAGAGTCTTTATAAATATACAAAGACTTTAAAGATTTCTGTCCTTTTTAAGTACTTTTAGCCGAGTATTGTTTCTTCTTACAGTTGTTTTCACATTTAAAATCTTTGCTGCTGTGCAGCTAAGTGTATCAAAAACTACTAAAGCATTTGGGGAATTTCTTACTTAAGAGATTAAAAGGTTGCGGTGTGATAAATTAGGTTACAGCATCATACAGTCTTGGAAAATTCAGGTTAAATGAAAGACAAACTGTCAGAATGTTCTCTTTTCTTGTCTAAGACCTTGGTGTTTCAGAAATAATTACTAATGACTTGTTAGCAGAAAGCTGTCACAGAGACATAAATCACATCAAAATGAATAGAAATCCTAGTTAGGTTTCTTAATAATAATTATATACAGGCAGCTTTGACTTGAATAATTGAAGTACAGGAGAATGTGTTCACTAAACAGTGGTATGGGCACTGAAGGAATGAATCCTAAAATAGCTGACATTCAATTCACTGTAAATACCACGTTTTGTAAATGCCTTGCTGAAAGCAAAAGGAAGGAGGGAAAGGGTAAGAAAGGAAAAATTCCCTGCTTTGATACATATAATGACACAAACTTAGAATTAAAAATTAAATTTTGCCTATGACCCCAACATTAAATATAACTTCCAAAGGACTTTGAATGTTGGGGTTTTAAGTCTTTAACCATATCTAAGCTCGGTTGCCAACAGGCTCTGTGATGACAACATCACCCATCCTACATTACTCAGCAGTACCAGATAAGTCTTGGTCAGACTTGGGTTCATAATCCTATTTTGTCAGTTTAGCCAGAGGGAATTTCTGGATTTAGACTGGTGCTGTTTTATTGGTCAGCTTTGGGACCAACGACAAACAGTATCAGTTCTGATGAAACCCTAGGGTGGTGGGGACATATAATCCACCATTACAGCTGCTGGTATAAACTCAACCTGACAGCACTTTTTTTTTTTTTAATGGATTAACAAGAAAGACAGTCTTGAGAGTTGTCAAGATATTGTCAACATTATACCATTTTTTGTATCAGTGTTATTGTCTTCAAATACATTCTTACTCAAGTCAATGAAAACCCAGTGAAACAACTATGAGGAAAGAAAGTAGATTGCTGAGCAAAAAAGATTAGTGTAGGGAAAAGGCAAAGATTGAAGGATAATGCTGCTTCTGCTCAACTCTCATTATCTTTGAAGTAACTCTGTATACTTCAGAACTGTTTGAAATTTTCCCTGTACTCGTCCAACTTAAAGGCTCTCATACAGTGTTCCCAGCCTTATAATCAAAGCTTTCTGCTTTGTTCAAAACAAGCACTTTGTGCCAGGTCTTCAGTCTATTCCTTGCACATGTGTCATTTCTTACTCCTCTCACATGCAATTTAAAACCTTCAGTCCTGGGAGGATGTTCCACTAGAAATAAGAGTTGCAGATCTGGCCTTCAGTAGGGACACTGCTGCACTCCTCATTTGTCTTTATTATTATTTCTCTTGAGCAGACAGCTGAGTCAAAATTTATACACCTGAACTGACCTATAGAAATGAATGGGGCTACCTGTGTGGAAAGGCAGTATTTTGAGCTCTAGGACGACACTGAAGTCAGTAGAAGCTTTGCCATTTGCTTTAATAAAGAATCTATTATATCTGTTACCAGACAGAATGTCCCAAGCAGGGAAGGAACTTACTCTTAAGGACTGTTGTTCCCAACCTCTTAAACTCAGTGCCTCATCAAAGAGTATTTTCATATATTTTTAACTGGAAGCAATACATTTACCATCCAAATTGTACTGAGAAAGAACCCAAATCATACATATTGCTGTAGTGATGTCTGATTCACAGTATGTTTAAATATACTTCTTAACTAGCTTTGTTATCAATAATAGGAAGAATAACAAACAGTTGTTTAATTTTATCCTGAATTTAAGTATTTATCAAGATTGCTCTCTGAATACGATGATGACATTTTGAAATGATGACATGGTGAAATGACTTCCACCAGAATCTATGCATCTTGTCAGATGTCTGCCAGCATGCAATGCACACCCCAAATAGCAATGCAGTTATTTTCAATGTCATCATAATCTAGAATCACCCTTCCTTTTCTCACAGTTATTAAAAATATTTGCTGTTTGGTTCCATGATAACTATCATCTAAGTTTTTAATCTATCAATAGATTTTTATATCCATAATTGCTATACTTTTCAGGTCAGTGCATTTCTCAGGCTAGCCAAAGTAGGCCTGAGCCATTTTAGCCTCTAGTTTTCACTCCAGTTTTATCCTCATTTAAAGTGTTTCGATCAGTGTCCATGACTGCTGGATTTTTGCAAAAAGAAAAAAAAAGATAAAGTTAGCATCATTAAGCAAAGATGTAATAAATTGTCCTACATAAATGTGAAAGTGGAGAAAGGCAAAACCTGAAAAACAGCAAGTACCATTAATTATCGAAGTCTGACGTTTTCAAATATAAAGTGGTTCATTTTTGGACTAATAGTTAGCTATAAAAAAAAAAAAAAAAAGAAAATCTCTTTTATTTCTATTTTGGAATCTCGAAACTGTAACCAGTATTGCACTAACATGATGGATTCATTAAGTCGGAGTTCATGAAAGCGTTCAGAGCTTCCTCAGGATGAAAGGTAACCAGGCTGCCTGTGGAGGTCTCTGTACTCAGTGAAGTTAGGGAGCAGTGACGTTCGGTGGTTCAAAATACCTGGTGGGATCAGCTTTGAACTGGTGAACTGTGAGGTGAGGTGAGTAAGGGAACATTGGCTAATGGGCACAGTGCCTTTAATGAGAAAAAGCCTCTGCCTTAAATTGCGAGTGGGTGTCCGGAAGGAAATGAGATGTTCCTCATTCCTCAAGTTTGATAAAAAGAAACGAGCCACGGTGGGACAGTGCAGGTACCTGGCCAGGACATCTAACTAACCCCTGCAATCCCAGCAGAGTCCCTGGGGAAATACGCACAAAGGGTGTTCCGTGAAAAACGGAATTCATAGGGAGCAGGTGGAAAAGGCAGGAGTTGACCCATGCATCGGAAGACTGTGTTCTGGAAGTCTGGAGTCTCACTGGAAATACTTGCCTGGTGTTGGCAGCCATCTGGCAAAGGGTGTGAAGTATTATCATAGAAGCATCTGGGCCAGAAGGGACCTCCAAAGGCCATCTAGTCCAACCCCCCTGCAGACACAGGGACACCTCCAACTAGACCAGGTTGCCCAGGGCCTCGTCCAGCCTCACCTTGAATGTCTCCAGGGAAGGGGCCTCAACCACCTCC
>JAOXNG010000026.1:58681096-58694153 GCA_028566535.1 Scolopax minor | reverse complement strand
CAAGGTTTACTCTCTAAAATATCCAGCAAAGAACATGGTCTTACACCTTGTACCGGAAATACATCTCTTCCAGTTTGCTGCCCTTCCCTTTTGAACCCCGTCTTTCATGGCATTGCAGGTAAAAAGTCCTGTGCAGAGCCAGCAGGATACTCTATTTTTTCTAACTCATTTTATAAGGTTAAAATGAGAGAACCTCAAACAGACATTTGTACTGGATTGGGCAAAGGAATGCAGTGCTCCAAGTTAATTAGCTATCTAGATATCATACAGCTTTTGTAGCTGTCATTTCTTAGAATGAAAAGGAATATAATGATATATTGTAAAGATTATGAGGGAAGATTGGTATGTTTCAGGGATATTACTTTAACTGAAAAAACATCAGAAAAATGTCCTAGTTTCTGTGTAGTTCCAAAGCTCAGTATATGGAACAAAACATCCAGGGGAATTAATTACTTTTTTTGTTGAGGTTTTTTGTGTGCTTTTTAAATCCCAAGGAAATCTATGTGCGGGAGGGTATCCGTCATCTATACACAGAACTACATAAAGTATCATTAGAGACCCCTCCAAATACATTGATTTTTTTATCCAGGAGTAGTGTATCAATATTTTAACCACTGACAACAAAATGTAGCCTTCATTATGAAGTATTTTCCTGTGAGTAACTAAACCACTCTGTATCAGGGAAAATAAATAGTTCCCTCCCCACATCTTCTGCCTATGCAGAAAGTGAACTCCTCACACTGCCCTGGCAGAAGAAAGTTGGTAAATTTAACGTATTTCTCTCTCCTCCCACCAGCAGCTGTCTTATCTAGCCCAGTTTTACATGATCTGAGCTTTTTTGATTTCTTTTAACCCCATGATAGGAAGAGTCCTGTGCTTTCCAGGCCAAGGCTGTGCTCATTTCCAGCCTGGCATTTATTTGTGGCTGGGTTATACCCATTTGTCTCTGTGCCAACATCATAATTTGATTAAATAGCTCTTCTACCTGGCATTTATCTCATAGCAACCACCATTTCAGCCCAGCTATCATTTTGCTACACTAAATAAACAAAGGTTTTTGGGGCACATCTCCAAGGGGGCAAGAAGTGCCACTGATACACTGGGCCCCCCTAATTGGACCCCAATGAGTCAGTATGTTCAAGTACTGAATGGGGCACAGAAATGAGCTCCTATCCCAGAAGATCTTATAGCCAGGACATATACTGTTTGTTATACCTTGAACTACAAAATCATTATTTGGGCTTTTTTTTCTCCACCTCCTACCGGGTTAGTTTATCCCAAGCATCCTTTTTAATGTAGCTGTTCAGCCAGTTGGGTGCAAAGTCTGTTCCTACAAGACTCTCAGCACACAACTGGCTGATGAGATGGGATTTTGTGCATGTGGTTGGACTCGATGATCTCAAAGGTCCCTTCCAACTATGAAGATTCTGTGATTCTATGATTCTGTGATTTTTTAGAATATATTCTTCCTGTCAGGAAAACCATCTGAAAACTGCAGTTTGCTATTCTGGATGTAATAAGTACATTAGTATGCATGTAAAAAATGTTTGAACGCTAAAAGAAAATTGACTTTATTTAGGAAAAACGCTAAGAGTGAAACTGGTTTCAGTTTTAAGTCTTTTCTCCAAAGACCTTTCAGTCCATACTTTAAATTATATAGAGTTAATAGGAATAAGCAGCAGTTTAAAATTAGTTGCTGATCAGTATCTGTAACCTGTAAAATATTGACTCACTTCTCTGAAATGAGAAATGAAGGACCTGTGTGTCTTCAGGATACATTATGAATTGATACAGAAAGCTGTTTGTATATAAAAGTTGGCTTGGGAGTCTGGGATATATTTTGCAAGTGATGCTGGAGCAAAATAAGTGCAGAGCATTCAGAAAAAGCAGAAATGTGATGAAGGTCAATCAAAAAGAGAGAAGCAGAATTGTGGAGGGTGCTCACACTGAGGCACTACCTTACTTCTTTTAAGGCACTGTCATCTGTAGGCACTGAGGGCACTTTAGGTAGCAAGTTTCTGTGCCACAGTATGATATGACTTTTGCTGGTGTCGATCTGACAACCCAAGGACTTCATTTTCATATTTCTCCTGCCACAAAGTGTCTCTCCCCCACTTCTCTCTAAGTATTTTGCCCTTTTTTGTTGTTGTTGTGGCAGTGGAGACACTGCAACAAATTGCTGGTACAACATAAGGGATTTCTGTCCGTTGTTTGACTGTGTTCATTGGGCATCCTGCATAAATAGAGCTGCCTCCCAGAGAAATGCATTATTAAAGATTCTGTGTTTGCAGTGGTCATATATCATTATTTAAACATTTAGTATCCCTTCCTGTTTAAAGCACAAGAGAAGAGCTACTTCATTATAGATGAGGCAATATCTAAATGTTTCTCACTTGAGAGTGACTCTGCAGATATACTAGCCCTTTGGAACAATTCCCTTAATAGCTACAAGCACGTTTGATCATATTTGGCATAGATTTTGTTTGCCTTTAGTTGGGAACAGGTTGCTGCTAAGAAAAGCAAAGGGCAGTTTGACCGAAACCTCTAATCTGCTTTTACTGAAGGTCAGTACCTCCGTCTTGTTATTTTGCTCCAAGGCTGCAGCTTGCATTTTGGATGGAAACAGCCCTTTCCGTGACCAGTGTGAGCCCTCTGTGAACATGTACAATTTATCATTTCATTGGAAGCAGCTGAGGATGCTCTAAAAATAGATGTGTGAAATGATGGACAGCTCATGATTTGTTGGCATGGCATCAAGACGTGACAGAAGGGACCGGCTGAGCCAATTGCATCCTCACTGACGAGGTTACCATGGAAGCTTTAACTCTTTATGCTCCCTTCATCTCTCTGGCTCACCTAACTTGTGCAGTACACTTTAATTGTTATGGATGGAGTGTATTTCATAGTGTAGAATCTACCTGCCCACATTAACTGAAGCTGTCAGACATGATTTAGGTAGCTATGTGTATTCCATGAATTCTCACAGGAGAATGGAGGGACCTCTGCCGAGGTCTTTGAGGCAAAAAAGCAGTAGAGATGCAAAGTTGAAATGTAAATAAACGCTCATTTGTGTAAATGTACATATATATACATAGTAAGAATTTAAGGAAAAGATGCTCAATGAGGAAAGATAAAGGAAAGATAAAGGCAGAGAAAATAAGGAAAACTCAAATCTTTTCCACCAGTTTCTTTGTGGTCTAGAAAAATTCCATTTCTTACTGCCTTTCAGTTCAATCTGTCCTCATAGTATCCTTATAACTCTGAACTTTTTTCCTTTTCTGTCATTTCAATGTATTTTCTCCTTCGGCCACATACCATACTTATTTTAAATACCTCCTTGTTTAATTCCAGCATCCCCGTTTCTTCCACAAACACCTCCTCAGTTTCTTCCACAAACACTACATTCTGTCTTTTCAGCTTCACAGAGAGCATATGGAGGAAATAATGGCTTTTAAGACTTAAAATATTGCACTTTCCCACCTGTTGATACCCAGAGTGGATGTGGTGATAGAAATATTTTTCCTTTTTAGCTTCTTATTTTCTTAACCAAATAACAGAGAAGTCTGACAAGGGCTGTAGTAAGCCCGACCTCTTTCCAGTTCTTTTATTCCAGTAGCCTCAGATTAAAGATAAAAAGAATTTTGCATATCAGCAGGTAAATAAATGGCAGTATTTAGAGTGTCTTCTTTTTGGGACAAATAGTTTTCCTCCTTTTCTCAGTACTTAAGCCCCAAAGGAATATTAATTTTCTCTTTACTTTTGCTGACTGCAACCCAAATAAGAGAGGTGAAGCTTTTAATCAGATTCCCTTTGACCTCTCTGAAAGTAGACAGATAAATCTTTCACAGTTTCTCTCTCTGCCTTGGAATTTTCTTCTGCCATATTTAAGCATCTTGCACTCTCATGCCAAAACACTAGAGGTTTTCAAAGAAATACCTGGGGTGGGAAAACCATATCTACTTAATTTTTCACTAACTTCAGTCTCAGAAATATCTGCTCTACTTTGATTTGAACCTACGAAATAAATATGCATTCTGTTTGAATGTTTCACACTTATAGTGCTTATAACTGCTCTTCATGGCAAGCAGTGCCATAATTTTTTAACTGAAGTATGACAACCAGATCCAGCTAGAATGGCTCGTTGGGCAAAAGTCCAAGGGGTTCTCCTTGCCATGGAAATCACTGCACCTCTGCAGATGAAAAGCAGTACAGGCTTGGCAGGTAGGACATGTTCCCCCTCACTGGTCTTGCTGTATGCATAGTAATGAGTCCATTTTAAGACATGACAAAATCCAGAGGTTTTTTTTTATTAGTTTTATGCATTTTATGGTTTTGTCTTATAAGAATAGCAAGTACGATTCAAATCAAAACTCATCATAGCTACAGACTGTGCACATGAATCCAAAAGTTTATCGGCTTCTTATTTCTAATTTCTTTCAGGCTTTTTTCTCACATTCAATGTCAGTGGAGAACTATGAACTGAGATGTTTGGATTCTGCTATTACTATGAAGTCAGAAATTGTGCTGTTAAACTGTCTGGTTTTCATTCCCAGAATATAAAAATCTGAAGTTTATAAACTCCAATGCTTTCTCTAGGCCAACTAATGCAGTTCAAAATGAGGAGATATGGTTAATATCAGTCAGACAGTGGATTCAGCTCCTTCATTCTGGGATGTTTTCCACTTCTTTCTCACAATGTTTGAATCAAGATTTGATATTACTTTGGGAAGATGTTGGAGCTAAGCTGAGCTGTTGCATTCCTGATGGTTTTTAGCTGCAGGATTACTAGAAGCCTCTATGTCATGTAGCATCCTACGCTGTTTCAGCCAGAACATTTTTCACACATTTGATAGTAAAGATTTTGTGAGCTTCAACAGTTGATTAAGCCTTTACAGTTGAAACTCCTTACGAAGAAACTTTAAGATGACAAATTTCAAATAATTTTTTAGACTCTTTGATCTTAACCCCATAGTCAACTGTTACTCTATAAAGGAAAATTCTGTTTCTGCCTTTTTCGAATTACATCTTTCTGTACTCTGCCTTCCCTTTTTCAATCTTTCCTAGCAGACTAACACACTTAAAGCAATTACAGAAATTGCAACAACAAAATTATAGTGTTGTTGTAGATACTTTAAGCTTTATTATAGCAGACAGACTAAATACTAGGATGGACAAGGGGATATGCAGGTTATATTTTTGGCTTTATAACTCTGTTATGAAAAGCATCTCATTACCTCCTAATTTGTTTCCCTTTCTAAAGGTGAACAACAAATATTCCTGCAAAACAGTTCTGAGAAATACTTCAAGATTTTGGGGGGATGTCAAGTCCTGTGTACTATTGATTACAATATGGGAAAAGCATATATATACAGAAATTAAGCAGTTTCCAGAGTACACTAAGAATACATTGGTGAAGTTGAATTCATAGTAGGAATTGAATTTTCCATTGCATAGAATCCAGCTCATAGACAAGAATATTTACTGAGGAAAGTACTACTTGTCAATATTCCTCTCAAGGTAAAATACCAGATCTCATTATCTGCTTCAATAAACCACATTAACAATGAAGTCTATTGCTTTTCACAGTGTTATCATTGCTATTATCCCAATCACAGGAAGTGAGATTAACTATATTCACAGGATTTTTATAAGTATGCAATAGGATGTACAAATAAGGTCTTTTTTTCAATTTAAAATAAGGGAATGAAGAAACAAAACATAATTGAAGAGCTGTGACTCATTTCTCTTAAAAACTGAGGTGCATGCCTATTCATGTACCTTCTATTTTTAAAAATGTAATGGCACTCTATGGCACTCCATCAGCCTGCGTTAAAGCAATCAGAAATTGAAACACGAATTTTGTTTGTGAATATCCTTTTTTTGTTATTGTCTGCCCCATTAAAAAAGCCCAGCCTAAATAAGGCACTGGGTTTCAATCAAAGTTAGGGTTTGGGGTTTATTTTGGGGAGTATGGTGGGCATGGTGGGTTGTGTGTTGTTTTTTTAAAGGACTGAATCATACTTTAATAAGATACACTTTTTATTTGACTACAGTTATCCCAAATACAAGGTGCCTATTCTCAGGCTGACTAAAGACCTGTGTTTCTGGTTTATTCATTTCTTCAGAAAAGGGAGTTATGGCCAGCAGGCCTTATAGTAGGCTTTGGTCTGCCCCATGCAGGTTCTAGCAGCTGGGCATCATCTTCTTCCCTTCCTCATTGCACAAGCTGAGCCCAGGTCTCCCATCTCCCACTAATCAGTCCCCCACCTTCAGGCTCCAGCCATGCAAGAGTGCTCCACAGAGGAAAGTTCCTTGGGACTACATGCTCTCCAGAAGCGCAGCCAACCTGCTGCAAGGCCAGAACACAGCTGGAGAAAAAAGAAAAAAAAAAGGTACAGAATACTTCATTCTGTCTTTCCCCTTTCATTTTCAGTTCATAAAATCAAACATAAATCAGGAGGTTAAAACTGTAAGCTTCAACTTCAAAAAGAGAGAAGCCTTGCTCGGTGGTTTTCATCTGACCCTTGTCACCTTCTTTTTCATGTTGGCACATGTATTAAATACTAAATGTGAGCATGCCAGCGTGCCATTTAGTACTCCCGTACTAAATCAAAGTCATGTATCATTTTAAACTAGTAAAATTTTGTAGCCATTTTGTATTCTTGGAAAGGAGTGTATATTTCTGCCAAATTACAAACAAATAGCAAATTAAGTCCGGTATATTTGGAACCACAGGTAGGTCTTTTTGCTCCTGGATTGTGACACAGATTGCATAGGGGTTTTGTTTGTTTGTTTTTAGCTGAGCTCCTTCAACTGGGAGAAGAGAGAGACACATTCTCTCACATATGGTTCCCCAGCTCTCTGTGAAATCTCATGCTATTCTTCCTCTGTACTCAAAATGGGATTGGGTCTGCACTAAAACAGATTCAAAAGTGTGGCCAGATGATTTTTAGCCCAGTTTCTTTGGGCATCTTTCTTCTTCTCCAACAAGACATAGCCCAACCTCAGCCAAACCATTTTATTTTCTGAAAACAGATGTACTGTAAATCCATCTGTCTTTTTGGATCCTGTAACAGATGCTATTCTGCTTTCTGGCATCTCTTTGAATTCTGCTCATGGATGACCCATACTTCATTTGTACTTGATTTTCATTTAATTTATCCCAAACCTTGTAATAAAGCTTTCTAGTGTTCAGCAAATTACAGGGAATTGAAATCCAGCCACATAAGTTGTTAATATGAAATGAGACAGTTATTTAGGTCTCATCTTTGCCAAGACATCAACACATTCAAGAGTAGAATAATTTATATGTTGAATATTTGGCAGCAGCTCCCTCAGTGCAAAGTAGTTTCTCTGTTGGGATACTGAACTCCCCCAAAAGAATTCATGAGGTAAAACCCATGTATTTCTGGTCAAAATTCCCTGCAAGAGGTTCTGTTTTTAAGCATATATTACAGATTAGGTGGTCTCTTCAGCCAAAGTTACCATATCGATACTAAATTTAGTACAGCAGACGCTGGCTTTTCTTGAATAAATAATGTATACAAGATATAAAATTGTTTTAGCAAGCCAGGAACTCTATGACTACCCCTAATTTCATTTGTCTTTCAATTAATGCAGTGCTCAAACTGCAAAGTCATTGTGCACAGATATTCTCTGTATTTGCGGGATATGTGGCAGGATTCTCTTTTCTGATATAATGGAAAAAGAGACTGTGAGTCTTCATGTGCTGGGATTTTTTCAGAGAACATGATCATAGTATGTATTCACATGAGTCAGAGATACATGCTGACCTCCATTAAACACTGTAATTTCTCTGGCTGCAGCTGATTTGAATCCAAGGGGCCAAATGAGCTACTAGAAACAGCGTTATTCAGTGGTTTCCAAATGAAATAGAATGCATGTCCCCACTGGACTTTTCAACTCAGTCCTGTTTCACTTAAATGGAAAGCTTAGATGCTCTGCTTCATTTTATTAAAATTTATCATTTAGATTATGATACACCTGGGATGATTTTCTGAATGTATACAACAACACAGTCTATGCCTAGGGAAGCTTTTAATTGAAATGAGGAAAAATAGAGGAAAGAGTACAATGTAAAAGCAAAGTAGTCAGTAGTCAGTTTTAATGAGAGTTATGTTTTCCACATCTGTGGAATGATTTAGAATGTATTCTGGCTGATTCTGAAATGTCTGAATTTTATGTTAGGAAGAATGCAATTTTTTCCTTTTTTGAAAACTCTTTTGAAAATAGCTCGAAAACTTTAGATATTCAGTTTTCGGACTAAAAAAAAATACACCAGAGCATCATAAGTAGGATACATGTGAAAGGAAATATGAAAAGTTAGATTTTTCAAAGAATTCTAGTAGCTCCAGCTTAAATTTTTTGGACAAGACCTGCGTCTGATAAAGACAGATTTACAGAGATGTGTGAATAAGACAAGAATAAATGGGTTCAAATAGTAACAAAAGAGAATGAGGAAAACAGTGGGTTGGGGTTGGGATCGGGATCAAATTCTAGGAAGTGATAAAATACCAGACTTCTTGGAGTGTGGTTTGGGCTCTGATTCTTTTTATGATTTTTTAAACGTCTGTCAGTAAAATACAATGAAGAGACTGGATGAGGTGGATTCCTGAGAGCCCTTAAATTATTATTAAAAATTATTATTATTATTATTATTATAAACTTATTATTTTGAGTCTGCAGAATTCTTTGAAAAATATTTTCAGTTGATGCTTCAGAACTAATTATTGGCAGCTATATTGTAAGTCTTCTCCAAAGGAATATTTTTGTTTTGTTACTGTTGTCTTGAACAGACCATGTTTTCTAAGGGCCATTCAACTTCATTGATCCCATTTTGAAAATTGAAGCTTTATCTGTATTTAACTCTCAGCAGAGTTACTTGCATCTCTGATGGTGATCACTTAAATATTGCTCTGATTTCAGATAATTATTACATTGTTTTTAACTTGACACTTCTACTACTTTTGTAATAGTACAAAGTAGTGATTTGGGAATAGGACAAATTTCAAAGCTTCTCTCACAGAACAAGTTTCACCGATGCAAGTCATCAAAATGAAGAATGACTCCCTGCAAATTGTGCAGTTTTTCGAAGTGTCTCTAAATTTATTCTGGTTTATTGAAAGTTATCCCTATATGAAAGGAAAAAAAAACCTTACTGTCCAACGACCTCCCCTGTCTGCAGAACTTTTTTGATTATAGGAATATCTCAAAAGCTCTCATACCTAGTTAAGTATCAGTTTGTAATATGTCAAATGTTTAGTTCTTTTGCTGTCCATTTGTTTATTATTTTTTAAATAAGAAGCTGTGAAATGTGTAATAGTGATGACTTTTCAAAGCCACTATTACTAAGCACATTAATTAACATCCCATTGAAAAGAAGGATAAGCATTATTCAGGCATGTTGTTAGAGCTGGGACAAAAACATTTAGTTTAGAATGATATCATCATATCCCTAGACTCCCCAGACTTTTGTACCTATGATTCACAGCTTAACAGTTGTAGGGACTATATTTAAAAGTCATTCTGGGTACTCTCTGAATATTGCATGAAATAGTTCTTTGCTGTTTTCCCTACATTTATCAGAACAATTCCTTGTTGTTACAAAGGCTAGCAGTTGGGTTAGATCCATTTATTAAGCAAGAAAAGCTACATC
Source organism: Scolopax minor (assembly GCA_028566535.1). Classification (NCBI taxonomy): domain Eukaryota; kingdom Metazoa; phylum Chordata; class Aves; order Charadriiformes; family Scolopacidae; genus Scolopax; species Scolopax minor. Next base: position 58,684,477 of record JAOXNG010000026.1, on the reverse strand, counting down.
CTGGGCTTTCTTTTGTAGCATTTTATCCAATACTTGCTAGAATCTTACTTAACTAATAAATTTTAAGACCACCTAAAAAGGATACAATGAAAATGGATCTGTGAAAAAACATGATGGAAGTTCAGTTCTTCCTCTAGTCAAAGCCAGCATATTATATATCTACATGTATATTTTTGGAAAGTATGCAGAAACTGCTCTGTAGAAATAACACAACTGTCAAAAAAGTCATGGTTGAAAGCCTCAGCAAAGGAAAGGTTTTCTAGGGTGTCATTGATAATGTACAGAAGATGGTACATGCAGCTGTAGCATAGGCAGTAGAATGGAATCCTAATATTGAATGGGTAGAACATTCCATGCGGTTCATACCAAAATGTTATTCACTGAGGAGTCAATGTACATTTGTATATTTTGATAAATTCAAAGAGGGTGCTTTGTCTTACTGTACCAGTATTTCCATCTATTGCTTGGCAGTCTAGAAAAGATTACACTGATATTTCACTTTGACAGTGAGATAACAGATGGTTAATGTTTGACAGGGATAAAGAACTGGTTTGAGATCACTGTCACTTGACACACAGCTAAATTGTCAAAATACAGTAATCTGTGGCTCAACTGCAAGGTAGTCTTTACTGACATAGCAGTTCAGAATAGAACCTGGAAAAAAAAGAGGCAAACCTTGTCCTTGTAATTTGATGTTCATATTTCAAGTGATTAGTGCTGGGGACAAAGGAAGAACAATAAGAGCTTTGTTGAAAAGCGGATGCTGGAGAATGACACATGCTGTTAGTGATTGTCAATGTCAGTAGGAAATAGTGCAAAGACACAAAACAGCCAGAGAAGATAGAGAAAAATTAGACTTACATGAAAAGTGCTGCAAGCAATGAGATGAAAATACCACTTCAAAAATAAAGTCACATGAAACTCTGCCAGCATGGAAATTGTCAAGCCCAGAGGCCTGGCAAGCATCAAAAAGTCACAAATTTAGGTTTTTAGGATTTCTAGAGGTATAACCATGGGAAAAATCCTGACCCTGATTCTGCTTTTTTCAAACTCAAAAGTAAAAATTCCCTTCACTTGAAATGAAAAGGGTCTAGTTCTGAAATACAACTCATAAAGGGTAAAACGTGCTCCTCCTTTTTTTTCCTTTTGTGTGATATAAGAAGAAAGCCTGAACATTTCCCCAGCTTCTTTTTTTTCTTTTTTTTTTCCTCCCCTTTCATTTTATTCCCTTTTTGCAGCTGTAGAAAGTCAGATCTTAACTGAAATGACCAGACAATTTCAAACTCTCCCTCTTTCCTTTTAGCTTTAGGTTGGGCACTTGGCTGATGATGGTCACCCTTTCATCCTTTTACATTGTGCCACTGTGCAGCCAAGACCTGCAAACGAGTGAGGGGTAGCATAATGAGCAGAATACTTCCAAAAACTATTTTCTGGTGAAAACCAAGGTACCTTTTGGCCTCTTTGCTATCTAACGGGTTAGCAGAGATTTGGAGGATGTTTGCTTGCATTCTCAAACTTTATTCTGCTGGATTTGAGCTGTTGCTCTGCAGTTCCCTTCATCACTGATACACCAGCAAAGCATGTGACACACAATGGAAAAAGGGAGGTAAAATGCTGAATAAATTGCTCTCCAGTTAGTTAAATACTTTTAGGATAGGATATGAGGAAGAAAAAAAAATAATTAAAATTGTATATCCCTGTGTTCCTCTTGCCTATCACCTCTTACACCCAAAAAGATTTTGGCCTGGCCAAGGTGTGGCGCGCTCACGGTTCCATCATCACAGAGCTGCCTCAACCAAGACAAACGTGAAGTTGTAAACATGTTGTTAGTTGGGGCCTAATTGCCCTTGGTGTAACATGGCTGCACAGTTGATATTTGTGTCGCAGATCCTTCGGCTCCTGGTGTCCCAGCTTAGAGGGATCATAATTACATCTCGCCTTACGATCTTTTTGGCTTGCCTGCTTTCCACAGACCTGCTCAACTTGTTTGGCTGCTTCTAGGAGACCTGCTTATTATTCAGCACAAACCCCCACCCACTGCCCTTTCATGTACATTCATGTTTGTCTCTAAAAGCCACAAAAGGACGTTTTTTGAGGGGGAAGGTGAGGAGCATTGGCTTCTGACCGGACCCTAGGGCCAATTGTGGGGCCAGGGTGAGTGGTGTGCTCGGTTCAGCACACAGAGCAAGGACAAAACAAGTGGCTGGCTAGGTGAGAGTGAGTCACTCCATTTCAAAATACGGAAAATTTAATGAGACACTTCCTGAAACTTGAGTTTTGCTCTCACAAAGCACTGGAGCAAATGCAAACCAGAATAAAGCAAGAAGCTAATGCGAGGGTGTAGGTACAGACTGGATCAGAGATGGAGCCTGGTCTCTTCCTGCTCCTCCTCCTTCTAACTCCAAAGTGAGTGTCTCACAGGCAGGTGCAGGCAGCACTGGTGCAAACGACCTCTCAGGGTGAAACTTTGCTCTGTCCAGTGATGCCAGCCCCTGTCCAAAGTGGAAAACTTGGCCTCACACTGGTCCTTTGAGCATGTTGCTCTGACACTAGCAATAAGAATTCCCTCACTGAACACAGCGCTGCTTTTTGTCTCTAGCTTTGATCCTGTTGCAAAAGAACTTTCGATGTGTAGAGGAACACGCTAAGGGTTAAGAATGATGTAGAGGAGATTTCAGAGCGCTCTGATTCTGAAATGGCTGCACAGCTCCACGAGCAGCAATGAAATGGAGGAGGGTTCTTGCAGCAGGTGCCTTGGTGCCTTAGACTTTGCATTTTGTGTTGCCCTTTAGAAAATGACCCCAGCCTAAGGTAGCAAGTTAAGCTGGCACTCAAATCCATAAATCCTAGAGTGACTCCTTTGTCCAGTGCCTGTATCACCCAAGTCTGAAGTCACACCATGATTTAAGAGGTGCTCCTCAGTAAAGTCGAATGGGAGAGCTGGACTGAGTCAGCCACCCAGACTGCTGATTGACTGGCCTTACCTGGTGGGAACGGGACAGACTCCTGGGCCACAGTTCTTCACTCAAGTGTGTCCATGTACCCAGCAGGATCTCAAGCTTTCACCAAACTGTGCCAAGGTGCCCAAAAGGTGAGGTTCTGCAAAGGAGTAGCGCAAGCTGGATGCCCTAAAAGAGAACTCAGGGGCATTTCCCCAGCCTCTGCCCCAGGGGTCCTCAAAGCTGGTAATAAGGTCAGCTTGAGCAAAAGCAGCATTTGCTTTGTGGACACGGTTAGGATGTCCACGTGAGAGGTGGAATATTTAATTCATGTTCCTGCTCTGGTCAGTTTCGTGGCTTTTCTGGGTGTCTCCCTGTCCTCCACTGAAAGGGAGACTAAAAAGGAATTTTAAGGACCAAGATGACAAAGTTGCATGAGCGT
>JAOXNG010000026.1:58644366-58657132 GCA_028566535.1 Scolopax minor | reverse complement strand
TTTTGTTTTGTTTTTTAATGTGGTTGGACTTGATGATCTCAAAGGTCCCTTCCAACCACTAAGATTCTGTGATTCTGCGATTCTCTATTTCTTGTTATCATCGTCCTATTTTGGGCTGGTTTCTACCCTAAAGTACAGAGAACTTTTTCAACAATATAGTAACTGATAATTAGCTTTTTTTCTCTTCTGTACTTTATGCTTTATGCTTTATGAAGGTTGAGCAAAATTGCGAAACAGACCAGGTTGTAAGATCAGACCCTTCCAAAAGTGACTTCTACAGTTCATTGTGATTTAGGTTTTAAATAATACATTAATTAGTATCCTCAGATAACATGCACATTTTGTCCTTATTATATGTTATTAAAACAAGCCTAGCATTTTTTCTTCTTTATCAAGTGTTTCATTTCCAGGCTGAAGGAAGAGTTGTGTTCTCAGTATTTTTCAGTGCTACCATTTTTTAGTATTACTGCTAAGTAATGGCACTGTTCTGAAATTGGGAATTCCTCCATTATTAGTTCTTGTCAACCTGGAATTACTTTGCATATTTAGAAAGGATAGGATGGAGAGAGGAAAGTAAGAAACAGGGAAGCAGATAAGCAGAGATTTCACTGCCTTGAATTTTCTGTGAGTAAATGCATGTTTTCTAAAGTAAAAAGCAAAATCTGGCAAAATCCTTTGGTAAATTTAGTCTGATATTCAGTATATCCTGTGACTATCTTCCCACTGTGCTTTAATAAGTATAAAAAGCAATATATGCAGTTTGTGACTCAAATTGAAAGGAGAAAAGCATGTGATTTAGCATGACAGCATGATATACTGGAGTGGCCAAATGCATACTAAGGGATCCGTACTTTGGTAAGCACAGGTGTTTGTGTCTCTGTTGTTAGAATAATGCTAGAAAGAAGAGAAGTGATCATAAAAAAAATTATGTATAATAATCCCAGTTTGAATACATACATGTTAATTCTTTACATGGTAGGTTACTTTTGTCCACACAGCAACATTTCTAGATGTTATAGATCATATTTTCCTTTGCTTCTTAATCTTATACATTCCGTAGTGAATTATTGAGTAATATATATTTCAATGCAAAAAAAAGAACAATTTTCACGTATGACCCAACAGAATTCCTTCAGAGAAAGCTTTTTTTTAAAAAGCTTTTCAGTATTTTCTTGAGGTAAAAACCAGTGTTCCAAACTTCATAGAAATTTATCAATTATTTGGTAGTAGGTATGTATTACTGGCTGTTAAAAGAGATCCTCGTACATCACTGACTCAATATCTTTAAAATGTGTAGTTACTACTGTAGTGTCTGTATTTATCAACTGAAATATAATTCATTAAAAGACAGAGTAAAGCACGATTATTTTTCATGTCAGTTTGACATCTTGTGATTTCTTAACAGAGAAATTAGGCAGGTTACTATTTTGGAGCTATAGTCTGAAGTAGAAACTATTCTACTGAGTCTAGAAAAAATACTAAGTCTCAGCAGCTGCTGAGTCATATATCAAAAAACCCCTCTATCATTAATTGCCATTATGCAGTTCTCCATGGGTCTTTTACATGGGATATTGAATGTATCCAGAAATTACTCAGGAAGTGCAGTTAAAGATTGAACTTAGTGTATCTTTCACATGGCTTTGGACAAAGCTGAAGGAAATTGTGACTGGAAGTTGGAAACATGGAAAGAAATTATAGGTGCCTCTTTCATTTGAAGGATTTTGATGGTTTGCAAAGAAACGCCAACACTCACATGGAGGGCAAAGGAGGAAAGGAAAAAAGTAACTACAGGAACATTATGTTCATCGTGCCTTTTTCAATTAAAAAGTTATACATTTTAGGATGAACTGAGCAGGAGTTAATGCCTTCTGACGGGCTATATTTGCTTTGCAATATTTAGTTTCTTTCGCAGGGAGCTCTCTAGGAATGGGTACATAGGTGATCCCAACAAATGCAACCCATATTGAACTATTTTCAGAACACCAAATATTGCCTCAGAAGATGAGATGGGTTATTATGTTTTCCTGAGATTTTCCTAATTTAGATTTGTTTTTGGAGAAAGGAGAAATGAGAGTGAACTGGCCAAAGGTCAATACTTGATAATTTTATTATTAATAAAATCTGGGTCCAGTCATCAAAGTATTGGATCTGCAATAAAGTGTAGTAACAGAATGTAGAATTAGTTTTTGTTAGATTTTAACGTGGTGGTAAAGTCCTTTAGGTAACATTGTATAACGAGAGTAATATAAACCAAAAAAAAAAAGTATTGATATATTAAAGGAAAAACACGTGCTGTTCAGTTTCCTGCACAGGTTAATAATAAAGACTTTAAAATAGCATCCAAACAATAAATGGTTTAGAATTCAGTGTATTAAACAACAGATGTTTTGCTTTATCTTTTTTTCCCCTCCTCTTTGAAAACTGTGTGAAATCATACATTCATGAGGGAAAGAGAGAACTTCTTGAAGGATTTGAAATGGAATGGGTAAGATTTTGTGTCTCTTTAAGGTTAGCAATGGGTTAGGCATGTTCCACATGACTGACTTAGGTTTATTTTGCTGGTTTTTTCCTATGGTGTACCAGTTTCAGATGCACAATTTGCCATTAAAGGTTTTTAAACTAGCCCCTCTCATTTGAATGTTGAACTCACTTTAGAGACAGTATCAAACGCATACGTATGCATTATTTATAAACCACAGCATTTGGTTTGTAGTGTCTGGAATCTAATGACAGGAGTGAACATTCAGCTCTGCACACACAGCTTTGGATGTAAGTTTTAATCAAGCATTTGTGCCAAATGTTGATTATCTGTTAATCATCTCAAATAAACTTGAAGCTAAGTATCACATGGCATATGAGAAGAGCTATTTTTGGATTCAGAGACAGTCAATGTTAAGGTAGAATTAAAATTCCAGAGATGAGCTGTTAGAAAGCTTAACTGAAAAAATATTTGTACCTGTACAGGATTGAGTTTTTGCTGTTTTTAGAGGGCAACGTTTTGCAGTTAGAAACAAACAGGTTTTAATTTTTCTATTCCTTTACTCATAAGAAAATCCATGAACTGTCTAGAATGAGACTGGGGAAAATGTAGCCAAAGATACAATACTGAGATGGACAAACTTCGTAAATCCATCACAAATTGGATGGATGAATAGATTTACATTTGCTCCTTTGTAGACTTAATCTGGATCTCACCCAGTTTCCCTCAAAACTGACAGGCTGATATACTTTTATTTCACTTTTGTGATAATTTTGAAAGTGATAATTATCACTGTGTTCTACACTGTATTTTCAGTAATAAAATTCAAACAATATAGAGCTGTAAAAGTCATATTTTATACCAATGTATCTAAAATGAAATCTAAACTTAGCTAGGTTGAACAGCAAACTGAAAACTGCAAGAAAAAAATAGTGTCTAGGAAATTAGATTGAAGTAATGCTTCCTTCTGCACTTTAACATCAATATCTAAATTTGAAAAAAACAGTCATCAGAAAAAAAAAGAGGAGAAAGCCCTCTTGATTTTCAGAAATGAGTATCTTAACACACTAATAGCCCTTGTCTCATCTGCCTCTTAAAGTCAGACTGTAGTCTGACTGTATCTTTGACCGTGAAACTTATGATGTATTTTCTCTAACAGAACTGTGGGGTTACAAAATTTCTTGTAAATTACAGAGTACTTTCAGCAGAATAATGATTTTGCAGTGGATATATGCTGTATAGCTACTTGTGCTTGTGTTTGGTCTACATCAAGAATTTCAGTTTGCTTCCAAGTGAAAAGAAAGGAGAAAGCAAAACAAAACAAATAAAACATCCTGAACAGTTTCAGGACCAGGCCAGGTAAAATTGCCAAATTGGCAGGACATACACAATCTGTCATCTGTCAGGCTATTGCATTTGGTGAGCAGCAATTCAATGTTAACCAACCATCTGTTGAAATCTTTTTCACATGTTGTGCTTATACTCATTTCCTAGATAATTTTAAAATACATTGATGAAATGTTACTGACCTAATATGCATGAGAATAAATTAATAGATGAATCCATATGGTTCTAGCCTTGGAAGTTCTTACAACTGTGTCCTCGACCCATAGCATATTTGGCAGTGGTTAATTAGGCAGATCTATTAGCCAGAGAGTCTCTTTACAGAAAATCCATGGAACTGAAATGATTGGTCTCTGCAGCTGTGTACCAAATAACTTTTGAGTGTATCCAGGTCAGATTCTAAAAAAATATGGAGGTTATATCTGCATCGCTGTGGACAGTTTATTTCTATGCACAATATCTTATAAGGCATCAAGTCATTTAGATTTCATCTGAGTCAAACTTTCTCAAAGCTCAAGAAAATTTGCCTCTGTTGGGACTTTCTCTACCTAATCAGCGTAATGAGGATGTTCAGAGATTTGGTCTGCTTTTATAACTCTAAGCCTTAATTTTAAGCTTAGATGTGTTAAAATTTTAAGTCAATTTTAATTCTGGCGACTGTTTAAATAAGTAATATTGCCTTCCCAGCTGCTGATCTGACACATGCACTGAGACTAGTGGTCAGCTGTGCAGCTTGTGTTTCCATGGGCAACGGCTGAAGAAGCTGAGTAAAAGAAGAAAACAAGCAAAGTGCAAAATCCTTTACGAACATCTGACTGGTGCCTTAAAATAGATATTTGAAGTGCCCTTACTAACTGTCAGGAAAAACAGAAAAAAAAAACCCACATATTCATGACCTGCACTTCACCTTTTACTTTGATTTTGAAATACAAGGGTTTTGGCTCTGGGTTTCATTATAGCATAGTACCAATCATTTAAAGAAAAAAAAATAACAAAACCAAAACCAGCTCCCAAATCCACAAAACCACAGCAATTACATTTATACAGTGTACCCCTTAGACTATATTAAAGCTGAAAAGTCAAATAAGAAAACATATGACAGTCCATGTGACATTTAAAAACTACACTAAATTACACGTAATCTGGAGATCCTATTACTAAAGTAGATTAACAGTTGATGGAATTGAAATTAACACATAAACCTTAACAGATAATTTTGAGCTCACTGTAGTTTTTCAATATCTCAGTTGTGCATATTGAATAAACAAACCAAGAAATCAATGTGGAGATTATAAACTGATAGTTTCATCAGTTTTGGGGGAAGATGTTACAAAGAGGTAGGACCCATAGGTTTTAGTTAGTTTTTAATGTTTATTGCTGATCTGCAATCTGTAGATGTGTGGCCAATAATAACATTACTAATTAATATTTTTTTTATATGTCTGCTCATGCCAACCACAAGCCAGTTATGAGTAAATCATAACAACCACAGTATTCCTTTCTGAAGACAGAAATTGCAGCATAGAAAGCCTTTAGATATAGGGTCCCTCCTGCAATATCATGTTTTTAGTTGTGAAGTGCACACTTCTTCTGTTAATATCATTTGTGAGAAAGAATTAATATTAATAAAAGTCCATAGTGCTTTCTTGGTTATAATAAAAGTTGTGGTTTTTTTTTTTTTCTATTATTTTGGTAAAATATTAGCAAACTGAAGATGAGGATTAAGCATAAAAACTAGCAATTCTAAAAGTGTATGAACTAAGAAAATAACTTATTTGTTGAATACCCTGGATATCTCAGGCTGAGTAGTTTTGTCACCAGTGGCTTTCATCCAATAAGTAACTCTAACTCCAGTCATCAAATTGGAGAAGCAGATATTCTTGCACTCATAGGAGATTTGTCTTCCTCTTCCCGGGCTGCTGAAAAGTCACACAACTGATAAACACATGATTCTGTTCTTATAGGAGTCAGTCGGAACAAAGAAAATCACATGGAGAAGTATCAGTTGACTATATTTATATAAATAAAGAAGTACTCGTGGCAGGACAGACCGGCTGAATGCAGCTGGGTTTTGTCCCATTGTTTAAATGTCAGGTCAGGTGTCATCCTTTCACATGTGTGTTCTGAAGCAAGAAATCACACATTGAAAGTATGAGTTTCTACAGCTTTATCTGAACTGTTACCACAGCTTGCTTTTCCTGAGGCATTAGTATGGGAATCCATTCCTGAATGTGTCCGTGTTCTGGGACAAAATTTGAAACAGAACAATGTGATTTATTTATTTGTTTCTCCCTTCATTCTTGAAATTTTAGCTGTGTCATCTCTATGGATAACTGCCTTTCTTCAATTTACTCTAAGGAAGGTATTATTTCTGTTCTTTTGAAAAGAGGTTTACTTGACTTTTCAGATATCAAAATGTTCTTCTTTGCTCTCCTAAAGTAATCTCTCTGTTCTCTAACAGCTCCTCATATTGCAGTTACTTGCTTTACTTGTCTCATTTCTTACTATATTCATTCCAGTGTATATATTATTCTTATTCTTCACTACATCTATTGTTTCATTTTCCAAACTTTAAAATTGCCCATACATTTGAAACATCGAGTATTTCACACCAAGAATTCTCTTTCATTCAAAGTAAAGGTTCAAACCTTTAAATCCTTCCTTTTATATATAATTGGATATCACATTGGGTCTTTATTTTATCCACATTATGTTATATCCAGCTCTAGCCTTTAGAATCCCTAGTCTTATTACACATAATTTTTTGTTCCCTACAGTCCCTCCACCCACAGTAGTTTACCTGTATCATGTGGGCTTTCTATAGTCCAAATTACCTTACAGTTGGCATACATAAACTCTTGCTTAATGCATGTTAGATGTTGTAAACACTTTATCTTGGTTGCAAACACAGATAAATAAAATTAGCTAGCTAGGTGGCTGACCTCCATTGAATGAAAAACTGCTAATCAATCAAAATTGTATGTGACTCTGGGTCTTCTCAGTAAAGATTCTAAATCAAGGACATTTCTCTATTTGTTCTGACATTGACCTGTGCTTTGTCTTATTTTTCATTCTCTTGCACTTTAGTTACAAGTTACTATTCATTTGTCCTTCTTTATACCCTTAAAGAATTAATTTGGTTTTGGCAGAGTTTAGATAAAATGTCCCCATTCATCTACTGACAATTAAAAAACACACACGTACTCTTACAATCTATTGAGCTGAAGTGTATGTAGACATCAGTGAATATCTAAGTCCTTCGAGACCCCTCCAGTTTTTTTCCCTATTGTAACCACCTCTCAATATTTAAATATGTCACCATAGTGTCCAACTTTAACAACATATACTAATTGCAAAGTCCTTATGGGATTTTATGATATTCTGACACTTTTCTTTTGCAGTTCAAATTCCAAGGAAATGTCTATAAGCATTGACTAATTCTGTTTTCACACACCTGTGTGGTTGCTAGTGCTTGAAAACCAAAAAGGGAAGAGCTACTTTAATAGTGTTGCCATTAATGATGGGTTTGTGACTTGTTTGTGCAACATCAGTTGAATAGACCTGAAATTAGATTTCAGTATTCTTGCTAAAATTATTCATAGTTATTGATGGAATTTCTCATGGATGATAAAGCCAGAGATTTTAAAATTATATTAGATATTGTTACCCTGTCTTATTCTCCTTTCACGGAGCTTATGTTGTACTTAAACTTTGGTGCAATCGTTTGACCTAAAAGATTTGGACTTAATTTTACAAGCAGCATCCTGGATTGATTCAGCTTTCTCTTCAGAAACTTCCCAAACATTTTATTGCTACTAACTAGTTCTTTAAATTCTGTCATGTTTTTCATGCTTTTCATTATTAAATTGATTGATCACTTCAAAGTATGTTCCTCCCCCCAGCCCTTGATTGTCCTATGTCCTGATATACTACCTCATAAAAAGGTAGATAGAAAACTGTCAGCTAAGGGAAGCTGCAATGTCTGTATTTATTTCTGAGCTCTTCCAGAAAGAACTTTACATGCATGTTCTGTATCATGCACATTTTTGTAAAGCTCTGAACCTACTGTGAGTGCATTGCTAGGCTGACACAAGCCCATGCAGCCACTCTTAAGGCATCCATCAGGCAGGTCAGAGCCCCTTTTCCTGCTCCAGCTGCCTTACCTGGCTTTCCAAAACATAGGAATAGTATCCTAAAAATATGTACACAGATAAAATTTCTGGCCAGAGCAAAATGCCAGTATCTTCAGAAACCCAAATATGTGCAGCTCTATTAAAAGAGGAACACGTGAAAAGCAAATAGAAGAACAGGCTCAAGACATTTTGTATTTTTGGGGAATGTGAAAAACATACAGAAATCTCTTCCACCAAGAAGCTGTAAAAGTAACTTTATGCTCATAGAATGGTTTAATTACCAGTCACTAAAGGCTTTTCCTTTTGTCTTTACTCAATGCAAAAGGTCTTTGGCTGAGAAATTTGGGTTTTCATTGAAATACAGTCCAACAATTGCGCATTTTTATGCTACTACTTGGAAAAAAACCATAGACATTTAGACTGATTTACTAGAGTTTTCAGACAAAGCAAATTTAGGAATGTTCCTTCCTGAAGCATAGAGATGCCAAACTGGCATGGTCTGTTCAACAGAAGGCATAAATGAGTGACGTTGAGATCTTTTCTGAAGTAACAAAACTGCAGTGTTATTTTAGCCTTCTGAGATAATTACACACATGACCCATTTATACTGCTGTGCCTTCTCTTGGTCCTTAAGATGTCAGTGCCCACTTGAGCTGCCAACTGAACTATCTAAATGCTTTAATTAGATATGCTCTGCCATTACCAGATGTTATTTTCCTCTTGCTATTATGAATGAGTGCATTGCAACAGCTTGCTCTCTCAGGTTTTCATTTTTTTTTTAATTTATTGACTGTTTCTTGTTTTCATCAGGTTCGGTCCTTGCTCCTATCAGATCTTGGCTTCTTCTGTTCATTTATATATGTACATTCTAGGTGAAAGCAGCATGAATAATGAAAACACGTGCTGAAAATGATGACATTTATTTAAATATTGCAACAGCTGACCACATATGCAATGCTTCAGAAGCAGAACGTTTTGACCTACAGCTTTAGAATTGAAGCTCTCTCCCAGAAGAATTAAAAGCTTCACAAACTAAAAAATTTGCATATGAATTTTCACACAGAAGGCACAACTGTCATTCAACTGAAACCAATATATCATAGAAAAAACTACTGAATTTCTGTCTAACCTTTTGTCCTAGTAAAATAGGCCTGTGGCTAGCCTGGCATTTCATAAAAACAGGAATCATAGGAAAATCTCAGTTGGAAGGAGTCTCTGGAGAGAGGCTGGAGAGAGATAAAAACTGGGCTGCTCAAAAAATTTTATGCTTCTTTACACTGACCAAAAATAACACAGGTGAAACTATGCAAAAAACGACATTTTAGAAGGCTGTCTTGTGTCAGCAGTCAAATCATTAGCAGTTATTAGACTTAGAGCTTTTCTTCTCTTTTTGACATCCACTATCAAAACCTACCTGAATCCAAAGTGGGGAAAAAAGGCATGGGGGGAAAAAAAAAGCACTTAGTTATTTAAACATTACTCCCCTCCATGTTTCATGAATGCTACTTGTTATGATAAGCTTTTCACAGTATTGAACAAAGACAATATATTTTTGAACAAGCTATTTTACCTGCAATGCACAGGACAGTGCCGTGCAGGGGCATTTGCATACACACATTCTGGTAGCAGGGTAACTACACAGTGGTAATTAACTTAGCCTGAAAAGAGAGCAACCGACATTGAACGATTACACCTGTCAAAATGTAATCATTTAAGAAGGTTGTGATGGCTTCTGTGACTTCGTTAGTAGCCTTTATCAGCTGCATATAAATATTGCTTAGAGAAAACAGCATTCAAATTACGCTGCTGACAAGGTCATTAGATACTTCATATTATGTTGTTTTGGAATTTCAGAGCAATTTTTCTTGGCTTAGGATTCTAGCTGTTTCACACCAAAACAAACAAACAAAAAAAAAAAAGAAAAAAAAAAAAGAAAAAAAAGAAGACCTTTAAAACTATCTAATAGCAAGCAGTTAGCAAATGGATTTATAAAGGAATTGGATTGCACTAGTGTGTCATTCTAGAATAAACATCTGTGTCTGCTATTTGTTTACCTAAAGATCCATGAGAGTGAAAGACATAGCAATTTTTTTTAAGGCAAGTATAAGCATACATGTTTTTCACTGTCATCTTTCTTGTGCAGACTTCTGTACTTCTATTCATAATTCTTGAAAATTTGACTACATGTTCATCTGTATCTACAAAATACCATAATTTCCTTAATATCTAGTTACTTAAATAACAACAGTTTCCTTAAAAACTGTGGCCATAGTTGTAATTGTACTACTAAATACTGTGTAACAGAACAAGTTACAATAGCCACAGATAATAAAAGGAGTGGCAAGAAATTCAACATAATATTTATTTCAGGTTTACATTAGGAAAAATTGAAAGCAGGCTGAGGAGAAACAGCAACAGTTTTAAACAAGTGAAATATTGCTGAAAAGTGAAAAAATAGAAACTGTTCTAAATGCCACGAGGGTAGGAATGAGTAGAAAATGTGATAAAGCTAGATTTAAGGTAGATATTAGAAGGAACTTCTTAGCAAAAGGACAGTCTTGGAAAAAAACATTTATATTTGCCATAAAGAGTCCAGGCAAATGTTTGGGTAGAGATTCAACCATCCTAGTGACTCACTGTGTTTGGCTTAAGAAAGATTTCCCTAATATGAAACTGAGCATTTATACTTTCAGTTTTAACGGGAGCATTTCCTTCCCTAGGTGCTATGGATTTAAAGAGTCCCCATGGTTCATACAGCAAATTTTTTGTCATACCCACCCTTTCTCCCTTGAATCTCTTTTCTAAGTTAAATAACCCCAGTACTTTCAGTCTTTCCTGGTAGGTCTTCCTAGTCTTAAATCTTCTAGTTTTAAATCTTCTTGCTGCCTTCCAATCTTTCTTCAGGCTTTCCACAACTTCCTTGGAACTAAAACCTTATTAAATCTTAACAGAAAGATCAATTTGTGTACCTTGCACATAGACAATACACCCCACTACTTAAAGGGGATTTTAAAGAAAATAAATTTAGACAAATATTTGACAGGAATTAGCGAAGTGTAAAATGAATTTTTTTCTTCATTAAGGGAAGGGCTCTCTGACCTATCCAATTATCTTTCAGTTACATATTCTGTGATTCTGTGAACATATTTTGTACTGTTATTAACCACAATTCCACAAAGGGTATCACAGTAACTGTAGCATTTATTGTCCATGGTCTGTAATTAGGAAGTGTATTGAAAATTCTTTTTCATGTTAATTATGTAGGGGCATTGAGTAAAAGATCAATGGAGTCAAAATAAATGAGGAATTTTCTATCTTGGTCTATTAAGCTGATTCCCTTCTCTGAGAACTGTGTTGGAAAGGATAATGAAGGGGTAGCCATGAGTATTTTCCATACCCTTCCACATTCCTGAAGTGCCAGACACACATTTCCATTCTTGGGTTTGAATCAGAAGTTTCTTGAGAAGAACAAGTCATCTTTGGCAATTAATCAGAATCTTTTCAGCATCAAGAACTGTCTTTCTGATGTTCATCCAATTCTGTGCTTGAGATAAAATACCAATTCCATCATCAGTGACACCTGACAAGAAAAATAAGCTATTTAACAGGGAGACAAGTCTACTCAGACCATCGGTCTGGCTGCACTGTGTTTTTCACAGATGTAAAATGCTTCAGTCATTCCAGGCACCTAAGCCTTACCACTTCCATCTTTAACAGCACCCATTTTTCCTGTCAGATATTTTTCCACGATCCCTGATGAGTCTGAGAAATAGAGGGGGTTGAATGAGGTGTAAGTAAAAAAAAGAATGTTTAAAATAAGTTTTAAATTTAAAAAAATAAATTTGTTGTTTCTTTGCCTTAAAAAGCCAGGTAGAATTGATTTGAAGTCTCAGATACACAAGACCCTAAAGTTAGGCTGGAGAACAAGTAACTCGACAATGTTCTACACTGTATCTGACACTGTATCATAAATTTCTCTTTATATTAAGCCTTTCCACTTGTTTTGTAATGTACCCTGTAGAGCAGTTTGCTTCTGAGTGTACTAAATGACAAAGGAAGGAATGCACGCAGGGATGACTTACACTGGCAGTCTTTGAAGATTGAATGACTGTGTTTTGTTACATTCATAAATCATAATGTTCTTGTATGCTATTTGTTGTGTGTGTCTAGGAAGGATTTCTGGTGAGAAAACCCCAAGTCCCAAACCCAAAATTTGTCTTTACAAATTTATCTCTTTTTTTTAATTCAGATTTTATAGAAAGAATTTTAAATGAAATGGAATTTAGCAGGAAAAAATAGCCATATAATCACATTTTTAATTTGCACAGAATTAGTGTGGGTCTAAAAGAATGTGTCTTCCTTGCTAAAAGCCATTGAGCTTCTAATTTTAAAAGGCTTACTTACACATCATAAAAAAGTCTACTTCCTATATTTTATTTTTAAATTCCACTACGTGGACCTGTCTAGTGTTGTTGGACCTGTCTAATGTTGACAAACAAAATAATGAGAAAATATCTTTGAATGACAAAAATTATTTGTGTAGTTAAATATCAAATTCATCCTTAATAAAGATTGTGAAGGAAGTTATTTATCTCTCTTGGATCCGACGTATTTTTCTATTGCTCAAGAATGATATGTACATTCCCAGATTGTGCCAGTTCTTTCAGAGGAGTGTCCTGATATTCAGCCCCATTGCCAAACAGCAGAATATTGGAGTGTCTCCTTTATGAGGGAAAGATAAAATATTGCAGCCAGTAATAATTAATCTCCATGAAAAACAGCTGTGCCAGAGTGCCTATGCTCTGGTTAG
>JAOXNG010000026.1:58633001-58643498 GCA_028566535.1 Scolopax minor | reverse complement strand
TCACAGCTAGCACTTACTTGTATGTGTTTCCTGCAATCCACTGAGTCTCTGGACAAAAGGGATTTGAATTTAAATTTTTTCTCCAGATAAGTGGGAAGGGATGTCTGATGTTAGGGATTTAGGAAAAAAAAAAGCTAGTAAGTATTGGGTCTGTTTTCTCTGTATAGGTTTTCGGATTTTCTTAGATTTGTCTTCTAATTAGAAAGAAACTTTCAAGATCTGGCACAATGTGATTTTAATATAGAATCATTAATTTATGGCACTGCAAATGCTGCAATATAGACAACATTTATAGATAATATAGAAACAAACAGATAAAGTGTAAGTATGCTTTTTATTGCTCTTGGCAGAACTGTTCCTTGGAGCCTTTACAAAATAAATGAGACACTTTTTGCCATCTTGCAGAGAGTAAGCTGAAACATAAGAAAATGTTCATATTGCCCTAAGCTAAACATATGGTGCCAAGGATAATTACAGGAATTGATATACCTGACAGGATGTGGTATATTTCAAAAAATATTTTGAAAATATTTTGATAGTACATGTAGTCTGCTGACCTTCACAGTTGGTTTAAGAAAAATTAAAACATCACAACAGAGATTTGAAGGAAAATGAGCCCTTCACCTAGCTTGAGGGAGAGAACTCTCTATAATTGTGTTACAGCAAAACAAGTGGGTCTGATCCTGCTCTTGCTTTGCCCAGGTGAATGCAGTACAAAGGATTTGCATAAAAGCAACATCATTGTTTCTACTCGAGGCTCCTAGGTCTAAAGAGGGAAGATCGAGCTCTGGCTGTGTGTCTGGGTCCTGGGTTGTCCTGCAGCCTGGCTTGCATCCCAGGTATGAGGGCCACCAACACAGGAACTGAAAGTCAGGTTTGTCGGTCCCAAAGGCTGAAGCAGCTACAAACAGTTGTAAGAGTGAAAACATCTCCAGTGTTTGGCTAGTAATGGTGTTTGGCTAGTGCATCCCTCTCAAAATGCATAAGATCATGGCTTGCCATTGGAGCTGGTTAGTTGCAAGCCTTAATTTTAGAAGTGCTTGAATAAAAATACATTAAATGCTTGCAGTTGCCCGTGTAAAAAAAGTAGGTGGCATTGTCAGCCCAACTTTAAATGGGCGCCTGTCCCATGCTATTAGGTCTTGTCATTTCTGGCACAAAAGTCAAGAACTGGATGGAAATGAAAACTGAATGTTTTTCCTGTTGCTCTGTGTATGCCACTGTTTGAGAAAATAGCCTAATTTTTATCCATTCTGTGAAATAAACTCAGGACTGTTTCTGAGGTAACGATTTCACGATTTCACTATTTCTTCTTAACCATGTTCTCTGTTTCAAGAGTCCATATTTACAGTCCCCACGCTCAAGAAAACTGCTAAAGCTACTGCTTGAAAAATTAAAAGAAAATGAGATAAATAGCGATTGGTGCTGAAATCATATAGTCAAACTAAAACAATAAATATTGATACCAAATGATATAAAAGGAGGCCTGTTTACAAATGCATCATGTTTTTATAAATAGCATCAGGTTTTCTTTTTATTTCAAATTATGTGGAACACCAGGGAATGGCGAGGAAGTGATTATCTATGTTTGAATACACTTTTATTTTTTAAGCAGAATGTTGAGAGCCTGACATACAGCAGAAATCAGTACTCTCTGAAACACAGCTTACAATTAGTGCACGCTAACATGAATGCTAGGAAAGTAAAGGACTGCATTAAATGTGTTTTAAGTGATGTATTGCTAGACCATCAGATAAAAGGGGTTAAAACAAATGCTCTTGGGGAAGAGTTTCTTTTTGTTTATGCCTTTTAGTCTTGAGGACTTGGCAAACCTGCTGGGTAACTATGCCTGTTGCCTAGAAAATAGCTTTTTCCTTTCTATTAGTCTAACTCAGACACTGATTTATTGAGCCAGAGAAGGATAAGGCAGCTTTAGCTCTTCCATTAACACCAGCTGGGGCCTACATCACATAGTGGTGTGTGAATGCAGAGCTTCATCCCATCACGTCCGAACTGCAACAACCCCCAACCTCTGCCAGTAGTACCATAACTTTTTAGAAGTTATGCTAGATATTGCCTTGATTCTTTATTTTTCTGTTTGTTCCATGTGATGTTTTTGCTTTAATGTTACACAATGGGAGAGGCTAAAGTCAAGGCAGCAAAATGAGGCAAGCATAATACCTGCAAGAAACAATACAAATAGCCTACTTATCTGTGATATGCAAAGAAGTCTCAGAGAACAGATAAGGGAAAAATGCTTCACTTGCTTTGCTGAATCTTAAAAAGCCCTCTATGAAAAACATGAGTAATAAATAAGTAGTCAGTTCAATGGCAAATTTGTTTAAGCATCTGTTTGTGCATTGGAATAAATGCATATAATTCAAGATCTCTGTACTTACTAGCCTTAGTATAATCCATCTCTAATGACTTTTACACTAATATATTTTGACAGCTTTTCAGGTTATTATACATACAGCTGTTGCAAAATATTCTCATTAGCTTCAGCTCCTGAGCACTGGATCCAATACTGCTTTTGTTGGTGAAACTCAGCCCACCTCCAGTGAACTTTTAACACATTAAGGTAACTCACTGACTACTGTGCACTTATCCAACAGCTCTTTAATTTTTCTGTAAGCTTTTTGTTTCTTGGGCATTTTCTGCTAAAGGGAAAACAGTATTTTGTCCCCTTCTAGGAAGCAGATAATGACTTTCCTCCATTTAAGTATTCAGAGCTTCTCTGGTTGGTTGTTCATTACCAGCAGAATGAAGAACTGTTATATGCCACTGTCTAAAGGGTTTTCCTTAATGGAAGGGATGGTGTGTAATTTGCCTTCTTGGACTAAAAAATGTAGTGGGAGAAAGGGTTTCTAAATGTTTTTTCTTAGCCGCAATGGTAGACGTTCATGTTTATCAGGATATTAAGCAAAGAACCCTGTTGATTTGTCCTCAAAGATAAACTAGAGAAAAGATTCCACTCTTACCTCAAGGTGTTCCCTCATTAAATTTTTTGAAAGTGTTAAATCCAGCTAGGGTCGAGGGATGGGAGATGGCAGGGAAAACTTAATGTCTGCACTGCAGTGAGGGCACAGGTGGAGAGCAAATTTGCAGCATGTAATTTCTTCACTCTTGATAAGGCCTGTTAAAGAAAATGTGCTATGGAATTATAGGCGGTTAAAGCACTTCCAGGCTTTTCAACCCAGATCTGCAATAGGCGTACAGGTCTGTTTGTTATCTTGCAGATAAGAAGCCAGAAACAAATGCAGACGTGAATAAAATGGCATTTATTTTTTCTCTTTGCAGTGCCTGCACAGATGATAAACTAAGCTTTACCCTGTGGGAACTTATCTTTAGTGACAGGATGCTTTTTATCTCCCACCCTATTATAAGGCTCACATTAACTTTTCTGTGTTCTCCTCTTTAGTTTCTTTGAGCAGGATACTTGACATTTAACTTACTAAATTGTTAGCCTGCTAAGTTAGCCAAGGTAGTCCTGCTGATAATAGCAGAATACAGTAAAACAGTTGAGTAGGCTGTGTCTAGGCCATCTTGATGGGCTCAGCAGTGAGGTCAAGTGACATGGAATGGCTCATGTTCATATTTTTAAGGTTATACAGACAATTTGCATCCGTCGTATCTATTCTAGTCACAGGATTGCAATGCATACAAGCCATTTGTTTGCTTTCTGCACCTTACCTTCTTTCCTCCAGGGAAACTGCCTTCCTGCCCAAGGGTTACAAACACTGGTGAGATCAGTGCACTTGTAAACCCCAGGTACTTATGTTCACGCTTGGTCAGGAGGTGATCTACACAGAGCCCTTGGCTGCTAGCAGTAGATTCCCTCATGACCAGCGAAGAGTGTACATTTATAAGCCAAGCACAAGTTTGCAGACTCTCACTGTGGTCTCCTGAGCCCTTCAAAACTTGTGCAAAACCTCAAATGAGCCTTTCATCAATAGTGGCTGCTGAGGGGTGGGAAATGCCAGAGTGCCCCCACTTCAATGCACAGTGGGTGCATTACTCTGGGCAAGTGCTTGGCTCCTAGGAAGGCTTGAGGAAAGTCCATCCTCAGTCAGAGTCACTTTTCTTTCCCCTTGAGCAATGTCTTAAGTGTGAAGATGCAGGCGGGATCTCAAAGATGTTGAGGATCCCTGCTGGAGCCTCAGCTCCTTGCTGTTTCCTCCCTAACCCCCAGGAAGTTTTTAGATTTTGTATTGTTAGTAGGAACTGGGAACTTCCACGGGGAAGTTTGTGCTTTTAACCCAAAGACATGGGACACATATGATAAATAACACTTAACAGCATGACAGCTAGCTTTCTCTCTTCTTTTTTTTCAATTTTCTTTCGTTAGATTTCTCTGATCTCAGCACACATTCATTCTCTCCACAAAAAAATTTGAAATGGTTACCATATCTCCTAATATGATGGAGCTAACCAGTCACGACAAGAGTCATTACAGCAAATGATAATGGGAAAAGCATTCATTTGAGTTCTTTCATTATGTCTCCTGGGGTACTCATTTAAAACCACTGAGTCTAACCCAGAGCAAAGTCAATTTCATGGCTCCTCCTGAGCTCAGACTTCAGTGACACAAAATGGTTTATCAGCTTGAGATGAAAGGTAGAATGGTAAGTGTCATGTGGAATAAAGATTGGTAGGGCAGTATTATCACGTGTTTATTAGTTGTATGAAAAATTATCTCTGGTTGCTTTCAGCTGTGAGGTTACCATCACTTTGGACGTGGGTCCCAGATTGCTTGTATCTTTAGAGACATCGTTACAAAGTCTTGATTTCTTCACTGTCTGCTGGTGAATGGGTAAAAAATACTTCATAAGATGTGTACTGTACTTTTTTAGTACACCATAGTCTGCCATGTCCAGATGCCTGCTCTTATGCTATTGCTCTGAATGAGCACATGGTGGTAAAGAATCAATGGTCAAAAGTAGCTGTGGAGAGGAGATGCAGTCTCCTGGTGACGATGAGGTGGTGGAGCAGAGTTGAGGCAGACTTGCCTCTTCTGTGTTTGGGAATCCAGTAAAGAGACATATTCAGAAAGAACACAGCAGAATACAGAAGTTCTCTGAATTTTGTGTAACAACCTAAATTAGTTGCTCAGAATTTCTCCTGGGATGAACCTGACTTCTCCATCTAATTCCATTCTTTCAGAAAGTGAGAAAGAGGTGAAGCAAGTGATTGTGATCCCAATCACAGTATCTCAGCCAGTCACCACAAAACCACAAAAAAAAAGTGTCTTTTTGAGAAGCTGTGCTTAGAGAGGAGAGGTAAAGGGCTTGAGTGACAAATAAGCTTTACATGCTGACTTGTTTTAGAATTGTCTCCATTTCCTCACGAGACAAAGGAAATTATCTGAAAGTTTATGGGAACCAGTTGAAAAAACATTCTTGCTTAATAGAGATGAATAGGAGGAATCTTTGGTTTTGATAAAGGCAATGAATGATCGAGTACTTTTTCATATTTGGATCTGAAGTCCTAGCTGTTTGCACTGAGAAATGAAATTATCCACAAAGTTTAGAGACTTAAAGGCTTAGATTTTGAGATCTTACAATTGTCATTAAAGAATGTTGGAATATGAATGCTTGACTAAATTTTAAAATTAACAATTAAGAAATAAACAATTTGAAATGAGTGTTTTGATAACTTGCAATGACAAAATAAAATTGAAAATTACATTTTGCTTCCTTTTTTTCTTAATTTTGTTTTTGTTTTAATCATGTATATTTTTAGCCATTAATCATATTTTTGGAATAATTAAGTTAATATATTACACATACATATTTGTATAAAGAAGTCTGGAGATTTCTTTCCATAGCGATATATTGCTTCAGTATGTTTTTTAAACTATTTAATCCAAAATATATTTAATCCAAAATACAGTTTTAGAAAACAGTCACAGAAATCACAAAATGTTTTTCTGCATCTTATTTATGTTGTCAGAAAGTGAAGTGTATTGACCTCAAGTAAAGATCTTCCAGCCATTTGGGAATATATTCTTTAGCTGGAAATATCTTACAGTGTTCTATACTCAAAGCCAATTCAATTTTTGTAATCCCAGGCTATGGCTAAAGGTGTCTATGTAGAAGTGCTGAGATATTTCATTGAGAAAAACATGAGTTTGCAATCAAAACAAATAAATTATTCATATTTCTGTACTTTGCAAAGAAAATTGTTTGATTAACTGAACAAACTGAGTTGTGTTTCTTGCTAGATACAGTATTATATTATTTGATATGATTTGTGGAAAGACTTACTTTTTTATATACTGATTAGGTATAATTTTCATCTCATAGTTGAGCAAATTTTAAAATTAGCTTAGTCTACCATAAAATACTTCTTTATGAAAAGAGAAAATGCTTTTCACACTATGGTAATTTGATGTTTTTTATTTTGGAGCTGCTTTTGAAACCTCAATTCATACTGAGCAATAGTTACCCAGTGGGACCACTTAACTAAGGACTACCCAGCTCAGAGCTCCGAAAGCGAGACTTCTATTTATATAAAAATTCAAACAGAAATTAAGCAGTCCAGTAAGATCTCAAAGATGCTTGAAATGAGAAATGGTAGGAAACTTATATTTGTTTATTCTTTATTGACAAAATTCTTTGCTACGTTAGCTGAGGCAAAGAATCAAAGCAGGTTTTGACAAGGTAATACTGATCAAACATTTGCTCATGTCTTAGGTACATGCTGGGTCATATATTTTGTTAAATAGGCATGAGCTTCCAAGAATGAAAAGTATAAATAGTACAAATTGGGGGAAAAGGATGTTCACAAATAAGCCATCCTTCTGCCTCAGAGAGTACTTTTGCCAGGTAACTCATACTTATGAAGGTCTGAATGCTAACATTAGGAATATTACAAGTGAGTTCTATTAAAGTTTGTACCAGTTGTCATGATACTAATATACAGATTCAATTAGATCCTGTAAGGTGAAGTTTGGAACCAAAATTTGCTCTTGCGTTTAATGACTTTATCTGAAACTACCTCTTCTGCAGATAGTCCATACAATTGGAGGTTTTGCTCAGACTCTGGCTCATAATTGTTGTAGCTTCGTTTGTCTGTCTGTGCCCCTTAATAACTTGATAATAATTTAATCAACTAGGGAGTTGATCCAGTCTTGACACAATGCCTTCACAGTTCAGAAAATGTTGGTATTTCAATCTTATGCAAATCTTCATTCTTTGAAGTCAGATCATGGCACAACAGAAACTTTGTTGCTTTACATTTTAACTACTTAAACGTTTTATTTGCTCTCTTTACATTTGAATCTTGAACCATAAACGTTCTACCCTGTTGCATTCATTGACCTTCTTGCTTTGCCTTCCATTAAGTGCAAGTGTCTTTTTTCTCAGTCAGGCCTCTCTACCACTGCACTGTGCACCTCACTTTTCTCCACCTGTTCTACCTTTAGTTTTTCTGTGCCATGTGGTTTTTCCATCAAGAATGAATCTGATAGTTGCCCTCTGTTTTGTCCTGCGTAACGGTGAGTTAAAACATGAAATTATCTATTTGTGGACTTTTTACAGTTCTGAGTTTAGAACTGGGCTGCGTTATATTACAGAGTAAAAGGAAAATTTTACAGTGCTACTTAGTGACCTGCAAAAAAAAAGTAACACTGAAGTACAAGCCAGGTATATGATCAATACTAAAAACATATAGGATAAAAAAATAAAATTAGAAACAGTTGTTTTAAAAATATAAAAGCAAAGTAAAACCTGCTCCTGTATTAGGAGCCTCTGATAACAAATTACAGTTAAAAAAGTAGGATCTACATTACTCTAATATATAACAATATTGTCACATTGCTTACTGCAATGGATACCATGAACTGGAGATGGAAATTATGGTCTTTGAGCTGTGAAATGGTCTTCAGTTCAAACACTGCGCTGTCCCAACATGTCTGATGAACCTCATTGCCTTACAGTTTCATTGTTAATTTCTGAGGAATTTTAGACTCTAATTTGTGATTTTGAAATTTGAGTATTACAAGCCAAAGTGATTTTAAATGTGTACATCTATGAATCGGAAAGCCACAGCCTGTGAAGGCAGAGTTTTATTTGTGTAATTCCAGTATTTATTACTAATTTTTATCATCTCAGGAATACAGATTTACCAATCAAAAGAAATCACTGTGATGACTGAGATGGTGATTTAAATGCCATGAAAGATCTTCGTATTCACATGATATTTACTGCGCTTTCTACAAAATTTTCTGACTTTCCTCTACAAGGTTCTAAATAAAGGAATAATTCCTTTGACCAGCAGAGAGCAGCAATGATATACTTTATAAGGACCTAACTGTGAGTCTGCCCTGCAAAATCCTGTTGCAGTTCTAAACTGGCACGAAGAGTGGATAATATTGTGTATGGTTATCATGAACGTGTATTTATGGGGAAAATTGTGTTAAAATGAAATCAACAAGAGGCAAAATATGCCCCCTTTTAATTACATTCATTTATAGGGCCTCTTAATTTAACACACTTACTTATGTGAATCCCATAGCACATGGAGCAATATTATTTTCAGAGGATGTATAACTAGAATAAACGTTCCAGCCACTAATGAACAGTCAGTAAAAACATATGAATGTACGTGTATGTAGGAAGAACATCCCCTTGGCACCAGGTATTCTGATCTTCCCATGCTGCCGAACACCCCTCTGGGTAAAGAGGGTTCATGCTGTTTCCTGCCTACAAATTTCAGAGCAGCTTGAGTGGCAGCCAGCATTTATCCACTTGCAGTGGCTCACCTCTCTGCTATCGTCTGGATACTGGTGGGTAGGAAACTCGGAGGTCCAAACTAGAGATGCTCTTTGAATGTAGGTTACACAAGGCTTGGGCAGTGTGGGAAGTGAGCATTATGGATTTCTCCCATTCTAAATCTAAGGTGAATTGCACTAGCTCTCCCCTTTTTGGGGTGTTAACATAATTTGTATTTAGTTCTCTTTGCTTCGGTGTTTTTATTGCCAAGTAAGGACAGTCACGTCACAGGGATTTTATAAAAGTGTGTTTGGTCTTGTTTATGAAGCAATGAAATCTGGTCATCATGAGCTCTGTAAAAAAGCTAATGAGGAAAATATTACTCTCTTCCTTCAGAGCATGTCTCAAATAGCTTGCAACAAATTAGTTGTGAGACCACAGACTGGATAAATAGGGAGAAAGAAAGTATTAAATAGCTTTTCATTAAATGAGTACAATCCTTCCTGTAAATATAACGAATAAAGGTCTTGAAGACAAATAATAAAATCTTGTAATTAAAGATGGTATCAGCATTCATATGCCCAAAGCACCTGCCTTGGAGCATTATGGGAAATTTAGTCCTGGCATTTCAGGACATGAATATGTGCTATTGCAACCTGAGTAATATTCTTTTAACAAATTGCTTTACTGCGATGCACTCAAATTAGGAATGGAACAGGTTTAATTTTGATTAAATTATAATTCTTACTCTTTAATTATTTAATTTGATTTAATTATTTGAAGGGTTATTAAAAAAATTAAAAGAACCATTTAATGAATCAGTTGTTCATCAATCTTAACGTATTTTATTAAATATAAAGATATTACTGTCATTTCCACAATTATTGTCACAGCAGTATTTGTATTGAACCAATATTAGATTCTTACTTTGCTAAGCATAATACACTGATAGAATGAGATACAGTCCCAGATGGGGGGAGATTTTTGCCTTTACAACTAGCAGGGGCAACTTGTAGAAAAGGAGACATTTAAAATGAAGGCTAAATGAAAAAAATGGGGTGCATGCAAATACTAAGTTGATTCTGGCAATGGATTTCCTTTTATTTAAGTAATTGCATTTCTAGGTGAAGTTTTGTGCAGAAAGACTTAGCTATATGGAATTTAAAGAAGAAAAAAAAAGTTAACAAGGATATGAAAAATAAATGTTGGACAAAGAGAGAAGAGTATGGTGGGCCACCAGACAGAACGAATGAGGGAACGGGAGCAGATAACCCTAAACACAAAGAGAATGAACTTGACAGGGAAGAGGTTATTCTTCAGCATCTTTTGTAAACTTAACTTTCTATATGGTTTTGACATTACTTTCTTGATCTTTCAAGCTTTGATTAACATTTGATTTCAAATTCATTGATACAGAGTGTAAAAATAAAATTCACTTAAATGGAAAAATTAAATTAAAATGGCCATGTTTGCTACAGTCAGCCACGAGTGCAAGATTCTGCATGTAAATGGTTTTAAGCATACACCTAGTATGATATAAATAACAGTATAGATGAGGGGATGATTAAACATGAAAGCATGTATTTTCACCATATTTCTTGATTTGCTTGTTTCTCAGGTGTTGTTTAAACAAATGGAGCTGTTGCTTGTTTCATTTCAGTTTCTGCTTTGCCAGGGTGTCCAAGCATTGGGGATGATTTCTCCTACCTCTGCCTTGGAGGTAGGAGAAGGTTCCATACGCAGACCTTGCTTCCCTGTACAGCCCCCACCTGGTAATTGTCTT
>JAOXNG010000026.1:58560982-58573662 GCA_028566535.1 Scolopax minor | reverse complement strand
GGCACAGATGTTCCTCCAGCAGCAGCTCTGAAGTAAGGCTACTCGCCGGATATCATGTCATACCCGGGGGCTCGTGGTCCACCTCAACCTTCTGAGAGGGCTCGCTACTGATGAAATCGAGTGCTTAGAGAAGCATGAGATGCGGGGCTGTAGCTAGTGTTTTGTCTCAGCTGGAGCAGCTGGTGAAACGCCACAGCTCAGCCCAGCGCTGCTTTACACCACTGCAACTTTCCTCAGAGAAAACTCTGGGTAAAATCCTCTCGTTTCCCTCCGATTGCGACCTGGTGCGAAGACTGGAATGATTCGCCACTTGGAAGGATGTTGACTCTCGAGTGGGAGTCAGAGGGACTGCAAACAGTGGGTATTGTTGTGATTATATTTGCATCTCTGAAGCTGCTTCATTTGCTGGGACTGATTGATTTTTCAGAAGGTAAAGTGGTTTGTGCTGTTTGTAGGTGTGGTGTCTGATCTGCTGAAATAGACTTAGAGAGCATCAGATATAAAAACTGTGAGATGAAAAGGCTTGAGAGGGGACAGTAACATTCAGACTAAAAATCCTGGTTTGCTTCTGCTGGTTTAATTTGTTATTGTAAAACAGAACTAGATGCTAGCATAAGATTTTTATTTCACAATGGATTGCCAGGTGTCTGTGAGTGTATATTTAATAGAAACACTGAAAATAGTGAATGTGATACCTGTCAGTTGCCTGTGAAAGCTGTTCACTGCTACAAAACTTGGTAGATTAATTGGATCTTAGTTCAGTTCACATTTAGAACACACTTTGCTCTTCTGATCTATGATGCAATTAGAGTTTTAGTCTATATCAATATTTAAGTGTTAAAAATCCATTTCATAGATAAATGCAAAGCACTCTTACTATGGGATAAGCTTTAGGGTCAAGTCTGCTCGACACCTTTCAAAAAAAGGCATAGATGACAAAGTTAAATGTGGGTATTTTAAATATATATAATGAATATATGTTTTAAAATTCCTGTTTGCTTACTCAGATTCCTGTCTGCTGTCTACTATATGGGTCATCATTTCATCTACGCTCAAAGAGGGCTTCACATGAAATTTAATAGGGTTTTTATTTCTATACAAAGTGAAGGTTTTTTCCCATGTTATAGAAATAGGCTCTTTCAGTTTGGTTATTAATGAGACCTTTTTGCTGTCAACTTTTCAACTTTTTAACAAAATGTCTTGTGTGGACTGCTATAGTAAACAAAAGCTATTCACTGAGTTCCCACTCAAAACATACTGCTTTTGTCAGGATGTTTCTATGTGTGAACCCAAACCAATCCTTTTTGCTTTCAGTCAGAATCACACAGCCAAGGGGAGCACTCCAGCTTTCTGAACCATTAACTTTTCATCACAGAATAGGATCTTTGATGGATGTAGATTCACATCATCACCCCATAAAATTGTTCGGCTGATAAAATGTGAAATCTTTAACACAGCACTTTTATAGTTACTCAACTATTGAAATAAATCATCCTTAAAACCGTCTGTGGTGAGAATGTATAATATTTGCTGTGTTGCTATATAGTGCATTGGTTATGGAATTATAAATTACTTTTTGAGTTCTAAATGAATGAGTAATTCTTTTTTCTCATAACAGTACTCACTTTGGGTTTTTTATGCTCTGGATGTGTAGCATTTTTAACACCTAAAAAATCCTCCTACTAGATATGTGTTAGCGTCAACTTTATAACATAGAATCACAGAAACACACGATAACAGATAGGAAAAAATTATTAAAACGCAATATTGGTTTTTTAGCAGATATACAGTTACATCCCCTTCCTGATTTCTCACAGTACGATGCTGCCATTAAGTCTGTGGGGAAGTATTTCATGCAATTTCAACTATATTAAATCACCTTTTAAAAAACAGTCTCCTTGGTAGAAATTATACTGATTTTAATATAAATAATAAGTTCAACATGATATATCAATTGAAGTGTTAACATTTTGTTTTAAAGCACCTATTAGTGTCATGGCATGTCCTCCTGTGATAATATAATGATTTCACTCAAAATTACCTAGCAACATAAAACTAATCTCTAAACATAAAAAGAGTAAGCGTTTTAAAGTATAGTGGATATATTTATAATATCTGCAGCGTGAATAGCTCTGTTGATTCAGAGGATTTCCAGTTCCCCTAAGGTTGACCTGTGCTATTTAACTCTTTCATGTTTGGGCACTGCCATCACTATTAAACAAGAATTTTTGTTTTATATATTTTTGTATATTTTATAGGGTAGTCAGAACTAGAAGTTTGTTGTTCTACTGAATGCAAGGGCAGGTTTTCTGTTGATGTATAAAGATGACCATATTTGAATGACCAAAATGAGTGATGAGCCCTTCCCACCTACCTCCTGGCGACAGGGCATGAGCCATGTGCTGAAACAAGCCTGTTCCTGTAGTTGGCTTTTCTGATGCCTTAACGTGCTTGTCTTAGTATCCCTGATATCACAGAATCATCATAATCCTATATTGACTTATTTTGAAAACATCACTGAAGGGTAGGGCAGCATGCTTGTCCCACTGTTTGCCAATACAGGACAGAGAAGACAGCTAGATGACAAATCCTTAGTTGCAAACTTCTTACAAGTTCACTGATTTTAGTGAGGTTGTGACGATGCATTATGGCAAACAAGAGAGACTTGCCTACGCCCAAACTGACAGTCAGCAGCAGAAATGGGATTAGAACTAGTGTGATCCACAAATACACTGTGGACTGAGTAATTGGAGGGTTTCCATCCTACCAGTTCAGTTTTTCTCTCTCTCCATTGAAGTGTAGAGGTAGCTTCAGCTTCACTGCTCCTTAAACTGTTTGTACTGTGAAAATGCAACAGGTTGCTTATTATTTATTTTTATATTCATTCATAATTAGACATAAAATACTCTACATCTTGTATTCCAGGCACTTTTTATAAAAAGAAAAAAGTATAAAATGATAGTACACTCACAGAAAAGTTTCTTCTTTAATATGGCTACTGGACGTGTTCTACCCACTACAGCTTTTTAGCCACATGCTGCCATCTCGCTGCAAAACAGTTAAACCAGCAAAAAGATGGGTCACCCATTGTGCCAAAAGATGGTCCACCACCCTCCTTTACTTGACACAGCAAAATAGTTATGGTGAAGAGCTTGACTTGCCCTTGCTTCTTCATGAAAAACTAGGAGAACCAGGCAATCTGCTTATTTTTCTTACACTGTTTAACATTTGGCAGGGTAGGGAACCTGGTTTGATCCCATGTCCCAGAGTAGGGACTATGTTCCTCTATTTCATCCATCCTCTACTTTTGAATAAGCAGGAAAGAGAGACCAGAATGAGGAGAAAGTTGGCTTCACTGGAGCCAGTGAGCTATTTCGATTATAGGGATAGAATTGAATCAATACCACTTTTACTAGAAAAGAATGAAACTCTCCTTTCCCTCTCCTTCCATTACTTTGGAAGTGGTTTGACGCTGATCAATATCTTCCCTCCAGCTTTTTTGCCTGAAACTTTTGCTGCTGGGCAGCTTCCCTCCAAAGCTTTTGTTTTGTTACTCAGCTGGAAGGGAAGGCAAGGAGGGCTGATCAGAACTGAAGCGAAGGACCAGAGTGGAAAAAGCAGCAGAAGCAGGTTTAGAGAGAATTCATCCACCAGAAACTTGGAGGGGAGAGACTGGCAAAATAAAGGATACACTTTGTGTTTGGGTGCCCAGAATATCTCTCACATGGTAGCTGTATGGAGACATTATGTAGGTATGTGTGAGCGACTTTGTAAACATCACAGGACTGCATAAATCAAAGCCTTAAAAAGGACAAACTTTGTGCCTTCATTGTGAATGGATTATGTTTGGAAGTGTAACACCTTGTAGAGAAGTGTCTTTTTTTTGCTTGTGAATATAATCAAACAGTGTTGCAATCTATTCTAGATCCTGCTAATTCTCCCCTTTTCCTTCGATTAATTTCTAATAGTTTCTAGAACTTGTTATTATCTTTCAGGTGCTTATTCAGATGTAAATTTCATGTCTTATATATGACCAATCAGACTGGGACCTTATAGTGTTCCAAAAACTCAGAAATTTTTGCCTAGTAGGACCCTCTGGTCCATACACATCTTTCTACTCCATCAGCCATCAAGGGTGTGTAGGAATAGTTGATCCTTATTTTGTCTTGCTGTGATGCAAAGCAAGAGCATATCTCTTGCACTACAGTTATCAATAATCATATTTGTCTGTAAAGTCAGCCTTGAGAGTAAACAGAGTAATTGGTTGTTTTGGCTAGAATTTGGAATTCAACTAAGGGATGTATTTTCTTTAAGCAGAGGTAGTTTTCTGCCTTAGGATATATCTATTCTGTGTAGGTACAGAAAGATGTTGTGGGATTTTTTTCTTTCTAAATCTAATTTGAATGGGCAGAAGCCACCTCCAGACCTGAAGTCACGTTACTGCATTTGAGTTGATTTGTTCTGTCACACTAACATGCTAAAATGTGGCCTCTTTTGGGTCTTGGGTACATAAAAGCACAGAGAGGATAAGGTTAGGTCTGACTGCAGTCATCTGCGTTAACATGTTGTTAGTTGCTCTTACAGCTTAGCAAAACCAGTAAAGTTTAAAATATCATCTCGAGTGCAGTATGTGTCTCCCCCTTAGAAAATGAATAATATGAGGAAAGACAAAATCTCTGTTGCTTTCTACTTTTCTAAGAAAAAGAACCCCAAAAAGCAACAGAGTTTTCTCCTTGTCTATGTGTGGCTGACAAGAATTATCTGAATTTGGAAGTCCTACCCAGGCAATGGTGTCTGTGCCACAAGTCCAGCTTCCAGCAGTCTCTCCTGTGGTGCTCCCTCTCCTCTCTCAGCCAGAAGGGATGCAATATATCATAACTCCATCATAAAAAGAAATATAAGGAATATAAAACACAGCAGCACATGTCTTCTTGCCTTTTCTCTGCAGCTATTTATAAGACCTGCTTAGGATCTGCTGTCAGTAATCTGTTCAGTTTTCACATGGTGAAATGTCCGCTTTCTTCTTGTCTTTTTTTTTTTTCTTCTCCAGAGACACTTGTAGGATTTAGGGAACTACTTTCTTCTGAGTAAGCCAGTATCATCTGCCTCAAAAAATTCTCTTCGTGGATGCTGATATCCC
Source organism: Scolopax minor (assembly GCA_028566535.1). Classification (NCBI taxonomy): domain Eukaryota; kingdom Metazoa; phylum Chordata; class Aves; order Charadriiformes; family Scolopacidae; genus Scolopax; species Scolopax minor. The sequence continues at coordinate 58,568,522 of JAOXNG010000026.1, read as the reverse complement.
AGTTCCAACTCATGGCCTCAAGGTAAATTGTAGTGGTAGGTTTCCTATGATAGTCAGTGAATCTTCCATACCAGAAACCAACAACTCCTTCAGCATCAAATATATGGGCACACAGACTGTTTCTTTGCCGAGTATGGATAAATGGAAGGTGTTAGGGTTCAAAGATTTTTCCAGAAGCATAATTCTTCCTCTCGGAGGTGAACAAAGTGGATTATCTTTTTTCTTTGGGTGTTTCCCCAATGCTCTCTGTAAATCTTGAGAAAGATTCTGGATTCAAGGTCACTGTAGGAAAGTCACTCTGTAGAAGCATCTGTAGATTGCACAGCATAGTTACATCAGATCCCATGCAGAGCTGCATTAAGTTGCTGCTTTAAATCCAATCTGAAATTTATGTAAAAATTGAGGTGCAAATTTCAATATGCTCATTTATAAGAACAAGTGTTCTTGGAAAGGTATGTTTCTGCATGCTCATGTTGGGTGCAAGACAGACTGAAACTTACTGAATCTTGTAACAATCTGTTACATCTAGCTCAGGGTTGTTGAAGATGTTCTATTTACTCTATTTACTCTTCACCTTCCCTCAAAAACCTGTCTCTTCCAGACTTGTGAGGACATTTTTGTTTTTAGGAAGAACTATCTTGACTAACCGTTTTATGTAAGAAGACTGTAATCTTAGTATAACTATCTTGAAAAAAGATTTTGGGGTTTTATTTTTTTTTGCTTTTACTTTAGTGGCTTTTTCTACCTGGACCTACACAAATACATGCAAGATAGATGCACAAATGACATACAAGTTTAAAGAATTCTGCTTGTTAATGAAGAGGAAAAAAAATCATTCTTTCACATCAAAATCAGGCAAATCATGCATCAGCCTAAATATTTGCTTTTGCCAAACTATGAATTATATAGGACAATTTACTTCTGAGTTTTAAGGAACATCTTATTGATCTCTTGAAATCTTTCATCATACTTCCCATGAACTTCTTCAGGGGTTTTTTAACATCTAGAACATCTGAATCACTGAGGAAAAGTTCACTTTAGATCCATACCAGTCTGAATTAAAGGTTTAGGTACTGTCTGTGTGAGAAGTGGAGAGAAGAAATATTTAAGAGATCTTAAAAATACTGGTAGGAACCAGGAAGAGTTTTGTAAGGACAATTTATTCTCTCTTCACGTGAGAGTTCACAGAAAGATTATTTTTTATTATGAATTTTATTGACTGCTTAGATAAAACATTTCTTTTTAGTATGTTCTCACCCTAAAGTACTAAAACTTTACTCACTGGCTCAGGATCATACAGTGAATTTGCGTCCTTTCTTGGGGAAGGTTCCTTTTGGCCACACTGTTCTGCAAGAACCATACCCCTCCATGGATCCTCCGCTTGGACTTTTGACTTCCTAGTCCTGTTTTTTTGACATTCTTATGTCACCTATTTTAGCCTGAGGGATCGAGTATTTGCAAGCAAATAAGGAAATTTCTACTTGTATTCATATCTGCAAACCCATGGTTGCTTTTGAACTTTCTTTATGAGATGCTGAGTTTTCATCTTAAGCAGATCATTCATCCAAGTTTGTCTGGGTTTTAACCTCTTTTGCCTCTGGACTAGATCAGATGTCTCTCTCTCAGGGCCATTTTACTATAGGTATTCAAGTTCATTATGAAAATCTGTGTTGATTACAAACACATTTGAGAAGGAACTGAATTAAAACATATCTGAAGTAGCACTCAGAGAAGGAAACCAGAGTACTAGGTTTTATCAGGACTACTACATGTATTAACTGTGTCCAACATTTCACCTGACTATTATAGAATACTAAAATAAATGGATTCTTTATCAACACAGGGAATTGGAAGATGAAGGAAAGATCACACAGAAAGCACTCAGTATTCAATCATAACAGACATTTCTGGTCAAAATAACATATCTGTTGAAAAGGAAAAGGCTATTTTCTCCCAGTATATAGAGAAAAACACTCCACATAGAAGTATGATACCTGTAGCAAAGTCTGCATCTAACCACAGTACATCCCAGAGCATGGATACTGGGATCTTCCTACAGAGTGCCCTGCTTAGGCATTTTCCCTCTCCATTGCTTCAGACCCAGCCTGCTTTTATGTAGCTCCATGTAAAATAATTCATTTTAAGATGATGGAGATTTGGTATAACAATTTATGCTTCTGAAAATCAGCTACAGTCCATCAGCTGAGTATAGGTGAGGAGACAAAAGCATTGCCTAATCACTCATGTACTTTAGGGCTGAGAATCTAGAAGGCTTTGCTGTTAGAATATGATATTTGCAAAGACATAAGTAATTGCCTAAAGTGACATTATAGAACAAGATTAAATATGCAATGATGGAATGACTGAATGGAAAAAGGTATCCATGCACTGATGAAGAAATAATGTAGTTACCTTTGGTCTCTTGAATTCTTAAATTATTTGTAACATATTTGATGCATTTTTTGACCAGAATTCTGTAACCTTTGATATTAATGAGACATGGGCGATCTTCAGTCAATTTTGTAGGGTTGTAGGTTCAGATTACTTGCAGACCTATATGAAACATCAAGATTTACAAAGCAGTTGGATCTCTTCCATATAATGTGAAAATAATACCATAGTTTAAAGCCATTTTTCTATAATTGCATTGTCTAGTATGCGTTTTAGCACATAATAATTTTTTTTATGGAATTACCTTTGGGAAAAATTGCAAAAGCAGACATAAAGCTTTTTTTGCCTTCTCAGCTGGACACTTAATGCTGTATAGCTGCTTCACGTCACTATAGCAGTATAAAGAAGCACAAATCAGACTTCCATTTGTAGAAATGTTATATGTCCTTCCAAAGTCTGTAGTCTAAACTTTTAGAAATACCCTAACAGTAAATTGAGTGTGTGTGCGTGAATGTGTGTACCTTTGTTGAAGAGAGAGAGATAATCTAAAATGTAGGTTTTGTGTACCAAATTTTAACACTAAGTAACTTTTAATGTCTATGGTGTCCCAAGGGGGTAGGTAACTCTATAGTGGACGGTGCACTTTTAATGTTAAAAAAAAAAATTAAATTTTTCATTACTGATCAATTAATTATTTGTGCTGTTGTGGAGAATGATTATTTTATATTTACTTGTAAGCAGATGCTTGGATTCCACATGCACATTTGCCTGGTTTTTTTCATATATATTTAGATAAAAAAAACCTTGAATATTTCTGCCAAATACCTGCCTATATTTTGAGTACAATTTATATTCAGTCTTCCACTAATTACTTAAGAAAGTTTAAGTTGTTTCATATAAAACAAATAATTTTTCAGACAACAGGGCATTCAAAAGTTAGAAGGAGGAATATTGATTGTAGTTCACTGAAATGAGTCAAACCAAAATGAAGTGTAACAGTTTGGTGTCTGTTTCATGCTGTTCCCAAAGGTGGTTTATTCCTTGCAGATGAAACTGCTAGGCTTGGAGGGTGAAATTAGAGAAATTAGAGGAGAGAAGTGATGGCTGAGAAAGGGAAAAAGAACCTACTTTGTTTAGTAATCATGATCAATTTATGGTGTACTAAGTGCAAATAGATGGATTTCCAGTATTTCACTGGCTGCAAATTAAAAAAAAAAACAAGCTGATTTGTATTTACTTTGAAATATTTCAAAATGCAGCCCTGTTTTTCAATCTCTTCCATGAATAGTCTTTTAATACGACGTATTTGTAATATGAATGCACTTTTAATTTCAGCACAAGATGCAATTTTCTTATTAAACTATGGAGATTTTCTACACGGTTTTGTTTTCCCAAACATAAAAAATATAATTCATTTTAATTTAAACTCCAAAAATGAATTAAAAATAATAAATTGAAGGAAAGTATTTCCTAGTTTGGTATTGCAGATAGACTCTTTCTTGTTATATGTCAATAATGATGCACTGCAAATATATGTTTCTTTGTTATATTTCAATAGTAATACTATTTAAAGTGCTGGAGAAAAAAGATGTTTCCCAGTTCTTTCTCTCTCTGGGCAATTTTTCATCCTCATCACTTAAGTCACTAAATGGAGCCCAATCAATTAACTCACAATAATTATTTTGGGATTCTATTCAGCCCCTGATCCTCAGATACATCAAAAACCTAACCTTTTTCCTTGCTTTTCGCAGATAAACAAGTCTAATGCACTGTCCTATATAAAATTCCAGCTGATTTCTTCAGAGTTTATATGTGCCCATCACTTTATTCTCTCAGCAGAATATTGTGCACAAAACAGCACATTCCAAATATAGCAATCAACACATTTTTTTATAAAAGTAGACAACCTCAAAGTACTACCAGTAAATGGATGCTTCACTGTGTACCCGTATATTACCATGAATTTGTGCTTCTAGCTTTTTTCCAAATGGAGATGAAATTGCTGAAAATAGTGTTATTAAAAGCTTTTATTCAGATCTCTTTTATCTGTGCCAGGTTAAACAAGTATCTTATGGATGAACACGTGAATAGAAGAATATGAAAAGTCATAATTAAGTAAAATCCTTATTAGCAAATTTTTGGCTTTTATGAATTTTACTAAATTGTGCAATTTTGTATTATTTGTATAATCAGAGATAGAAGTTGCATCCATTCTATTGCTTATTATTTAGAAAATAAGACTCTGCCAAGAGTCTTCACACTTCAAGGGCTGTTTGTATTTGTACTGCTTCAGAAGCAGCCAGAGAGAAGGCTGGTGACTCAAGGAGCACCGATCCCATTTCTAGTTCTCTACTGCTGGGGAGGAACAACAAGCAGCAGGTCAATATTTATGATAGCTCCCATTTTCTTCACCCTACGTGACATGCTAATCAAGGACAGCTGATGGGAGCTGAATAGAGAACAGGAAGGAGCGGGTCCTTGGAGGCATCTTCCCCAGAGTTGAGGTGGCAAATAAATTAATATTTGCATGCAATAACATGTAAAGGCAAGTAGAGAATTTCTGCGTGCTACATAGGTCCAGAGGCATTGAAGTGGAAGCATGTTTTGAATACAGATTTTAGGGAGGACTTGGAAGCATCATGGGTTAATTCAGAGTCAAACACGGAAGGAACTGCAAGGAAGGAATCACAAGCAGGCTTTGTCTAGGACCTGATGAAGTTAGCAGTCCTTTAAGAGTAGGTAAGATTGAGGTACAACTCCAACAGCCTTCAGAGTCTCAAGGCAAGAAAGCTGTAATTCTTGTTCATTTTGCTCCTCTATATATAGGCATATGCATCTATATGTATCTGTGCACATGTCTATGTGGATGGTAGACAAAAAAACCAGAAGGAACTCTGTGGAGAGGGGAAAAACCACAACAAAATTGAAACTGGGATTTTCTGTTGTCACCATTTTTCCAGAGAAATATCGTTAATCTGATTTACTCTATTGAATGATAAGTAAACATTTGGAAATCAACTGCTTTTAAACACAGGAATCTATAGTTGTCGATGAGGGAATATAAAGAAAGATGCTTAGATTTTTTTAGAAGTGTTGAACTAGGAGAATTGTGGTAGATTTCAGAAGAAACCTTTCTGAAAATCAGGTCACCTCAATTCAAATTCCTAGATACTGACCTTTGTGACCCAATTTAGACCCTCATTTGAAAGTGTGATTTAAACACTGGTGATTCTTCACATGCTACTTGTCCTTAGCATAAAATGTTTTTCACGGAGATGAATCTAGGCAGGTGTAAAGCATGCCCTGGAACTTATTTTATCCAGGTTTTGGTGGATTGGTGTGTTGCAGATTGAGCCAGGAAGCTGCTTGGAAAGTACATTAAATTACTTCACACTGAGAAAACAGTTTTTATAGTCTTATTTTTTGAATAGTCTCTCTCATTCTCATTTCAATAAAGACTAGTCTTACCCTGCATACAGTTAGAAGCATTATTTAACACCAAGTGACTCACAAGGTATTACTATTGTAATAACATTTACGTAATTGTAAACATGCTACACAGTTGCACGTTTCTGAGAAAAAAATGAACTTAATAATGGTTTTATTACATTAATCCTATTATAATTGAATTCATAAATTAAAGAATTGCTCCTGCTTTGCAGTGTGTTTCCTGTGTATTTTAAAAGATAAGTAATGCCTTTCATATGTTCTGTTGCTTTCTTTGAAGTTGTGGTTGTCTTGCAGAATATTTAGCTGAGTTCAAACCTTAGTTCCTAAAAATTTTGCTCCAAATCTTTCTGGCTCATTATAAAAAGAAGGAAACTAGAATGAGTTAATTAGTTAGAATTGTTTGGGTTATTTTATTTTCCTTTAGTGGTTCTGGGGAAATGAAAAATGCAAACTTTTCACAGAACTAAAACTCATTAATTCATGGAGGTGGTAGGAATGTGAATTGACAGAATATTCTTGTTTCACCTGGTTTAATATTTTCTAGTCATCTTAATTAATATCCATTTTAATATTTGGTAAATAATTAACATTTAAATAATGTTTTTCATTCACAAAACTTGCAAGAATAGGAGAATAAAAAGGAAGAAATCATAGGATATAATTTCCTATCTCTAGATTCTTGTCACAAATATATTCCTTTAATATAAATTTATCTTCTGGTCTTTTCAAGATGAGATTGTGGAAGGTTTAAAGATAGACAGAAGTACCAAACACACTCTTTCACCTGGGTTCCAGAAAAGCTCCACAATGGGAAGTTCCTAGTGGAGAACATTTATGTGAGAACTCACCTTTCATGAACCATATATGTCTGCCTAAATATAACAGTGGAGTGGAAAGCACTTTGAAAATAGTTCTACTAAGCTTGTACAGAAGTTAAGACACAGAGAGCTGTTTAAGACCTCAGAGTAAGCCTTAAGTTGCATTTCTATAGTGCCTGAACTTAATGTTCTTCTATAAATATCTGAACTGTACTCTTACTTGTCGCTTATGACTCCTCTCGCATGTTTTTCTTTTCCAAATAATAAACTTCCCATTTCTGAAACATTTCTTTATGAAGGCAACAGAAGGCAACCTAGGTAATTTATATGTATAGTAGTTTCATGACAATTAAAATGAGTTCCTGACTGGTATGCTTTGGGGAAATCATTAATCTTCCTTGAATTACCATATCTTTAAATGTGTAAATGTTCACTGAGTATATAAAATGAATCATGTAACATATCTTTAACAAAATAAGGGGAGCATATTCCATGAGAAATGAAGAATGTAAATGTACTGCATATTTTCCCTCCATATTACTATGATTATGTTCTTGCAATAGATGTTGGGGTTTTCTAAGAAACTATCTATTTATGCAGATTTTTTTCAATTTCAGTTGCAAATTTCTCTTACTCCCTAAGAATGCAATCTTGGTTTCAGCCAACAGTCAAGCAATACTAAAAGCCCAGTAACTGTATTCCATTTCATGTCTGTCATTTCTTCATGTGTTTGACACCAATCTGGTGTTTGTCATTCCACAGCAGGTTAAAAGCTAGGAAATATCTCTGAAAACGTTGTTGTAAAATTAGAATTGAAAGCTTAGACATTTTTCTTCAGTCACCACAGCTGTCATCCTGTGGTTCTCAGAACCATCAAGTTT
>JAOXNG010000026.1:58546856-58559386 GCA_028566535.1 Scolopax minor | reverse complement strand
TATAAAGGTCAGCTTCTACCTGCCTGATTTTTTAAAGAGTGCAATTGTCCACTTTCTACTGTTAGTTTAATAAGACCTATTAATAATGAAAAACTTTTTCATGAGGAGAAAAGAATTAAATGTCAAAGGATTTTCAGCCTCCTTTTTAGTTGATGTATAAATTTAACTATTCACAAAACTGCAATCTGAAAAGGAGATATTTATTGCTGTAAAATATTAATTGACTTTTGGTTTAGATTTTGGGTTTTGGTTTGGTTTTCACTAGCACATATATATAGTAATTGAAAGACATTTTTGGTTTAAACAAATCCCTTAGGCAAACTGCTGCATCACAGTGGCCAACTATTATAATAGCTGTGAAGACATCTACTTTTCTGGGCAATTTATTTGTAGAAAAATCACCTCTTGGCTTCTTCTACAACCTTTAATCTTTCCTTGGTCACAGGCTAGCATAGAAAAATAGCACAGCAAAGGTAATTGGTTTTGCTAGGCTCTCCCAGTGGGGACTCAGAGGCTGCCCCCCAGACTTTCAGCTGTGCAGACAATGGGCCACCAAGCACCACATCCCAGGAACAACACAGGTGAAGCCACCTCTGTCAGCTGTCAGTTCCCCTTGATGGGGACAAATTGGATAACATTCTGATCCTAAATTACCGTAGTGGAAGTCTGTAGAGAAGCAGACGACAAATAGGCTCTGGTCCTTCCACAAGAGTTGACGTCAGGCTTCCAGAGCTGGGCCACCAGGGGAGGGCAGACCTCTACCCAGGCCTCCCCAGGACCTTCTCTTCTGCAGCAGAGAAGTGGCCTCCCAGGGGAGAAATAGCCTGGGTAACCACCTTATATGTGTCCTGGAAGCAGACAGCCAGTCTGACAAATAAGTGAATCTTACTCCCTGACTCTCCGTGGAAGACATTACTCATTCTTCCATCAGACTTTGCTACAAATTTGAACTCTTTCAGCTGGCTTGACTCCCATTGCCCAGTTAGCTCTTCAAATCATGTTCCATTCCCCTGTCTGTTGTCTCCAATAAAGCAAATAGAATTTGTACTTTTACAGTTCTTTCTCCATCATCCTCCTGAAATGTAGATAAATTAAAATTAATAGTTTCACACTTGCCTTCATATTTTTAAAAGACAGGCCTAAGGGTGGAAAGGGAGTGTCAAGTGCTACTTGAATGCAGCATTTCAGTATAAAAGTGTTCCTGTTTCAGAGTACTGGAGAACTACACCTTAACATAGTCTGAAACATGTAGAGGCAAAAAAATTGCTAAGGGGATCTGTTAAAGACTTTTAAAGAATATAAGGTTATGCTGTTACAGATTTCAGAAGAGTAAATTCCTCCCGTGGTGATATCTTTACAGTGCTCCCCCCCAAATGGATATTTGTCATACTTGACTAATATTTTATATAAATTAATTGGTTATTGCATGCAATAAAAATGTATTCCATTAAGCTTAATATATAAGGAAAGTAAAGTGAAGCACTTCAGCTCCTGTTCAGCAGCATCAATCATCCTTGAAAGAATTTGCTTATAGTTTCTGCGTGACATGCTGCATTTTCTATCAGGCTACTTGGAGAAGGTTCCAAAAATATCTCCATGTCATAACTCTATTGATTTGTATTCCCTGGGCTGATGACCATAACTCTTCATCTGTCCATTCAGTCTGCAATATTTCAAATGCTAAGCAAAAATTACTTTGCTGTTATATTTACTGCCTTGCTGCTAAATGCTCAACCATCTTTATGGTTTTGTTCCATCAAAGTAAGCAATGAGCTTAACCAATATCAGTTACTTAGTACAGAAAAACTTCCACAGGAACAGCTTGTCCCTGGAACAGCAGAATTCTTCCAGCCAAACAAATGATCACTTGGGTTGTTAAGCTTTCTCCTGACATTCACACTTTTATGGGTCTAAACCCTTGAAAAGCCATGAAATTCAAGCTCTTCAAGGAAAAATGCACATCTTCATCTTTATATGTTGTGGGGATCTTCCCACAGTATCTACAAAATCAAATGAAGTCCCAGCCAGATGTGGAATAACTTTTTCTTATTTTTTTCTTATTTAGGGGGAAAAAATCCCCTTCTTTATAAGTTAGTTTCAAAACAACTTTCCTTTTATTTAAAAAAAAAAATATTTTTTTTCAATTGAAATAGCTCGTTATATATAAAGGAACTTGCAATGGAACAGGATTTGGAGGAGGAACTATTTTCAGTTTTACTTTTCATGTACTTGTTATTCTTTCATGGTCAATTTATTTTATAGTGCTTCTGTATAGATTTTGTTTTGACAGGTGTATTCTAAGCAAGTTAATTGTTCGAATTATTAAATTTAGATCCACATATTAAATGTTAAATATGTGTTTCTTTTACTGTAGCTGAAAAATGGAAAGAGAGAGAAAAGCAAAGTATTTTTTTTGTGAAGGAAACAAACTTTTTTTTGTGAAGGAAGGTGTTCTATACAGAGTATAGCTATCACAGAGAAGCAGTTTTCTGTCACTGGTCTGTTGTTACAATTTACCTCCTGGGAACTTCTAAGAGCCTGAAAATACAGATAGTAAGGGTAAAAAATTGAGGTTTTGTCTCTGATGCATTTAATCCACATCAAATTTTCACTATTTGAGTAACATGAAATATTAGATTGTATATCCTGTGTAATACAAATACAGAGAATAGGTAACCTAACTCAGAAAAAAAAGTAATATATAATTTAAAACTGATTCTTTATTACTCATTTACTTTTGATAGTTTACTTAAACTGGACTGGAGACAGCAAAAGTCTATGTAGTTTAGTTAATTTTTTGTTGGGTTCATCTGGAATCAGGAAGTCAATGCAACCTCACAATATTGTCTATTTGTGTTTAAAAAGCAGAAAAAATATTTTTTCATAGACAAAACTTTTCCTCTCTCAACAGAGACACAGATTAGCATACATGCATAAAACCTGGCTTAATATATATTTAAATGTAAAGTGATATAAAGTCAATTTTCACAGGTTTTCTCTTCACAGGCCAATACTGTTTGGGAGCTGGGATCTAATTTAGATTAAAAATCTATTCCTAAGATTTTCTGCAGTTTCTCTGTAACTCTTTGAAATCCAGATTATTTTCACTATTAATAAGTAGCAGCATTTTCAATGTTTTCCCATTGTCTTCTAACTTCAGATTCTCAAACTGCTACTTCAGCCAGTTCCAGCTCTTGTATCTGGAGCGTTTAATTTGGGAAGACCTTCCCTTCATGTTGCCTAGATTTTATTCCCTACTCTCAGTTCAGGTGACCTGTTGCAGCCTACATGTTGAGAAAATCCTGTTCATTCCTGGCTTCTTTGCATTCTGAATCTTTGAACAAAAGGAATTTAGCAACAAAATCATCACAATTCATACCGTGTTTTTGTGAACCACAATGTCAAAGGTTTACAATCATGACCAAATTTAGTAGACTTTATAGGGGACTCCAAAGGATTGTTCAAGTAATGGGTAACTACATGCTAAATTTCAAGTCCCACTTTCAAAGCTGACAAAGGTCTTCAGGAACATTTTAAATCATGAAAACAAAGTGTAAAAAGTAGTTTTCCTAGCAATAGGAATAGCAGCAATGCTTCTCTATAGAACAGTGGAAATAATGGGAAATCTTAGTAAAAGTACTCTTGGATTTGTAAAATTAGAGTCATAACTCTAAAACCTGATATCCTGAAAAGAGGATATCAGAATGGGAATAATAACAACCATTGTTTTTGTCCTACATGAGCATGCAAGCTACCTGGTCTGCTTTTATGTATAACACAGCTAACTTTTGTACATAGGAGTATTATCATAAAATCAACTTCTTTCTCACCCTTCCCATCTCCTTTCCTTCCTATGGAAGAGCCCTCATGTAGAGAAAACTTGGGCTGTTTTCTACTATTTCTCACATCACGGCTTACAAACCTCACAATGTACATCAAAAAGAAAATTTATATCTCAAAAAGACTCTTAAATACAGTGCATTGAAAGCTCATACAAATGTATTTTTCAAGTTTATGTAAGAGTTTGTTGAGCTGTAAACTTTTTAATTTAGCCATATTTTGTTTCTTCTTAGGAAACTGCATGATCTTTTACTGTAAGGTCATGTTGGACTTTCTGCTCATTTGAAAAATGAATAATTAAAGTTGCTGACCAAAGTACAAATATCCAGCTTTGTTTAAATACTGATGCAGGTACTAGTAGTGGGACAGGTGTAACTATATTTTCTAATTTACTTAGAAAATAAATTGAAAAAAAAAAGGAAAAAGCTCATTGAAAAAAAGTATTTAAGAAAATTTACAATTTTGTGATGATTATACGTGGTGCAACATTGACTATCTCCATAAATAACAGAGATAATTTAATATATTATACATGCTATTTTATACAACACTTTTAACACAATCAGCAACAAATTGGAAAGTAATGTATTTTACAAATTCCTCTTTGAGAAAGGACAGACAAAATGGATTGACTTATCAAGAAGGAAACTTTTCCATTGGAATCAATTCCTGCTGTTTTAAGATAAATGGTGAAAAATCTGTACAAAGTGCTGAGAGTAAAAGGGATATTACTTATTCTCCTGAGGCAGCCTGCAGCTACATTTGTTAAGGTTGGAGGTTACTCTGGCTATAGCTGCTAAGGTAGAAGTTATCTTGACTGCCAGGCTTTCAGCTTTTTTCCAAAAAGAAGATTTTATCAGTAATATTTGTCAGTGAAACAGATAAAGCTCATCTGTTTGAGAGAGAAATCAGTTACCCTCACTCAGTGTCAACTAAACTTTGGAATATGCCTGCAGTCAAAGGTCCAAACCTAATTTACTGAAAGCTTGTTATCGAGCTTCAGAGTATAAGGACGTAATAACTTCTTATATTTAGATCTCTTATGGTAAAAAAGGTAGATATTCACAACTATAGAGCTTTTCAATCACAGTAACTTCTATACTTTTCTGCTCGTGAGGTTCCTGCTTACAGTGAAAAATTGGTACCTTGGTTATTTCTAAATATATTTCCATACATTACAGGAATCAGTTTAAATAAGATTGTCACCGCAGCTAGGGCTTACATTAACCTCTCATCTTTGTGAACTTTGTGCTCTTTTCCGTAAATGACTGCTCTGGTTGCAACGACTAGTGTTAAAAATGGAGAAAGTGTTAGGAAGAGAGGGATGTAGAACAATATATTGTCTTATTCTTCAGTTTCATTTTTCCTGTCTACATTAAAACAAATTGATCAAGAAGGAAGCTAGGATGTCAGACTGACATTTTCTGTTGAGACCATGGTGAACCAAACAAGAAAATACATGCAATCAGTGTTTATAAAAATATTGTGCTTGAGCTTTTACTTCTAAATAAGACCATAGCATTGTCTGTCCTCTGGTAACACAGGAGGAAGTGCTGGTGATAATATGCCTCAAATGAGACTTAAACTCTTTGCAGGGGCTTGCAACTTTTCAGCAGACACTTAATTTTCTAAAGAGATTACTTTACAAAGACTTTGGTGCTGCCGGGTGCTAACCACATTTCTTCTCTCCAGGAAAACAATTACAGAAACACATAAATTAAAGGCCATTTTTTCCATTAAAGTCTATGCAGTTAAAAATCATTTGAATTATCTATGCTTTAACTTGGGCAAAGCTTGAAGTTAGAATAGCATCAGAGTAATTAGAGCTCATTAGAGTCAAATCTATGGTTACCTATTATGTCTAATTTATGGTGTCGTCTTGGCTTTATCTTGAACAATGTCAGTGATAAAGTGAACACCAGTGAAAGTCAACAACTCAGAGAGTGCTTGTCATTAACTTGTGTCACCATATTAAGGCACAAAAAATTAGGCAAGATTGTAAGACATATTGATTATAAAAACCCCTCTCATTTAAACTAGGTCTGACGTTGCTTCCAGCGTTCCCAGAAATGTGCATTCGTCATCATTATAAAATCAGCCTTTCCCAACAATTACCACAGAGTGATACATGGATACTGCTGTTGTTTCAAGCGCTCACAAAAGCCTTTGTTCTGCCAACTATGCGTTGTGTTGTTGAATTGAAAAACATAAATAAATCCTGCAGACCTCTGAGCACTTGGCTGTGCTAGAGATGAGGTAGCGGCTGGATTGCTATGGAAATTTATGGGCCTCCAACAAACCATGTTAAAAATGTACTATATTATTACACAGAGGCGGTGTGTACACAGTAAAAATCAAAGTAGGCAATGGTATTATGGCAGGTTAGTATTGTGCTGTTGTTGGTACAGAAATGGTGTCTAACTCAAGAGATGATTCCTCCTATTAGAGAATGCAATAAAATATGGGCTAGGGTGAAGAGGAAGAAATGCTTCCAAAATAACTCCTAGGTGTTTTGTGAGCCACTCTGATAGCCTCAAAAGTGCTTAGAAAGTACTATTGTCGCCTGAGAAAAAGGCATGGGAGCTTCCTAGAGGTTTCTGAAGCGCTATTGTGTCATGAGCTCTTAAGATTTTCTTCTCCTGTACTTTTTCCTGCTTCTTAAACCTTCCTTTACAGTGGAACTGACTGTTTCTTGTGGGAGGTTCATAGATATCCCTCACCACAAAAATTATTTGCACCATTTGTTTGCACTAAAAGACTTTACAACAATGATCATGCCTTCATAAATACAGGGATAAATAAAAGTATGAATATTCCAGTTTAATGGAAGTTCACTGAAAATAATAGATCTTTTTCATTCTACTCTTTTTTTAATATCACTTGTATTTGTGATATTACCACTAACAGTTTTCACAACCTCAGAACTTCACGCCACTATCATGTCAGTCTGTGCCAAAGGAACCCTCTCTCTAGACAAGGCCTTTCTCCTTTACATGGTCTTGCGAGACCATGTTCTTAAAACTTAATTAGGCACAATTCCATTTAGTGGGACTATGAAAGGTTATGTCTGCACCATTTCTTAGTTCTCAGCAGCTGAGAATGATTGTTGGAATCCAATGCAGGTAATCTCATATTTGGCAGAACCTTAAGCAGCTCTGGCATGTTTGGCAACAGATTCTTCAAGGAGATGAATCTACCTCACCGCATTTTATTTTTTTTTAACTTTTCCCCCCCATTTAATTGCATCAGAATTCCTTCAGGCAGTTCGAAGGCTTAATTTTCCAACAATTTTTCCTTTAATTTTGCAATATGTAAAACGCCCGCTTTTTTTACTTCTCTGTTGTTCTATTCATGTTATGAACTACCTCTTAAAAACTTTAATTTGCAAATCGCATATAAAACCCCCTTCCTTTCCTTCTTAAAATGTAATTAACTTGGCATTTTATGAGGTGGGAATATGTGGATGACATTATTTTAAGGCTGAATTGAAGATGAAAGGCAAAAATAACACCCAAAGAAAATTAGTCATTCCCCTTGGCTTTGTATTTTTGTGTCATTATCTTGTCCTTTGATTTCAGTATTTAGTTAGGAGACATGGGTTTTTGTAATACTGTCTATTCAGCTGCCTATCAGAGATATTACATTAATATACCCTTACAAAATTTCAGATTGTTCACCATAAGGATTTGCAACTCACATTTACTTTTCAGATTTTTAAATCTGTCTTTTGCTGAACATCATTTCTACCTCTTGTTCTATTTCAAGGTACAATAACTGACAGTGTAAAATATTTTCAATGTTTTGTCTGGCTTTCAGAAAAGCACAGTTTCTTTAACAGTTTGTTACAGAATATTTTAATGATCTTTAATACCTGTTAGGTTCAGGACCTCTTGATACTAACATATCGATATCTAATGTAACTAAAAATGGAATAGTATGGAATTCATAATCTCTACTTGTATAGGTTGTGTCACTTTCTCTGTTGGGCTGATCTTATTGTTTATTCATGCATTCATCCATAAATTTAAACAATCCATTGACATAAAGCTCCCTCTTTACCCCTGTTCTGTAACGTGAGGTGAACAATCTGCTCCCCCTCTGTGAACCCCTTATGAACTAAAATTGGACATAGAGCTATAGGTAAAGACTCCTATGTTCCCCCATTTCTGGCAGAGAAATACGTTCCCTCTTCTACTGCGAACTTCAACTTTCTCTTTCCATCTAAAAATATTTTTCCAAGGCTCTTCCTTCATGACATTTCTCTTAAATTTGAAGATGTCTGATGTTGTCTTGGCATCCCTTAGTCCCTGGAAACTGGTCCGTGTTACTGGTCCTTCCTTTGATCTCCGGTAGTTGTGGAGAAGAGTTTCCTAGATTCAGAGCCTTCTCATATTCTGCCATATTAATAAGGACTTCTTCAGTGGCCACTGAGAAACATTCCGTTGCTGTATTTTAATTTTGTCACAAGTTTCTGAACTCTTGCTTTTAAATTATCTCTGTCATTTCATTTTATGTCTGTGAGCAATATCATTTTTGTTCTATCTTGGTCTAATAGAAATTGCCATTTGCAATTACCCTTCATCTCATGCTAACATTGTTGTCTATTGTCAGATCAACATCAGAGTTTTTCGCTTTCTTTTGATGATGTTTTAGTTTGGTTAGGGTTTTTCATTTGTTTATTTCAGAATAAGGCTCATAAATTATTATACCCTATTAAATTGATGAGGATGTACACCAGGCTGCAGGGCATGGTAGGAACAAATAGAAAGGCAGATTTATACCATCAGTTCTATACCTTCCTCCTTCTTTTTTGCAAGAAAATTGCAAATATTGTCTCTCTTGGGTTCTTTACTAGGCTGTATGTACAACTGTGTGCGTCATTTGGGACTTTATAATGCATTTACCAAGTTAGCTGCATTCCTCAGTAAAATATAGTTATAGAATAGAATTTTATTTTGCTTGTATTTTCCTTCTCTTTTTGTCTTTCATTCTGAGATAATCACTGGATTTATTAGTGTTTCTACTGACTGACAGCTGTCTATTGACTTGATTTTCCAATGTATTAATCTCTGCACTCTTTCCTCTAAAAAGATAGGTGCTGCAGACAAATGTAATGTGGTTTATTATTCTTACATATTATAAAACAGAAGAAATTACGATTCCCCAAGATCACTTTCAAAGTCCATGACAATGTAAGGAATTTACCCTTTATTTCCCAGGGCTTGGGACACCAGTTCTTACTGATCAAAAAAGGAAACAGGAATATTCTGTATTAGTTTCATTTCTAGTACATCTATTACAATTATCTCCATACAACCAGGAAGAAAATCTTTCTTTATGTCTCTTTTATATGTTTCAGTGACTTATATCCTGAAACCAGTGCAGATTCCATGTAGTTTGTGTCATGCTCCATTTACATCTGACTGGTAAAGAGCAGAGTTACTCTGAGCTTATGGTTCATTGGGGAAGAGGCTTTCCAATCAATACCTGAAGCACTGAATCTCTGAAACTTCAAAGTAGATAGTACAACAAAAACTGGGAGAAAAAACCTATGTCAAGATGGAATAGGAAGTCACAACTACATCAAGTGAGGTTGGGAAGCTGATCTGTGCAATTAAGCAGTATCTTATGCATGTAGTATGAACCTGAGATTAGGGACATTGGGACACATTAGGAATAATGTGTAACGTGTTACGGTGAATGACTGGTTCTTTGATGAGGACAGATAGAATATCTGTCATTGGTAGATAGACATGTTTTCTATTACTACTAATGCAAGGATGCTGAACTCCAAAAAAAAGAATTGAACTGCAGCTCTTGAGAACTTCTTCACTAAACAGTTAATTAGCTACTAACAAAACCACTAAGATAAAACATTTTTATTAATATTACAAAAAATAAACTCAGTGTTAGTTAAACATAATGTCAATAAGTTTATGTCATGTTCCTTTTCTAACAGGTATTTGAGGCATTTTCCCTAGCTAAAAGGAAAAACAGTTTACATAAACAATTTGTTATTTATAACAGGCAAACTACAGCTTCAAAGGTAAATTTATGTCTGAAGAGCTAGTGAAAGAGTTCCCCTTAAACTATCAGTTCAGCTAACAAGCAATAAAGAAGTTAAAGGCTGAATATAGTATATGCATTTTTGAATGAAATGTAGTCACATGTAGTGTACTTAGAACTGTCAAAAATAGTCATGGAAAACAAAAGGTATTTTGATCTATAAAGCTCCTAGTTAAACATTTTTACAATAAATGGATTATTTTGCCAAAACATATTGTTTGGACAAACCCCAAACCAACCCTGCAATTTAGTGACGTTCACTGAAAAGTGCTAATGAAATTGTGAGTGTTACAAGTTGCTAACTGGACAATAAACCCTAGGGACCAGGGCTGAACTAGGACTTTGATCCTGACATATTCCCATGGAGGCTTCCTTCCCAGAACTGTTGTGGAGCACCTGTATAGCAATAGAGATATGGTGAAGCTTTGCCCTAGTTTGTCTCCAAAAACTCTGCAGTTCATCGATGTTCATAATTAAAATTACTTGAAGGTATTTGTCCTAGGTCACAATAATTACTGTGGTGATTTAGGGAATATGTCTATGTATAATTTCTGAATTCATTTTGAGAATACAAACTCTGTACTTGTATCTGTGTCAGGCTGGAAATTCCATTTTCACTCTGAGTCCTCTCCAAAAATGCTTTGTTATATTTCTACCTCCATTTTGGAAAAAGGACTAACAAAGGACGGTCAAGCTTCAGTTATCCTTATTTACATGAAATTATTTTTTAAAAATTTTGATTGTTGCCACAGTTTATTTTTGATCACCTGAGAAAAGTATTGGACATCTTTTGATGAACAAGCATGAAAGTTGTAAAAGACGTTTTCTGGCCATGTGTTTGGGAGAGACGGATAGTGGACAAGACAGATTTTGTTGAGGGGTGAAAACTACTGTCGGCAAGACCCTGCACTACTTACATAACTCTAACCCTAGGGAAAATTAATTGTTAAAGAAAGTGACATGGGATCATTTTTCACCTAATTTATATATATATATATATATGTATTTGACAGGATACCTAAAGTAAGGAGGAAGTATATTGAAGGTTTTTGCATGCTGCACATATTGTATGCTTCATTCTGAGAACATAAATTGTAAACAGAATTTTTGGTCAAACTGGTGCTCTGGAAAAGGATTTTTTTAATAACAGAAGCATTTGTGAGAGTCTGTGTAAGTCGTAGGGCCTAGGAATCCAGACTGTGGGACATCTTGCCTCTTACAATAGGGTGCTCTCTGGGGGTTGTTATATCCTAAAACAGCATCTGTAAACTGAAAAGCAGATTTAGAGTTGAGCATACTTAAACTTTGAAAACTCAAAAAATGTTGTCTTTGTAAGTAAGCCCAAGCCAGTAGCTGAAGGAGTGTTCAGCAAAGGGAGATTTACCAAAGCTGTGACAATTACCAGCTATAAAAATCAGCCAAACAAAATATAAACATAAAATATTTTGTTAAATCAGCTGGTATTTCAGGAAATGTGTTTATAACATTAACAGTTTCTAAAGGAACTTATTGTTTGCAATGTGATCTCCTGGGAGGCCAGGAGAAAACGAGTGCCTTCAAACTACCTAACAAATTCTCAAGCAATTACTACCTGATTTGATGCTAGCTAGAAGATTTACTCTTCTGTTAAGCATAGTCCTAATAGAACTTGCACTAAAAACCAATAGAGGAATTCAGGAGAATTTCAGGAAGAATTATTTCCTTCCTTTCCACAGGAAAAACTTTATGACTAGGGCAGAGATCTAAGATGTAAAACTGCTAAATTATGTTATTCATCTTTATATATTTTCATATAGAACCAGTGATTCTCTTCTTTAATGTCTGGACTGAATGTCCTGTGTTCCTGTAGCAATGATTCCTTGTAATTTCTGTCATAATTAAAAAGAGATTTTTAGAATCTATGTTTTCCTGCAAATGCTAGAGCATGTTTTCATGCTGAAGGTGTTGTTCAGCTTGGACCTTATGGTAGCTTGCAGACCTAATGGAGTTTGAATAATTATTTCCTGGGCTATGCCTCAGCTGTTCTGGCTCATATCAAGCATTATAGTTTCTTTCAAATCATCAAGACGAGATAAATGAGTGCTTTTTTTTGACCTTCCATCTAAAATGGAGTATATAAGGGGCAGGTGACTTCAAATAACATCACTCTCATCTTCTTTCAGGCTATCTTAATCTTCCAGGTACCACCGGACAACACTGAGTTCTCAGTCTAAACTATTGATTTCCTGTTCTTACATAAGTACTAACATTTTAGACTTCAACAGCAGTCTGCCAGTGCAGCAAGTAACCAAAAAGAATCAGCTGGCAAATAGATTGTTACGGTAAATTAATGATGTGTAGTTGGAAATTATTAGCAATACCTAATGATTAGCAATTAGCAATATCGCTGCAAAAAGAGGGGGGAGAAAATATGATGGAAAAGCTCATGGGTGGACATAAACACACGGAGATCACTTATCAGTTACTGTTATGGGCAAAAGATTTGACTTGGAGAAAATTTTTTGACCCTGCTGATGCTATTGAGGGACTCATGGTGGCCAATAATCTTATATTAGTTTCCGGCTTAAAAATATTTGCAGTCATTTCATACCTATTTGTGCCAATAGCATTTTTTGGATTAAGTA
>JAOXNG010000026.1:58522206-58539496 GCA_028566535.1 Scolopax minor | reverse complement strand
GAGTAAGATTTTTTTTCCTGCTTTTGATACCATCAATAAGGTCAGCAGAGGGTGTTTACAATATTAATGACTAGATGGGAATGTTGGGCTTTTTTGCAGCTTTGCTCCACCAACACTTTTCAGCTGATGTACTGAAATGAAACAAAATGCCTGTATTATTATTTAAACAAAAATGCAAATATTTTCTGTTATAAATTATAGTAAATAACTTGCAAAAATCTTTCTGGTTAGCATATATTAACAGGTTTTTATGCATCTTGGAATGTCCTTTTTACACCCTGACTCAAGAGTGCTATAATACCGTTCCAGTTATGTATTATGATTACATTTTAGCAACTGAATGCAAACCAGCATAGTCTTAGTGCCTTTAGTGTCACTACAGTGGTTTATATCTGTCCAGTGTTTGCCTCTCACCATTTTTATGCAACTTCTGATTGTTGTAATTGCACTCATTTGTGTTACACAGACAATGATGTGCAGTAGTGATGCCCAAGTGATGTTAATCTACTAAATCAGTGAAGATGCCTCATTCTCTATGAACATGTATGTATAACAGGATGTGATAGTCCATCAGACCAAAGGTCACTTTATTCTGCTCTTCCATATAGTTTCTGGCTACATAATTTAACATTAGGAAGGACTTCAAATTCACCTGTTCTTGGAGAGTATATTGCTTGCAGGAAAATGGTACCATTTCATCTGCCATCAGTATTATAAATTTATGATTACCAATGAATCATTGTTCCTTAATATTATACATTCTAATCAAATGTTCCCTTGGGCACATTTTCATTTTAGATCATTAGTGTTATAATTATTGCAGTACAGAAAGAAATGTAATGGAAAACACCCAACAGTGATCTGAAAGGCAAAAATTTTTATAGAGGGTTCAAAGTCTATTAGAGTCTCATTTTGACATTTTTAATGAAATAATTTAGGCTAATTTGATATTCTGTCTGTGAAAAGAAGCTGTATTTTAAGTAGTCAGGGAACATCTTCCAAGAGTACACGAGCCTTTCAAATTAAAGCAGTCCAATGCTTCAAATGTCTGTCCCCTGCAGAAGTGCCTAAATCCCCATTTGAGTCTGGCCTATGGTTTCCTTCTTCACTGGCTTTTGGTTGTAACACTTAGCAAAGGGAAACAGGGGTAAAAACTTTGCTTGCTGTGTTTCTTTTTGCATGGTAGGTGTTACTGAACAGAACTCAGCTGCAGTTCTGAATACTCAAAACTCAGCTCAGTTTTGAATATTGGACTGAAGCCTTCATAGGGAAGATGTTTGATTGAAAATTTCTCTGTCATCACAACACAGCGTATATTCCAAATAGCCAGTAATAAAGGAGGAGGAGGCTGGTGAAGGGGGGTAGCAATCCAGATATCTGAACAAATCTGTCCCTGGATTTGGGATCTGGAAAGAATTAACAGATATCTACTGTATTATGATACATAGAATTTCTTGGAACAGATCCTCTTAACCGTTTGGGGGTTTTAAGATTTAAAATACAGTAAATAAAAATTGAAATAAGATCAGAATCTCTGCAGTGGGTTTCAGTGTTTTTCTATAGAAAGAAATATAGACAGATAAAGAGTAAGGATAAGTTATCAGGAGAAAAAACTGCTTTACCGTGAGGGTGACAGAGCCCTGGAACAGGCTGCCCAGGGAGGTCATGAAGTCCCCTTCTCTGGCGATTTTCAAGACCCGCCTGGATGCTGTCCTGAGTGACATGCTCTAGCTCTGGGAAATCCTGTTTCAGCAGGGGAGTTGGACTAGATGATATCTATGGCCCCTTCCAACTCTAAAAAATTCAGTGAGATTCAGTGAAAATTCAGTGAATAGCTTAAGAATAAAAGGACTAACCATCCTAAGTTTCCAGCATATTGTTGCTGATGTCTTTTCATTCTTAAAGTCAAAAGGAAGATGAGATCTTGTCAACAACCCATAACTTAATCCTGAAAGGCTATGCAGATGTACGTTCTGCACCAAGTCCAGCAAAACCTATATGCTTCAAGGCTTTGCTGTCTTCATGCCCAGTATACTCACCACCCTGGTAAATTAACAGTCCTCAAAGTCTGAATTTGCTCAGGCTTTATAATATGATTTTATGATTACAAATCATGCTTTTATTATTCAGCATATTAGCTGTGAAAATGTCATTGTGCTTGCAGTTAAAGTCATTGTAAACTTCTGACATTGCCACTCTTTCTGCTAGTAATTGTAGCAAAAAGTCATGCCAGGTGCTATTTCTGCCTGATATAAACTGAAATTCAAGGATTTCTTTACTTATTGAAGGAGAAATTATGATCACATTCTCTGCATCCTTGACATCGTTTTCCCTGTTTCTCATGAAAGATCTGGCTAATAATTCAACATAGCTTTTAACCTTTAAAACCACATTTTGTTTGATTTTTAAATATTATTGGATTGCTAGTTTCATTTGATCTGCAGAAATGTTCCTCAGTTAAATAATTCTGTTGTACAAAATGATGAGCATCCTCGGAGGCCTTTAATTTAAAAATGATCTTCTTTTCATTCTAGCCACTTCCATGAATGAGCACATCACTGCTGCTCTTTTACTTTTTGTTTTGCTTAGGCCCCAAAGCCTAATCTGTCCAAATCTGAACTTTTCAAACAGCTTTATCCTGAATTGTCCTAGGACAATTTTCTCTCACACATTATTGTTTTGAAAGAATTACTGACATTGCTTTGAATTACAATATAGTCAGTTGGAACCACATCTTAAAGAAGTTTTAAAAATGGAGAGGAGCCGTTTTAAACACATGTTTTTGAGTGAAGGCAACTTTAACTTAGTAGTTGTTAGAATTTGATTTATTTGGCTATAATAAGCTCTGCAGTATATAAGACACAAAGATATATTTTCTGCAAATCCGAAAAGCTCACAGCATAGATGGTATTAACTAGTAATTTGAGGGAAGAAAATAACATGTTTCTTTTGTAATTGTTATGAATTCACTTAGTGGTTATTATAGGCTAAAGGCAGTTTAGGAGAGGTTTTGAGAAATATAGTGCGATGTCTTGTTTAGTAGCATCATTGTCTGAGGGGATGAGATGAAAATATCAAATACCAAATGAGGTGTGCTGGTCCCACACATTTATGTAAAGAACATTTTAAAAGAGCACTACCTAAAGTTGTAATGTAATGATTCATGCCCTGGCTGAATATGCTTAATGATATTTTGAAGAATATCATAAAAATCACATGTGGAAAAATAACGTTCCAATATAGAAAAAACACAGGAACAAAGATTTCAGTGGGAAATATGCCTTCTTTTCTTTGCTATGTCTTTCATGCAAGATAAAATTATTTTGAACAGGTTGGTTTCAAACAATGCTTGACTCAGAACTGGAGAGGAATTAGGAATGGATTTTCTGTATAGAAACATAAACACTTGTTTATTTTCATGTGTGCATTTTCTATCTGCTATTTAGATTAATTTTATCAGATGGTTATCCCACCTGACAAAAGAAACTGTAACAACCCTGACATTAGTAGGATCCTAAAGGCTTAATCACTTCCAGCTACAGTTTTGCCAGCAAGAGAGATTATTATCCAGGGCTTTCTCACAGCCATTTGTCACTCTGGGGAAATTATTTTCCTCCCAAGTTTATTAGCGCAGTCTCAAAAATAAAACACATTAGTGTAAACAATTTCAATAGCATTTTGCTAATATGTCTCAGGATATATAGGTGTTGAGTAATGAGATTTTATTTCTGAATTAACTGCCATAACACTTGTGTCACTGGTTACTCGAGGAAAGAAAGAAAAATGGTAAATGTTAATTTGGGGTATATTGCACCTTGAAAAATAACCATGTTTGATCTCAAGAACTCATTAAGCTATACAGTAATAAAGTGCTGTAGTAAATTGGCTATTGATTCTGAAACACTGACTGATGGGTGATCAGGCTGCTTTCTTAATGCTCTTTATCCTATTCCATCCTTTTTTTTTATTTTTAATTTAGCTAACAGGTGCCTGAAGTCGTCCAATACTGATGCTATAGGTGGCAAAAGCATAACAGTTTTTAGTTACAGGGTTTAAAGAGTGTAAAGAGCTTCTAAAAATCAGTAATTATAAATAGAAATGACACTTTGGAAAAGACATGGTATGGTAAATCATTTAAGTGAAAGTAATACTAAACACTTGAAGATTTATTTTAAAGAGCTTAATGAGCTAGCAGTAATACAGCTTAATTGATTACTTATTCCAGTTACCAAAAAGATTGTTGAAAGATGTATTATTAGTTATCTTTTTCTCTCAGTCAGTCCAAGCTCTTTTATTAGAAAGTATACCTCAAAGGAAATTCTTACAGATGGTCCGCTTCCTGAACATCAGTAATTTCCTAACATTTCAGGACCTAAATTTCCTTTATGGGTAATTGCACACAGAATGATACAAGCCTGACTGTATCACTGTCTAGTGGAGCAGCCTCTCAAATGGCTTTGACTGTCCAGGGTACCAGTTCCTCCAGATGTGTTTTCTCTTAAGTGATCTGGAAGAAAAATGAATGAAAGAGAGCGCTACTCTGCTTTTCTGAGCTGGCTAATAGGCCACTTTGTGACTCGGGTCAGCAAAACAGATATTTTCTAGGAGCTTTCTGTCCTTCTCAACAGGATCAGGCTGCTGTAACGCCCCACATTTAGGGCAGCTTCATCAACTTAACGATCACACACAATAAAAAGTTCTGCTTGTTTATTTGAAGATACTATTTTAACTATTTCATTATGTTTACTCTGGGTTTTTTATTGCTCTCCTTATTGCTTTTTTTCTTGTTTCTGAGGATACCAGAAGCAGTAGAAAAATTTTATTTCATAATAAAGGGTTGTACATATAAGTAAAAAAAAAAATTATTAGAAACTCATACCAGAAATAACATCTAAAACAATTACTGCTTCTTTTTAAACAGATTTAACTTCTGTCAGTGTTCCTAGTGTCCTAGTTCTATAGGTCACCAGCATCACTTTTTTTAGTATCTCCTAGTAGACCTTTGAAAACTGTTGAATTTTATGCATTCTTTATAAAATACCAGATGGTGGTTTTATGCCTATTTTAATATGATTTTTTTTTTCATTTAAAAAAAAATACTTAGGAGAGTTATTTTCTTTAAAAGTAAATAAAGCCAGCCAGATAGAAAGGCTGTTCTGTGCAGCCTGCTGCAAAAAGATGCAGAAACGTTCGCAAAAGTGACAGTTGGGAAGTTGCTGTCTGAATTGGGAGCACTCTTGTGTATTAGTGACAAGAATTCTGATTAATTCTGGATATCTCTTTCACATTTGTACTGTCTATGAATAAAATTAGATTAGTTGGATGTACATGGGCTTTCTAAAAGAAATGAAAATTGCACCCTCCCCTCAGTACTGCTTCTTTCAGTATATACTATGTCACCGTGTCGCTATCGTTACTTTTTAATTCCTATTAGGTTAGTGAGGACTATTAGTCCCTCTGTAAGTATTCGTAGTGTCCTGTACTACAAATTCTGATATATATCATTTCATCAATACATGTCCAAGGCTATAAACAAAAGATACTTTCTATGCAAATAGTTTTCCAGTTTATGATCTTATAACTTTAATTCTGCTTCCCAATCTTTAACAACTGACACTGGCTCTACTGTTTCAAAGCAGCCTCAATACCTTTTTAGAAGCTGCCTGCCTTATCCATAGCACTGTGCTCTGCTTTGACAGACCATTGCTCTCTCTTTCAACTCATTTCTGAAAAACAGATCTTACGCATTTTACTTCATTTAATATCTGTTATTTTATAATTTATAATTTTTTTTTTTGTATTGGGTGATAAAGGGACATTCCTTCAGTTTCTCCGTTTAACACAAGCTGGTATGTGATATTGCCCAGGGTTATTTTGCTCTGGTTCAGCTGAAAATTTTGAACACTAAATGAAAAAACACTTAGTAATAGGGCATGAAAAAGACATAGGGGTTTATATAGAGAGAATTACTTACAAATTATTTATACCAGGATCTCTCAAGTTAAAAAGTCAGATGTATTTCTTCAGATTGACACAAAGCAGGAGAAAAATGAGTTAGAGTATCCTTTTTAACAAATCATGACTTTTTTGGAAACGACTGAGTCAAAGCCAGAAGGGTTAGGATGGTGAGAGCTGCTGTCCCAGCCCATGTTCCTCCTTCACACTTGAAGGCTCTGTCAGGCTCAGTATAAGAGTTTGCTCCAGGTAGCCCATGACAGGGAACTCCAAATGCTCCTTGTCTGAAGTTAAAATCAAGCACTTCCTCCTGTTCAGTACCTGCCACTAGTCTGTCTTCTGTTCTTTCTAGTAATTGTTTTTTTAAAAAAATATTTTCTTATTGATAAACATTCTGTATGAGATTATTGCCTTGGGGTCAGAGTCAGCTTTCATTTATTGCAGTAGGTATTGTGTGAACATAAATTAATGTCTTTGTCCTCCCACACATGGTGGGGCTGAAGTGACCTGTAGATAGATGAGGAGCCACTGATAAAAGCAGAAATAAATAACAAATATTATACAAACTAGTGCATACTTTAAATGCCTTTGTTCATGCCATTCATAACTCTCCACGTTTCTAAGTAAAAATTTAATCTAGTTGTATCTCACTGCACAAATAGTGAATTTAAAGGGATGACTATAGAAGAACATGGTCCCATTCTCATTTCCTTGTGCATGCAGTGATAAGAGTAGAAAGAGTGAAAGTCTTAGCTAAAAATTCAGAGAACTAGGTGATGAAAAGCTGGTATCACCAAGGGAACAAAGGAAGACATCAACCTTATATTAAGGTAGATAGTCTAATGAATTATATATAGTTAAACTGTGGAGAGTTTCCACAAGGCAAGAAGGGAATATTGCTGCTGGAGGACAGACACGGGGAGGGAAGTTTAAGAGAGATGTTCACCTAGGCTACAGAGCAGCAAGCCATGAGTTTTTGTCAGGGCAATACATTTATGTCGAGGCAAGAGAATTATCTTAGTAGCAGATTTTGAAAAGACTGCAGGAAATACTCACTAAAACTGGGAAAATAATAAATGAACAACAAGCAAGAACTGTAATATGGAGGTTCTAAGGAGAAGTGGAAGCTGCAGGCAAAAGAGGAGTTATTGAGCACTAGCACCTGAAAAGCTTTTCGACCACAGAAAACTGCATAGTTTTAATAGTTGCAAAAGCAGGACCGTGTAATCAAACATCCCCACCCGTTGCAGCAGTTCATTTCTTTTATCTTGCAGCCTGAATTGCCACAAGGAAGACTTGTAATCAGCCTCGGTGTTCTGTGCTGGGTTTGTGCCTGTGCCTGTGCATGCAAGCGCTGGTTCCCAGAGAAAAACATCTTTTAAAAGCCATCAAAAAAAAAAAAAAAAGGTTTAAACTCTTACTTAGTAAGTGACCTTTGTTTTATTTTTCAGTGCTATTCCTTCCGTAGGTCCTGTGCAACAGTTAGCAAAACACCAGGATGGAAAGCCAGTGATTGGCTGAAACTTCTTTCCTAATGTTTCTGTGCAAAGGTTTCCAAGTTCCTTTAAAAGCCAAATTTCATATCTCCTTGTTCAAGCAACTAATTTTATTAGGATTTTTTTTGGCCAGTGGAAATACAAGGACTTTGCTCCATTTGTCCTGATAATGCTCTGTGAATTAACCAGCCTTTTAAATGTTAATTCATAGAAATTATGAATGTTAATTCATAGAAATTTAATGCATAGAAAAACTAACAAAAATAGGTTTTAGGAATTTTTTTTGCATTTCCATCGCATGTGTTAGATGAATCTCATTGTTATGACAGTGTATAACGAGCCAACATTTTTCAGGCTATTGTTAATTAATAATTTTATAGTTTTGCTACACATGATAACCTTCAGCTGAATTAGAATAGATACCTTTCGAAATAGTCATGAACAAAGCTGACAATAAATGCAATTTCTAACCTCAGAAAGTAGCTTGTAATACCTCAGCTGCTTTCTTTTGCAAGGATGAGGAGGAAAGCATTTTTTTATCTTCCTTCAATACAGAATTAGACTCTACACCTTCCCCCCAGCTCTGTGATGTAGGAAATGAGATCATGGTTCGGCGTTATGTGAACTTTGGCAGCAACCGTAGGCCTAAAAAGCTCCCACTTTCCCAGGTTAACCGTCTGTTCTCATCCCACTCAAATCCATCACTATCCCAGGCAGGAAACATTATTCACAGAGGTGTCCTGTCAACTGCAGCTGGAACCAGGTTTGCAAAGGGAGGGGGTGTTTTTAAGCAGCAAGATGCTGTGGTGGGAATCGGCGTCAGGGAGGACAGGACTAGTCAAGGACCCTCAGCTCAGGAAATCCAGGTCTGCCATTCGATCACAGACAGTTTTAAAAAGAGGGAGAAATTTTGCATTTTTTTTGTACGTTGTACTTTGTAAATTATTTAAACTTTATTTCAAAATGGTACAAAGGCATCCGAGTATTTTGGGGGTTTGTAAATATGTGACTCCTGAATTTTAATAAGCCTTGAAACTGTACATGAAATTTTTATCAGTTTAGTTCCTATACTCACCACTGCTAAGGAGAATTTGTCACTTCAGAGTGCTTCTTTAATTATGACTTTTAGAACACTAGTCAAAAATTGACAGTATTGGAACAGTGCTATCCAGATCATTAATTTGTAAATCTAGAATTAATTATAGTCTCAGAATGCAACTGTAGTCTGTAGACTAGAAGATTGAGTAGAAGTTCTGTATTTTGGCACAGGATCATGTCTGTTTAACAAATTACTCACTGGTCCTTACGGAGGATGGGATTTACGAGGATGTATTTGTTATTTCTAGCCAGCCTAATCTAAATCTGTCACACCTACCCAGCCTCTAAAATTCATCATATGTATATACTAGGTATTTTTAATTAACTTAGGGCTTGCTAGGAATGTCATCTGGTGTGTGATTAGAAGTGGTTTTCAAGCTGAAATTGTACAGACAGTTTTAAAGGCTACAGGTTGCTGCATCATTCTAAAGGGAACCAGAAGACTTTTGAAATAAAACACTGCTCTTACTACTTTTTTTAGTAGGAATACTTTACTGCATATAACTATATTGAATAATTTATAATAGCTCAGCTCAGTACCAAGGAAATTTAAATGTACACATCATATATTATATTTTTAAGGCTACCTGATCAACAGGAAGGACTCGTACTATATCTTCCGTTTCTTCCTTATAATATTTTTTTAATGATGCATTTTAAAGAATGATACTATTTTTGGTTTCTTCAAATCTCTTTGTGCAAGACATCAGTATATCCTTCATTACTTTGTTGTGCCCCTTTCTGTATTGTTCAAAAACATTATTTTGAAGGAAGCAGGATACAGATCATCAATGGGAAATATAGCAGTTTACTTCAAGACCAGCAGTTTAGACAGCAACTGAAAGCTATCAGAGTTTAAGAAAGGCTTGGTAGCATCTGTACTAAGGGGATGCAATGTCACTATAGCCCCGAATCAAAATGAGCTTTATACAAGCCACCAAAATTTGAATCATAGAATTGTCTAGGTTGGAAGGGACCTTAAAGATCATCTAGTCCGACCATCAACCTAACCCTGACAAAAATCACTAAGCTATATTCCTAAGGACTACGTCAAAACCTGTCTTTTGAACACCTCCAGGGATGGTGCCTCAACCACTTCCCTGAGCAGCCCATTCCAATACCCAATAACCCTTTCTGTGAAGAAATGTTTCCTAATATCCAATTTAAACCTCCCCTGGTGCAACTTGAGGCCCTTGTCCTATCTCCTGTGACTTGCTGAAGAAAAATCTCAGCAATCCAAGTATGGAATATAAAACTTATGCTCCAGACAAGTCCTACTGAACTCTGTGGAAACTTTGCTGTTGACTTTGAGAGCGGGCTTGTTAGTGACCTACTCCCTGAATGATCTAGGTCAGAGCTGACTCGCTTGGGGCTGGTTCAGCAGAATTGAGACGTGTGCGCTGGTTTCATTTCGCTGTTTTGTGAAAGTTCTCTGAGCTGGCAATGAGACACGTCTCCTAAGAACTGAATTCATATAGAGCATTTAAAAAATGCATTACAGTGACAGCCTAGAGCACTGCAGGTTAATTATTTCCACCCAGAATAATTGGATAATAGTGTGAACACTATGAAGGCATACTCCACAAATTATTCATTAAAAGTATCTCTTTCTGGTCATCCCTAATTTTCCTAATGAGAACAAAAAGACTTTTCACTACAAAGTACAGAGATGCTTGTTAAGGCATCTTATAAGTAGTCACCATCTCCAGCAGCTCTGTAGCTGCATATCAGGGGACATGCCGCTCCCCTGCGGTGGCTGGGGCTGAGATCCCCCACACTCCAGTGGGTGACACAGGGACCCCACTGGGCCCAGTAGCTGACACCACAGGCCAAGGACACCTACACCCCCAGTCTGGCTCCAGCTGCTGACCCTTTGGCATATCTGAGTCCAGCGTTGTGTGTGTTCACATATACCACGGACACCATTTAGATAAGCTAAATTTGGAGTTAATAAATATTTGAAAGGTCTCTCACCCATTTTAATATCTCTCTATTTATTTTTCCATTCTAATTCTTAACTCATTTTCGATGTTTTTACTTTTTCTTCCTCTTTCCGTTCTCTGCTGAACCCTCCTTTTTCGTTCTGGCTATCTTCTTATCACCCATTTGATGTCTTTCTGTCACCTGTCACTCATTTTTGATAGACTCAAATTTTTTTTTCTCTTCAGTTGCTCTCTCTAGTCTTTTTACAACAGTATTTTTCTGTTTCTGCTTTCATAGCCCATATCCATAAATGTAATAATTTGTACATATCGTAGATAGTTAAAAACTTCTTTACTCTTCTCATAAACAATAGAAAGGAAAAAAAAATGAAAGGAAAATGCAATTAGATACATCTGGTTCATTGTGCATTCTCTCATAGGCTGATGTGGTCCACTTTAAGTCAGATTTTTCTAAAGAGAGCAAGTAATCTGGTATAAATACGTCTCCTGTCACAGGACACCGTCTTAGTTTTACACACGCTCTGGCAGTACATGTACAAGCGTGTGTGTTAAGTGGTATTGAATGAACAAAGTGATATTGAAAAACTAGCACATTTTCAAGCTTTGCACTGAAGAAAATCTCTGCAATTTTCAGTGTTTATGCTCCTGGAGGTGTTTATAACAGCTTTAGTTTAATGTTTGCATTAAACATTTGCATGGAAACTGTTCATAACATAAGCGTTTTTTCAGGTTGAAAAGCTGCATAGATGTCATGGGAAGGCGTGGGCTGAATTATAAAGCTGTATTTGGGAAATTTAATGAAGACTCTAAGGACAAAAATGTGGCTGTTTCTCTGTTTTATAATTTTTAAATTTTGACATTTCTCTACTTCTACTCTCCTGTGATATTAGCCTTCTTTTCCTCTCTTCTTTCATCCTTTTCATTTGACAATCCCATAAATGCCTGACTGTAGTTAGCATTTTTTACAAAATCACTTGTTCTCTATTCTTCATTTGCAATCCATATTCAAGTACTTTTGGCCTCCAGACTTCTCAATTGACCCTGACCTCTAATTTGTTGTTAGAGAAATGTAGCCACAAGCTACACTGGCAACTGACTCTGCCATTGGGAGGCTGATTTAAAATAGTATGGACAAAGGAATTTAAAGGGAAGGAGAGAAACCCCACTCTTGAATGCAGGTTTCAAAGTACACCCTAAAATGCTGCCATCCATTTTTGGCAGCTCAATACCTTGATGCTCCTTATAGCAGTTCTGATGTGCTTTATTGGGCTTTAGAAGTCTTGTGAAACTGACTGGTGTGTTTTGTGGTGTAAACAGAAAGTTAGAGGCTGCAGAGGGAAGAATCACTGAAACAAATTTGTACAGACAAATGAGATTGGCATGAATATTTTCCTGGCTTGGCAAAAAACACTGGTGCTCTGTAGAGTAGCCTACTGACAACTCACACAGTTCCTCAGCAGGTTTTTCCAAAGAGCTGAGGCTGGGACTTATAAATATTTATGTTGTACATAATTTTGTTTCATTCCTGGACTCACTATGCAGAAGGAACACGTACTCTCATTTGGCTCTCTTCCACTACTCCTGAACTGTGGATATGAAATCCGCACTTCATTTTGTCTCGCTTTTGCCTCTCCATCTGTGCTGAACCATTAACTGTGTAGTGGGGCTGCCAGGCTTTAAGGCCCTGGAAGAAATTCCATCATACAGCTGAAATTGAGCATAAACCATTAGGCTAAAGAAACACTTATTGCATTTCTGGTTTTGGTTTTCGGAATCTTTGTCACTTCCTACTAAAATTTTAGATATAGGAAAATGATCTATGCAGTTTGTTTTTGGGTCTATATTATACTACTTCTCTTACAAAAAAGATTACATTCACAACTAATACAACACAGACATTTTTCCCATTTTCTTAAAATGACTTAAAATCCTGTACGTAAACAAAATCCATATTCCAGCACTTCTGGGAGCTTAGCTGTTATGCCAAGGCATTGGATGTGGCCAGTGCATTGTAATTCAGTGCTGAGTAAAAAGTGGAGCAAGACTTCAGCAGTGGAAGCTCATCTGCTTTCTTTGCCAAATAAAGAAGTGAGGCTTTGAGGAAGAAAACAGTCAACCAAAGTAAAAAAGAGATAAAAAGAGGGGATAAAAAAGGTGGGTTTACAGGTGACTTTTCTCTTTCACTGACAGTGAGGGAAGAATTTGGTGGGGAGAATTGTTTCTGGTTTTTGAACTTCCTACTGAATAGGATGATTACCTGCCACAAAAGCTTTTTTAAGTACTCAGATGAGTGGGCTTTCTAGGTTGACATTTATCACCCAAATCCCATTATAAAAAGTCTGCAATGAGGCTGGAGGTAAGGAAAGAAAGTGTTTCTTCTAGCAGAGGGCATCTATTGCAGGCAGGAAAGGTGGGCAAGACTTTGGGGGCAAAGACAACCACAGCTGAGTCCATCCTGTGCAGTCAGTGGAAATGCAGGACAGACCATCTGATTTATCTGCTACACCAGAAAAAAAGTGGCCTGTCTGCCCTTGCTTTTATGCTGACTGCAAAGAATTCGCAAAGAAAACAATCACATTTTGAAAGAGGGATATTTTGTCTCTGAACACCACAAAAATCTCTTGGCTTCATAGTCTTTCCTGAGGTAGTCTCACCTGTCTCTGTTACAACAGGGCAATATGTAACATGAACTCTTTCTAAAGCAGGGATCACGTGTCTGGAAAAAGTAAAGAGTAAAGAGTTAAGACAGTTTAGATATAGATGTATATGATTTGGAATATATGGTTATTTATAAACCCCTTATAATTCAAAAATTATAATGTTTATATTCTGACAAATCCTTTTTACTTATCTTTTAAATTCTTTTGTGACTATATTAATTTTTATTTAATGAGGAAAGATTTTTGTGCTTCTTTGTGTATTTTTTGTAGCCAACAGTGTCAGACCTACATCAGCCTGTCAACATTGTGAAATTGGTGTGACTAGGTCACACACATCACAATGATCTGGATGCTTTTGACCAAATACGATTTTTAAAAGTAGCAATTCAGAAAAATAATTGTACTGTCCATGTGTATGCATGGTACTCTCCTTATTAAACTTTTATTAATAAAATTACAGTATTACAGTTTTCTGGTTTATATATCTGTAAATCAGAGACGCTAAAGCCATCGGTGCATTTATCAGCTGCAATTACAGATATAAATCATGCTAAATGGCAGTCTTTCCTAAATAATGTTGAGTATGCACAGTATCTATATTCAGCACATACATCATCAGTACAGCAATACCTAGATAAGAGAATACGTAAGCCATGTTCCAGTTACAGAGAGTATTGTGAGCCCCTCTTGGGACAATCATCCACAATTCCAGGTGGCGGTGTAGGAGATGAGTTCTAGGACACTCCCATAGTGAATTCTGGGGAAAAGTGTGTCTCACAGTTTAATTTTCATGCAGAGGAACAAGTTATCAAACCCAAAACCCAGCAGATCCAGCTAACTAACCTGAATTTGAAGAACCTTCACACTTAACCCAGAGGAGTTTGTGGCTGATTGGGTTAGGGATAATAGCTATGAAATCATTAATCAACCAATTACTAAAAAAAAATTAAAAATCAAGAAGAGTTTGGAAAATTCAGCTTCTACTGAATATCTATATGCAGGATAAGAATTACTATTCTTTTCTCCTATAACTTTCAAGGAAGCAGCATTAGTCCATAATTATCAGTGTGTTGGTTCTTCATGGCTCTTCATCTTTTCGTGAACAGCCATTTTGAAGACTGGTAATAAGAATCCATTACTATAGAACATGTAGATTTTAATCTGGTTTATATTAATTAGCTTCTTAGTCCCCAGAGCTTTTTCCTCAATCTGTTTCAAACTGGGCAACTATATTAGTCAACAGAAGTGAGTACAAAAACTAGACTGTCTTCCTAAGTTACTCCTCTGATATTACTTCAATCCATATATTTTGTTTTATTTTTTAACTTGATCATACAACTGCAAAGCCCCTATGTTTTGCTTGAATTCCATGAGAATTTGTGTGAGCACAAAAGCAGCAAAATTGTTTGCTTACTAAGGCTTTTGTCTTCAAACCTTTTGGAAATTGTGCATCCTGTCAGGTTTTGCAGAGCACTGTATGCATATTCAGTAATTACATAGGTTGTGGACTTATGTAATTATGTAAGTAATATATGGACAGTAAACCTTTGTAAACCTTAGCTCAAAATAACAAGCTAGACATTATTTCTAGATAATGTCTGTGCTAGAAGAATTCCTAATAAAGAAAAAAAAGATCTTTAAGATAAAAAAAAATTCCTTTTTGTTCAGATATCTACAGTACAGGCAAGGGGTGCTACCTGCCAGCTGAGACCACAATGTGTCCATTTAAAGGCTGGTTTAGTACTCAAACTGAAAGTGTGGAGTTTGAGATACTCATCATATCACAGATTGTCTTTTATTTTATGCATTTATCTGTACAGCATTTCTGAGTTGAGCTGATGGTTAAGTGCTACAGATAATAAGTGTCTTCATTCTCATTATTTGTATTAAAAGGTTTTGACATTTCCAGAGATGGTAATTTAGACTCATCTGACCTTGTGCTGAAACTGGATTGTTTCACTCCTT
The DNA here is from genome assembly GCA_028566535.1 of Scolopax minor. NCBI lineage: Eukaryota > Metazoa > Chordata > Aves > Charadriiformes > Scolopacidae > Scolopax > Scolopax minor. The sequence goes on along the minus strand of JAOXNG010000026.1, from coordinate 58,524,379 downwards.
CACCAGAGCTGCTGTTCTCACAGCCTGGTAATGGTTGGTTGATTTTTTTAAGACTGTTTTTGAGTCTTTCTTGGTTTTCCCCATTTCTTTAACTTCGCTTCCTTCAATGGTTTGGGTGTATACAAACTGTGAAATATTTTTTTCTTTCATTTAGGAAGTTTAATATCCTTAAAGCCTCCTCACTATCTCCTTCTGTTCCCAAATACAAGTACATGTTTTCTCGAGACTGCCTGCAAGCTCTGCTCAGTGTCACGGGCAGAAGGTTCCTGCTCTGTCTGCTTTGATGGCAGAGGGAGACCATTCTATCTTGTGTCAATAACACCAGTACTCAGTGCAAGTGCAGTCCCAGGGGTAACCCAGGATTGTTCTGGTGACTGTGCTGCAGGCAGAGGAGCTCTCAGTTGTGTCTTTCATTTCTTGCCCTGCCTGTTCCTCACTCTTGCTGTTGAAGGGACATTGCAGAGCAGTGTCTGTGTTGGAGCGCGTGAAGTTGAGATGAAAAACACAGTGGTTGCTTGATGTCCAAACCGAGCTCTGACTTTCTCAGGAACATAAATCATTTACTCTAGCCATTTTACAGGTGTTAAGTCTGTCGTTTGACACCAAATATCCATCCAGGAGCTGCTTGCTCGCATCACGCATTTTGTATAAAGTAGTTAGACCTCACAGATAGTTACTCTGACACTTCCCTTCACAGTAAATAAGGATAATGCTGTTCACCTGCTCTGTGGCACCAGATCATTAACTATTCAGCCATATCAGTACTTAAAGATGACAATATAAATACTACCTATTTTTATACACATGTAGAATGCCAAATATTAAAGCAAAGGGAGACTGGCTACACATCAAATGGTTGATATTTTAATATTCAGAGAAGGCAAAAGTACCAGGTTGGTCATTGCTGAATGAATTACATGGGAAAACTCAGCCGTGGAACTAGAAGACTGCCAGAAAGGACAACAAAATACATCTTTGAGATTTTATTTGGTTCTGGTTTTGTTTTCCACATTAAAATTCAAAATCAAAGAGTCTTTAAAAAATTTTAGCATTAAAATTTTTGCAAACACCCTTACCTTATGTTGTTTCAAATACTTAATCTGATACCTCTCTGTTAGATGATTTAAAGTGGGTTATAAGAACTTTCTAAAAGATGCACGTGCACAAAAAGAAATCCCCTTTATTGGAAAGATACGAAGACAGAACAATTTTGTTGTCCTCTTCAAAAATTCTGGTTGACCTTTGCAATTAAGGATGGCTGCCATCTGTTTGGCCTTTTCCCATCAGGATTCTGCTATAATGATGAACTCTGCAGCATGTACAGGAATTGTTCTCAAGCGTGTGTTAACAGTCCTGATAATATATTTTTTAGGTTTCCTCTACGCTCAGAACAGTACCAAACGCAGCATTAAAGAGCGACTTATGAAGCTCTTACCCTGCTCGGCTGCCAAAACGACATCTCCTGTTACTCAAAGCAAGTTTTATTTTTCATTTGATTTTTTTTTTTTTCAGGTTTGCATGCATCAAAAGTTATACTTTTCTTTAAGTGGTCATTTGAGGCACAAGATGTCTACTAAAGTAATTGTATGTTCTTCTGAGGTTTAAAATCAAGCCAAGGAACAGGTTTGCGGGCTGGTAATGGATTTGCCTGTGCAGAGGAGGATGGCAAGGTACCAGTGCCAGGGTCTGCCATGCAGGAGTGCTGGGCTGGCACTTATGCTCTGCAAGCCAGCTGAGAAGTGTTTCACTGGTTAAATTAAGTACCTGCTCTTCTCAGTGTATTTGAAAAGTGGTGTCTTTTTGTGTACATGTATGCACGTGTCTGTGTGTGCTTGCCATCCAGTACACAGGATAGTATCAGCAGTAATGGTCTGGGAGGAAAGGCTTGGCTCTGCAGGTTTTGACTATGTAATATCAACCTATTTAACGAACAAGACCTGAAGTATACAATTATAGAATAGTTTGTTGGGGGGGACCTTTAAAAGTCATCTAGTTCAGCCCTTCCTGCAATGAGCAGGGACATCTTCAACGAGATCAAGTTACTCGGAGCCCCATTCACTCCGGTTCTCCATCCCTCTGATCACCCTCATGGCCCTCCACTGCACCCCTTGCAACAGGTCTATGTCCTTCCTGTGTTGAGGACTCCAAAGCTGGACACAGTACTCAAGATGGG
>JAOXNG010000026.1:58499465-58509945 GCA_028566535.1 Scolopax minor | reverse complement strand
GGGTTGGACTAGATGATCTCCAGAGGTCCCTTCCAACCCCATATGATTCTGTGATAACATGAAACAACACTACAACCATTTAAGTTCCTCTGTGACTGAGTATCAAACAAAGGATGGATTGCTCTACCAGATAACAATGCATGAAACTTGCCCATTATGCTGAAAGTTTTTAGAGAGGTTCTGACCCGTCCACAAAAAAATGTTGTGGGCATGAAGAGGTTGTATATACAATGAAGCTCCAGTAACTTGTCTTTTCAAATAGATGCAGTGAACAAGTTGTGCCTCGTGCATATAAACCTGTTAAGTTTGTAACGTAGAAATGCCAATTAAATAGAAAAAAAAAATAAAGGAAGTTCTGAACCTTACTAGAAAATGAGTTAGTAATAGTTCAAACTGAAAAGTAACATCCCCCATGTTAGGAAACTCCTGTGACTTGCTTAGACTTAATAAACTGAACAGGAGACAACTGCATACTGAAACTCCAAACAAGTAAACCTAGAAGCTCGATATCCGTGTCTGCTGTCAAGAGACAGATTTCTGAACTCATCTTTTTCTACCTAGAGAGTTTCTGAAGACATGTATAATGCATGTCCTCAATCAGACCTCCTTTTTTTAAAAAAAAATAGAGATATTATTTACTAGTTGTGCTTTCGATCAATTTTTTTCTCAATTTTAGATGACTGAAGAAAAGCTTAAAAAAACCCATAACACAACAAACTTGCCAAGACAGAATTTTGATATTATATTTCAAAAACATGGGCATTCATTTACTAGGGGCCTAGAGGGAACTTTTCTGTATTTCAAACAGGGCTATGTGAAAATCTTTTAACAAACTGAGCAATAAATAATGCTCACATTCATTATATATGTCCTTCAAGAGTTAGTCAAGAAACTTGAAGATTTTCAAATACAAGAGTAAAAATAATTTGGAGGTATAGTTTGACAGACCTCACGTCAGTCGTCATAAATTTACAGATCTTAATGTCTTCAGTGGAAATATTCGTTTCAATTAGTCTCACAGTTGCTGGCAGAGATTGAAATCTTTTTTTTTTTTTTTTTGCAAAGTTAATAATGAAGTCAGTCCCCACATTTCTATTCATCTCCTGACTTACTGCTGTTCGTGGAGATACTTCACGTCGTGTTCACCAGGGAAAACCTGTCATCTAACATACCAAAGACTGTCTTCATAATAGTGATTGCTTACTTCTGAGTGATCTCTGAAGAATGCAGATGCCAAGCCGCTAATTAAGCAGCATATCAAAAGAGCATGATTTAAGCACCCAGTATCAATAACAGTGCAGAGCTCTAGGTACCTATAAAGCTCTTCTTTGTTCTAAAAATGTCAGCATGAGCTTGTGATGGAGCTGTACTGCTCTGTGTGCTTGTCTGTCTCTCCTATTTGACGTTGGCAGTACCCTGTCCTGTCCTGTGCTCCTGCAGTGCCATCGCTCATGCCTGGCTGGCACTTGATGCACCTTCTGCTCTGCCAGCCAGCTGCTCGCTGTGACTCATCTGCTGGCAGAGCTGTTTTCTGCCACAGGGGTTTTCACATGTGTCAGTGTGCCATATCTGAGGAATATGAACGTTTATGTACTGGAATATGAGCAGCGAATTATCCTCTTTGGCTCCAGCTCACTGCAGCTACTTTTTGCTGCAATTGGACTAAGCATTACAAAGTACTTGAGTTATGTAAAATTGTTGGGGTTTTGTTTCTGGGTGATCACTAACATTAGAGAAGTAAAACTTGGTGCAACGCACCAGTGATGAGGTTATAATTTTAAAATGTAGTGAGTAGACACCTCTTATTCTCCTTTCTCCCACCTGTCCCCTTTTCCTCACAAGGTGAGATGAACACTAATTGTAACTGCTATAAACATTGGACATTATAACATGCAGCTTAGCATTAAATGTTTTAGTGAGCCAATTCAGCATTTGAGAAAACAGTGATCAAAAAATCCTTCTACTTGGAATTCTTGCTACTGGTTTTCTTAAAGAGCTTTTATATAAAAGATAATTCTGTATTAAATATTGTACTAAGTCATCTCCCTGTTACACTGCAATTCATAGTCACACATACTTTCAGGTGAGTGTCCCAAGCCTGCAAAATGAGAGCAGAGGGAATAAATATATCTTCTGGTAATACCTCTGGATGGTAGAGTTTGACTATTTGGGTCCTGATTCCTTCAAATCTTCACAGACAAATTCTTGTTTGTGCTGGACTCAGCGATCTGTTCTGTATCCCAAGAATTTCCAAGTAATTTTGGATCTTTATAAATTTTTTCTTGTTTAAATCCCTGATGAGTTTAAACAAAAATATGTAGGTTTTGCCAGAAAGCAGTGAAACCATCAAAAATCCTTTCTTGATTTCAACAGAATTAATTTCTGATTTGAAATTTCTTTAGATCTACATCTGTGCTAAAAATAGGCTGATAAATCTTCAAATAAAAGAGAAAATCACAGGTACCAAAGCATGAACGTCAAGCCTTTCAGTGGCATGGAAGTTTATTACAGGTCTTGGGCTTACCTGCATTTATTTTGGAGTGAAAGTCAGTCTAAAATCCAGTATCTAAAAGAGCCAATATTCTTTAGATCAGCTGGACATTTCCACAGTTGCTCTTCACTCCAATTACATGAATAATTCTCAAGTTAACTTTCAAGCAAGGGAATTTATTCAACCCAATCAAGTCCATTGTGAAATATACTTAACAGACCTTAGATATGGTGAGTATAACAGAAGAAAGAGGAGCCAATAACTCAAAGTACAGCATGATTCAGTAAACTCAGCATGAAACTAGAGGTCTAAAGACTCTAGCCTTTTGGCTCTCTGGCTGCCTTATTAACTGCCACACACCTTTAAGAGCCTTAGTTTTCACACTAAAAAGCCTTCTGGGTTGCAAGAGAGCATTATACAAGTGCTTCACTGCCTGCATGGGCTCCACGTTGACAACTGCCTAATTTAATGTCTCTGGTCTGACAGCCAAAACCTTTTAGAGTGTCCCTGGCTATCTGAGAGATTGCTTCTCAGCCTTTGATCAAAGCCTTCTCAGACATGCCCTGGGAAAAAAAAGTGGGGAACACCCTTAGGGGGGCTGGTGGCTGTGGGAAACTGAACTTTCCCAGGAGCTGGAGATAGCAAAGTTCATCCTTACAGGAGAGAAAAATGAACACCAAGTTCCTCGGCACTAAGAGTGAAATGTGTGCTCTGTTGGCAGTATATATGAGCAAGACCGTTTACCCCTCCATGACTAAGCTCCATATCTGTCAAATGGAAATTACACTGTCAAGTGGAAATGTCTGGAAACACACTGATGTAAGATGCACTCTACGTGGTATTTCTAACAACGATTTACTTGCTCCAGTTATACATTTCTGACGCTGTGACCAGTTTCAGTGTGACCTTACAAAAAGGAATGTCAAGAATAATTTTTACAAGTAAAATCCCCGTAGATGGATATAGAAATATTTGTCTCTGGCATGCTATCTACTAGCAATCATAGGTATTAGGGCAAGAGATATATGATTTTACTTGTGATTGAAAATGTCAGCACTAATAGCTGGAAACTAAGTAGAAGAAAATTATTGTACAGGTTACTGAGCTTTGGATCAGTAGGAAGGAAATCCAAGTTCAATAACTAGCTGCCATATTGTCCCACTGGATAATTGTTTCACATCTTTCCTAAGTTTTTAGGACCAAAGCTCTTTCTCAGTGTTTCTCAGTGTCACCCAGTACAGTGGGTGACTTATTACTATTAGCAAAGTCTTAAAACAGGCAATGTTTACCCTCTTCCTCCAGCGCAAGACAAGAGCAAAGTGACACAACAGAAGGCAACAGAGAACTTTAATATAAAAGCAGATGCAAAATTAGATTCAACTTGACACCAGAGAGTAATAGAAAATTGGTTTATTAGGTTTTAATTACCCCTGTAGATTCACCAATTCTGGATACTTGTAACATTTAGCTCCTGAATTTCTAACATTATTCTTCCAGGCTAAAAATCCTCTCTCTTAAAGTCAGTTGCAAAACTTCTTTGTTTTATTGGAACATGCCCAAATGTCATGAAGATTTTTTGACCACCTTCATGTATTTTGCAGTATCAGTTATCTTCTCAAGGATTCTAGAGCTGTAGATAAAAATGCAGCAATTAAAATTTTATTCAGCTGGTGTCACCATGACATTAGCTGTGTATGATCAAAAGAACTGCACATTCCTTCAGTCTGTCCGACAACTGTAATTTAGTGACAACTGGCTCTAAAATCTTCCAGTCTAATCCCAGAGCAAGATATTCCCCTGAGGCAATACCAATATGTAGTCTAATTATTTTTTTTTCCCTTTATATAAGCAAGTACCTGTCACTGTTACCCTGTGATGGAATATCTGATGCTTTTTCTGTCTTCTTCAGAAAATATTTTTATTTCCCTAGGAGGAAAGAATTTGCAATCTATGAAAGAGTATGTATCCCAATCAAAGTCAACTTTGTTGACTCCCTCCAGTCAACTGGGAGCATGCTGGGCATCTTCAGAGCTCTCAGCTGTCACCAGAAGACCTGAATCTGAAGGTTTCAGGTTTTGCTCTGCAAATGAGTTGCCTTTCTCCATTTTCTCATTGCCATCTGCATTCAGAGTTCCTGGGAGCAGCAGCTTTGGAAAATCTCTGGGCACTCTAGGAAGTTTTTCTTTTCCAGTGAAGACCTAATTACGATCCTAAGATCGAAACCCACCCCTTTTCCATTAACTGTCTCAACATTGAACAGTCCATGAACAGTCTAGAAGCTTATGCACTGGGATCCATTATTTTTTATGTTTCTTATCTCCAAACAGTATAATTTTCCTGATTTGACTCTCATATCATCCCTCAGGCTTTATCAAATAACCACACTGTATCTGATTTTCAAAAAATCCACTGCACTTTCAGTAGTGTTAAAAATAAATAAATCAAGTTATAGAACATCCGCTTCACTGAACAAGAGACGGAGTACCATCCCCTGTAATGGATCCCAAGTTATAACAGCCTTATTTTCTTATTTTGTTCTCTGAAGCTGCCGCTTTGGAACAAAGACAATTTTGATGTGCCATAAACTTTGCAGGTTTTGCAAGAATATTTTATACCCAGCTATTTCATCCTCAATGAATCTCCATAAAGAATAATACCACTATGAAAAATGAAATATCTTTCTCAGACCTACCCTGTATGACAGATAACTTTTAAGATGTATCTGATTCTCTAGTTATCTTTTTCCCTTCTTGTTACCTGTTTTAACTGGGAGATGACTTCTGCTTCTTTTTTGTTTCTCTGTGTTGTTCATTTTTTCACAAATATATGCCAGCCAATATCGATCAACATTCATTTAGGTTTATCTCAGTATTCAGTTCCAATGATTTGACTTATGCTACAAATTTTAGATATGCTGCCAAAAGCAATATATCCAGTACACACATATGAGACAGGCAACACTTCAGAACAGTCTGAGGGAGATTTATGTAGTTTATTTAGACTTTTTGCTGTACTAAAAAAAAAATTATCAGTTCAGATTCCTGACTAAACTTCAAATTAAATTCTGATGGTTTTCTCATGTCTTTTATTGAGTTATAGCAAGAGTTGTTTACTGTTGTTTTTCTGCCAGTGCTAATAATAGGAAACTAAAAATTACACTAGTTAGTGGGCATTGCTATACAAAAAGTGGTGCTCATTAAAAGCCTTGCTGGCACCTTGCCCGCCGCGTCGTGGAAGCAGCCAAAGTGTTGATTGTTATTTACTGTGTGAAGCCACACGTGCTGGATGTGAGCCAATTCCTTTATTTCTGCTTGTTTTCCTCTGAAACTGCCGCCGTAAGCAGGGGGTGGGAAGAGGCTTTTTGTTCATTAGAGCGTCTTTCAATGGGAGGCTCAAAATCTTGTACATCTTTGCTGTGCCATTGGGAAGAATTATCACAACTCTTCCAAAGGTAGCTAAATAGAAGCAAGAAGTTTTGTGTTTTACCCGATCAGACAAGGCTTGAAAGGAGTTCTTACGTGTATTTCGTGTGTCATTGGAGACTGATGCTATCAAACCTACTGACTTCCACAACGGTCTTAGAAGTGTAAACTGCTGTCACTGAGCTATAAAAAAAGTCTACACCTTCTGTGACAGAAATGACAATTCAGCAACCTGTGAACCTGTACTGTACTTTAGATCAGGGAGGAAAGATCAAAAAGAAAGGTGTCCCTTTAGACCCAGTAATAAGGGCATTCCATTTAGGGATGCCTCCTGTGTTCAGGGAACTCTGTTAAAAATTGCTTATCTTTTACTCCTGTAGCCATAAATTGGCAAAGTCGTAGGAAGGCTTTAGAGTAAGGACTGGGACCAAAGACTATCTGAGGTAAACAGCCCTAACCATTTCAGAAGAAACACCTTCCTTTTGTATTACTCCCTATGTCTTTCATCCCATACAGCTTCTACAAACAATAGAGAAAATATTTCTTCATCTCCATTGCTAGCTCCCAAGGCTCACAAGTATATTCAAATATACAAGATTGGATTGTGTTATTTTATATTCTGATAGGCTTAATTCTGCAATAACTGAAAACAATATTAGCTGGTTTTAGCCCTCTTGAAAACAACAAATAAGTCTGATCCCATGTATATATATATCCCATATATATATTTCATCATTCATCACTGTTTGGCTACAGCATCTTTCTATACGAATGCACAGAAGTTATTTTTAAAAATGTAAAGCAAGAATTATTTCACCAAAGAAAAGGTGCTGTGAAAGCTTTTTCTTATAGCTCAGTCCTGAGAAAATTAAAATGAGAAATCTAATTGGAAAAAAACTGCAAGAAATAATTCAGATTCAATAGACAGAAATTTAAATTCTGTCTATTATTCTATTCTGTCTAAATTCTATTATTACTGTCCCTTTCCTGATAACACAAAAAGTAGAAGTGATAATTGAAATTAAAAACACCAGTGGTTTTCAATGTAATTGAACTGAACACAGGTTATTCATAAGAGAAAATGAGTGAAAATCCATCAAGCTAGAGATAAACATGCTCATTCATATATATGTAATGTATATTGTTGTACATAATGGGTATAATATCCCACAGATGAGAAGAATATTAATGCAGGACTTATAATTAAATTTTTCATAATAGTAATTTCAATCAGTGTAATAAATAAAAATTTAAAAAGCCGCACACTATCTTGTATTTTGGACTTTCAAAATTTCTGCTTTCTGAGTACCTTCATGTGTCTTACACATATTAATGTACTGGGACTCTCAACTCTTCTACAAAATAGGAAAGGCTTCACTAATGTACTAATTAATCTTCATTTTACTCCAGGAAGCTGTTTTAGAACAGAAATTATATTAGATTCTTTCAGCTATAACTGTATTTTAAGTACACTTTGTCCTATACTTTGTATGTGTTGTACTTTAAATAGACATAGCATAATTTTGGAGCATGAATTATGCCCAAACAGGTAAAAATTTCTGTTCATTTCTGGTTTCTCTGGTATACCCAGATCTACATTAGCTTAGAAATTCTTTGTTTATAACTACTGTATTAATAATTCATTGATTTAAATAAATGCAGGAAGTAATTTGAAAATGTTAAGAAAGTTAGCAAAAGATTTCAATTATTTAAGGGAAGATGAAAATTGATTTGAGTAAAAAATTCATGTTTCTGAGTTGTCTGAGGAATTATCTTCTTACTCTGAGAAAATTAACTGGTGTTCTATTGTTGGGCAAGAAGTATGAAGAAGGTGGCAGCTGTATTTGTTGGCTATAGCAACTGGTAACCCAGTCACTAAACCTTCATAAAAGGATGTAAAACTGGAGGAGGCTCCCCTGTTTAGCAGAAGGAAAGAAATGGCATGTTCTTATTTTTTATTGAGTGTGTTTAATGTGTTTAATCTGAGATGTTATGATGTGGATTCCCCTGTAAGTCTTTTTTACTGAAAGGGTTGTCAGGCATTGGAATGGGCTGCCCAGGGAGGTGGTTAAGGCACCATCCCTGGAGGTGTTCAAGAGATGAGTTGACATGGTGCTTGGGGATATGGATTAGTGTTGGGTTGGTGTTGTTTTGTGTGTGGTGTGGTGTTTCTTTTGGTGTTTTTTGTGTCTGTTTTTTAACATGTTTTGGTAGATTTAACATGTTTGGTAGATAATCTTAAAAGGTCCCTTCCAACCTAGGTGATTCTGTGATTCTATGGTTTTGTCTGCACAGATCACCCCCAGAACAAACATTTTTCCTTTGAGCCTGTTTGGTTGCCACGACTGATGACCAATACACACCAAGCCTCCAATACACACCTGTTCAAAACTTCCTTTTACCCATCTCTTCCACTGCAGCCTGCCTCTGCTCATTCAGATTGGATATTAGGAAAAATTTTTATACTGAAAGGGTTAATAAGCATTGGAATGGGTTCCCCAGGGAAGTGGTTGAGACACCATGCCTGGAGGTATTTAAAAGATGGTAGACATAGTTCTTAGAGAGGTGGTTTAGTGATGGCTTTATCAGAGTTAGGCTGAGGGTTCCACTAGAGGATCTCAAAAGATCCCTTCCAACCTAGACTATTCTATGATTCTATGATCTTCCCATCTCCACACATTTCTTGGTAATTTAACAGCAGCTCCTTCAACAGCTTTTCAGAAGAAAGGCAGGCAAGGTCTGTACTTGTTCCACTGTATCACAGACCTGGCCTGACTCCAAAACAATAGGTCTAAAGATAGAATGAAACCAATTGGCATCTTTTGTGAGTAGTTTGAGACACTTCCCTGCCAGTCATCCTCCCAGTCCTTTGATAAACTGGCTTTTATAGTAGGCAAACAGCAAAGCTCAAGAGGAACACAGAGGTGAGAGAATAATATAATTGCCTGATCAAAAGAGCCAAAGCAGATATCTCTTCTGTAGTCATTGCAATTATCTCATACGTGCACTGATTTCCTGAAAACTTCCTCAGAGCTCCCATTTGATGTGTTGAGGTGTTGAACGATAAATCTATACAAAGGAAATTAAATGTTTCTGTCATTCATCCATTTTCAAAAAGAGGTGTTAAAAAGCAGGAGCCCAAATACTGACAATACAGTAGGCCAGAAGACGCAAGTTCAAAGAAGCTGTTCAGAGAAATGACTGTCTATAACAGATTACAAAGACTTGAGATTTTTCCTTTTAATCCACTGGAGAAATAACATCTGGAAATTTTACCAACACCTAACAGACAATACTTTTTTTATAGTTCAATCTCTCTGAATTAATTGCTGTCTTGACGGGGGGATCTAACTATGGCAGGAAAACAGCTGCTCTCCCCTCCCCATATCTTCTTCTGTTATTGTTGCTTCTAGAAGCATTTAGAGCAAAGGAAAAGAAAAAAAAAGAAAGGATCATAAATACATTTGTCTGGGTTTTTTTAATCTGTATTAATGAGAAAACAGAAAGATCTTTTGAACTATCTAACTATTCCCAGATTGGTTTTCCCAGTCTTAATTTCTAGGGCTTTGTTCAGACAGATTTCAAATATTTCAAGAGAGGGGGTTTCTCTGAATTAGTTTTTTGAGGCTGCTTCACAGGCAGCCACCTCTCTTTTAAGATATTTTCCAGACTGCATTTGCTTTTCCTTTAATGGCATCAAAACCTTCTTTCCCCCAGAATCCTCATTTTGTTTGTACCATCTACTTTGAAGTCCCACTAAAATAATTCCACTTTCATTAGCTTCTGCAGTTTTTTTTCACTGCTTTTGGTGTTTCTCCTAGATTGGCCAATAATGTGATCTGAGTTCTAGGCATGCCACCCAGCCCATATAGGCCAGCCCACAGGTCACAGACAGACACACAGAGCAGCAACATGAACACAGGCAGCACCAACATCTTCATCTTGACCCCCTCTGTGGCTGAGCAGGATGGAGGTCTACTAGTGACAATAAACATATTTATATGTATACACACACATATGTATAGTGTGGATCTCCCGAGCAGCCAGGCTCAGACACTGGGCTCAGATCTCCAGTATTTGCTCCTGGATCCCAGTTTCCTCAGTTGCTTACACTTCAGCTTGAGTGCCTCTGAGGCTGCAGGCTCACTCCAGTTGCTGGTACAGATCACCTCATGCACACACACAGAACTGGCCAAGGCTCCCCAGGAGCCAACCCCACCATTGCATTACCCTTGGAGACCCACTCACATCCTGGCTCCCAGGTCATGTCACCAGCTCACTAGCTCATCCAACTTGATCTTCACTAGTACTCACACACTCATATCTCTGCACGTGCTCCAATTGCTGTCCTGGCAGACATACCCATGATCTGACCTCAGCTGCTGCACTCACACTCCTATACAGACCCATGGACACACAGAATAGAAGCCTTCACCCAGGAGAAAGCTGGAAAGGAGCTTGAGAAGAAGATAGAACAGACTGCCTTGGTCAGGCACAGGGCATGGCGAGCCAAGTGAACTGACCAGTGAACCATATCCAGATAACCAGGACATTTTTTCCCCTTATC
>JAOXNG010000026.1:58459881-58472171 GCA_028566535.1 Scolopax minor | reverse complement strand
GTGCTTGAATGCCACTCTGCCACCCAGACTCCTGGAGTCCTCTGCTCCCACCGGAGACTGGGACCACCTCAGCTGAGTCCCGGAAAGCGGCTGCTGTATGTCCTGTTCTGTATAAGCTACCAAAGAGCAGAGGTGGGCCTTGAGAAGCAGGAGTGTGGCAAACTCAGGGGCCAGGCACTAGCCGGCTCCTCTTGTGCCTCCTCTGACTGGGGCATCGCTTCCTATCTACAGCAGAGGTGAAGGACTAAGTCTGTCAGGGTGAATGACTTAAAGCTTCTTCTGACAATGATAAAAAGGCTTTTGGGATAGCTGTTTTCTGCAGGAGTAAGCCATTCCCTACACGATGCTGACGGTTCCAGGCTCATCTGACCACAAAGTAGCTGTCTCAAACTTCAGTAGGAAAAAAAAAAAACCTCAAAGCTGTCTTGAAGTTAGGTCTCCCTCTAAAGGAAGGGCATTGGAAGTCTTATGTATAGAAACAGTAAACTTCAGAAATATGGGGCTGATTTTAGAAAACTACTACTTTCATTTGTGATGATATATAAGAAATTGGTAGGAAGTGTCAGAATGCTTTTTATGAATTAAGAACATGTTGTTTGCTTTGACATTTGCTGAGCCGAGGTGCCAACGCGTACACAAAACCATTTGTAAAGAGTGAGATGACAAATGATTCTTGTTAAACCAAAATCTAATCTTCTGTTAGTCAGTGATCTTCATCAGCGTATTGATGTTTCAAAACAACCCAGTGGGAAAAACTTTGTTTATTATAATTTCCAGTAATGTAATATAGTGAATTTCCTATATGAACTTTTTAAGCATCAATCTACTTTTTTTTTTTTTTTTGAAATTACATATCATTGCTTTCATCAGTTAGTTTATCAGCATAAACTAGTGTGCAGATCACTTCTTACAGCAACATCACTTGAGATGACATATTGAATCAAAGATGAAAACCCCACTGTGCACATTTCATAACATAAATTAAGAAAATTACTCCGACTTGTCATTTTTACAAAGCACATTACCCACTAGACTGAAGTGAATAACTTAACTGGAAATTGATACTGAAGATGTGTTATTTGAACATTAATGTATAGAAGGCCTACAGACCTAGCAGGAGGGGATAATATTATGAGAGAACCTTTCTAAGAAGTGGGGGTTTTATGCTTCTGTCATGAGCTTTCCTAAACCATTATATCAAATTCAGTCTCTTTATTCACTAGAATGAAATGTGACTAAATTATCTCTCAAGAAAGTGTAAAATGGTGTAAATTCAGATTGAAAAATAGGATCCTTACAGTGAAGACCAGTAAATGCTAAAAGAGGACGTAATATACTCTTGTATTGTATATATGGTGAATTGGGTAGTCAACTGTTGATCCAGAAGTGCCACCAAATACAGGTTACTGAAAGTAAATTTTCTTCTATACACTGAAAGGTAAATCTTACCAAATCCACCTATTTTTTTCCTGACTGCTGTGCTGAGACTTATTGACTGATAAAAACTGGAATAGGGAGTGGTGCAACAGTAGGCATTAGGCAGAAGGGAAGGTTTTGTTACCTGCTTAATGCAAAGCCATCGGGACGCAGCAGTAGCGCCGGAAAGCGGCCAACGCCTTTCATTGGGAACATGCCAAAAATCTGAGCTGAGGAGTCAGTGTTGCAGTGATATTTACAGAATTGACTGCTTTCAGAGAGTGCAGAGAAAGATGCACATTTAAATCTATTTTATTGTAGGGTCATCTCTAACTATGCAATAGGATGCCCTAGACTTCCAAAAAGGCTCCTCTGTATGACACACGGGATGAGCAGTTTCACGTGTGGATTCACGCTTCAGATATATTCAGATATACTCCAGGAATAACTATTGTATGTTTTTTGTTACACTAGATATAAACTTACAAACTCTGAAATACTGCAGACTTCATTTTCTTAACATGCTATTGCATTCTTGAGAGAATAGTTTTTGTTTAATTAATACATACAAAAATCTATTTATGGATAGATCTATTAACAGCCTTTTTCTACTAACAATTTCTCCAAACAAGCTGAAAAATAACATTGTCATTAACTAAAATACAGTTAGTTCTACCCAATTTCACTATAGCTATTTGCCAACTATATTTGTAACGGTGTGTGATTTTTGGTTTTTTGTTGTCTTTTTTACAGGATGAGAATATAATGCGATCCATGCAGCTCTTTGAAAACGTGATTTAATGAAGACATTAGGTCTACAACTAATGGACAAATATGAGCTATTCAGCAACGTTATCTAAAAGATGGATTTCCCACTTTATCATAAATAAAATTACTCAGCTTTACACTGAGACATGTATTATGCAAATACATTTTTTATTATAAACTTTTCCCCCAAAAAAACTTTATAAATTATACAATTTAACATTTCAACAGTGGCTACTTAGTTAACAAGAATGTTCTGAAAAGTCAGAAATAAAGTAAGACTTGACAGTATGCAGCTTTATCATCATTTCAACCCCTAGATAAAATAGATACTATCACAGAGAGATTAAATAAATACTCTTAGTTTTGCTACTCATTTGTACTGGATTAAGCTCCAGGTTGTTTGAGTGTATTTCTTAAATCTTAGCTTCTAATTTATACAGAGGCATTACCATGTATTTTCTTTTCACATTTGTATGGTATAGATCTCATTTTTGGAATAATACTTTGAGTTAAAGTGCTATAATCAATGTGCAATGCACATCTTGCTGCAATTGCCTTCCATCTTTGACTTGCTTTTCTCTTCAAAAAAAACCCCAAACCTAAGAAAATAGATAACTTGAGGGGAAGAACTGTTATAGAACAAAAATTGAAATTGTTTATAGGTAGATTTACTCCCTAACAAATACAAGTAAGCTTCTATCAATCACACTTACATAGTAAATCTGCATTTAATTTATCACAACATGAACAGTCCTACATACTGTATTTCTAATTCTTCTTGGATGTGTCTGCGAAGTTCTTTGCTTAAAATTAAGGGTCTGACATTTAATTTATCATGAAGAAATCTTTACTGGCTCTTAACACTGTTTTAATGAATACATGTCTTTCTGCCTTTAATGAAGAAAAAGGCATTAACTTCTTTTGAAACTTCCATCCCACTTCAGTGCTCAGAATGAGTATCAATGAGTATCACTATGTGGTAACTTCTACTACTTATAAGTGCTAGACAGGTTAACATCTGTTTCAGCTTTTTGTAGAATCTTCAATTAGGACAAAGAAACAAGAAAAAAAAATCAGAAAAACATCATCTGTATGTGATAACTGCATTACATTTTTTAGGATCATTTCTTCATTAAGATTGGAGCTACCTTAATTCTGAACCTAGAAACTTTTTAAAAAACAACAAAAAAAATCTAGGTACTTAAAATATAGTACTGCCCCCCCCATCCATGTGATTTTTAAGATATGTTGTCCACAGAGTTTATGCCAATACTTCAAAAGAGGTGAAATGCTATCAGAGACAGGCCAATCTTGTGACATTGCTGCAGAAAGGGGATTCGTGAAGTAGAAGGAATGTTGCAAGAGTTCTTTTGCAAAAATAAATCAGGTATCTATTCTGGTGTAGAGAAGGGTTGTTAGAGGCATGTTGAAGGCTGCTCTGCTATCACCAGTGTAGGATAAGAGTAGTACAATACATGTACACCTGAAATCTGCTGTAGTGTGTTTGTGTAAACTAAATGTGCACATTTTGTAAAAAAAAACAATAATAAAGTAAACATGAAGAAAAACAAGCAGCATGATCAATTATTTTGAGTTGTTAAACTAATACTTGTATTTCTTAAAATTAAACATTTTTGCCAAGAGAAGTAATTTTTTCAAAAAGCTTAAATATGTGTGTCATGACAGAGCACAGTTCTGATCTCAGCAGAGATCTTAGCACAGTCCTGAAGTAAATTCAGTTTAGCCAAACAGCAGTAGTTTTCCAAGAGTTATGACATTGCTTTCACGTGATCGATTTTTCTTATACCCTATGCAACAGCATTTATCTATGACAAAAAAAAAAAAGAAAACAAAACCCAAACAACAAAAACACCTTTCCAACAACTTTACATTCTGTAATTGAACTTTTCTCAGGAGAAAAGTTTTATGGCAAGTTCTATGGCAAATTTTGTTAATTCAGTCATCTCCCTCTCACAAAGTAACTTGAATACCCATAACAACACGAACCCTGAAGTATTTATTTCCAGACCTGGTAGGAATTATTTCAGAGTCAGGTTCAAACACATTCAGGAACAAACTCTACACCCTACAAGACTTGACAGCCAGGTAAGATGGTTTCTGTGATGTTTTTATTGTCTTTAACTCTTTTTTATTATTTTTTTTATTTTCATAGCTTCTCCATTCAGAAGTTTATTAGCTTGTCTGGAGCTGAATTCACAAGCCAGACCCAGGCATACCTGTGGCATTAGGGAACTCAACACAAAGGGAAGCCTAGTGGAAATACTCTTAAGTTGCCTCCTACATTTAGCTCACACTCCAGGCCCAAAGCCAACTGAAAGTAATTTAGCTGAGCAAAACCTAGGCTGTTCTCTATGGAGCAACCTGAAGCCTCTGCACTGAGTTCTCCAGAGCCTCTCCAGCTTCTCCAAGCAACATGCTAAGAACACACTGAGCAAGTTCTGTTTTGCACCACACGCTACCTGTGTAGCTTCAGACCTCTTTTAAAAGCTGACTCTCCAGAAGTCCACATCAATTCTCATAGTTTTACATCTAACCCAGTAATCCTCATGAACCAAACTGCATCCATCTGTGCCTGTGGCATGCGTTAAGTTACATGTTCCAAAAGCAAGGATTCATATGTGATTTAACACCAATTAGTCACTATTTAAGTAATTACAGCCAAATTATTTTGCATTGCAGCAATGATGTAGGGAACATATTAAGCATTTCAGATCCATTAAAGGAAATGTGATTTGCAACAAAAGAAGAATCAATACTTACTCTGCTTTTGAAATCAAGTTAGTTGATATATTGTAAGAACAATGCATATGCAAATAAGAGCTAATACAGAAAGAATTATTTTAGATTTCATAATTACATATTTACAACTGATAGGACTTTTTCCAACTCTTCATCATACTGAGAAATTGTGATTATTTTAAGAGAATATACCATACTCCACCTAAGTGTCAGTGATGGTCACAGGCAGTTTCTTTCCAACTTCACCTTACAGTACAAACGACCACAGTTTTATTGATCAAGAGGAGATAGAACAGTAGGTTGGTATTTTAGATTTGATGATAGCCACAGATGCCTATTGATGAAAATAAGACAAAGTTAAACAAAATAAGGACCACCAGCACTACATATGACAGTATTCATATAATCGCTATAAACTGCATAATTCACAGCTTTTACTTAGTTATCTTTGTTATTATCAAACAGAAGAAAACTAAAAAGTTAGTATTTGCTGAGAAACTTACTGTCAAAAGGCGCTGAAAATAATGAACTGAAAAAATGCACTATTGTGATAAGGATTTTTTAAATTATATTCTGGAGGGGCCTTCCAATAAAAGTATGAATCATATACACTGTGACTCATTTAGAATAGATATTGATAAATTTGTTAGTTGGATTATATAGTATTTCTTGTAATCACAATGTAAGAGTTTGTTTCTGGTTTTCTGCTTTATCAGTATTTTTAAAAGATACACAGAAAAACCTACTCGCAAACTGGTAAGGCTACAAGAAATCAGGGAACAGAGAGGGGAATTAGAGGTTAATGATTCACTGGATTAGTTACGTTATCTAGAGCTAAATTTTCATAACATCACTATGAGACATCATTTTTTTGTCTCATTACATATAAATAAAAAAAAAACCTCATGCTTCTTTATTTGTCATGATGTTTTTCAAATCTGTAATATGAAAACTGTTACTGCACTTAAGATGAGCAAAAAAAAAAATTTTAAAAAAAAGAAGTTGTGTCTTGGGTGCCTACTGATTAAGGCACACAAGCTCAGAAATAGTATGCCTATATTTATGGTCCCTACTCTTTAGGTAACCTATTCTTTACCAATGGCTATTTATAATCAGACATGCAAGTGTTCATAAGGACAAGAAAACAAATATTTTCTCTTCTAGATGAATATCCAAGCCAATAGTCCCACACTTTTTCTTCTCTCCTCCTTTCTGCACAATGTACAATACAACAGAAAATGGCAACAAAAAGTTCAGCAGAAGAACACTCTGCCATCTAGTACTTAAAGCATTTCTTTTGATTTATTGCAATTGCAGATCTAACCTCTGGGTTAAGCAGTGGGGGCTGGAATGTGAGTATCTGATTTCCTCAGTAAGTGACCCAAAGACTAAGCTGTTAGTGGGAATGGGCAGGCATCATCAATAACAGCAATAACTCTTTTAGCAACAGTAAATCCTGTTGAGAAAAGTACTTCGGCTCAGAAAAAAAGAACAGGAAGCTTGCATCCCAGGCATATTGAAGACAAATATTCAGCCTGAATCAGGTGTCAATACCCCAGAAGAGTCCAGAAGCTATTTACCACTTGACATTTGGAGAATTCCTGTTCTCTTCATAGGCATTTAGCCTACCCTAAGGTCTCTACAAGAAGCTTACACGCTTTACTCAGCATAAGCCTCTACTTTCTAAGTGCTGCAACGTCAAAATTGCAGTTAGGATTTGGGCAGTCTGGATCTTACCCTATGTGACTAACCCATTTGTCACATTAGTTCAAACCCTGGAAAAGAATTTAGACTTTCTAGTGAAATGGAGAATTTTCAAAAATAAAAGTACTATCTCATTGAATCACTAAATCTGCATAAGCTTCCCAACAAGGACAATGAACCTTCGAAGCAAGTATCATGGGTAAGGATACACACAGATGCACACTTGCTCCCCAAAAGAGTTCTCCTGAATGGGTCTTGGTGTGCTGTAAGACCCCAGCCATGAAGCTCCTTATATAGGTATGGATCCCTTGGAATATTTTACCAAGACACACATTCCTGTATTCCCAGCTCAGCGATTAAAACAATGGAGAATACAAATGAGAAGGGAGAGATGATAAAAAAATGGGAAATAACAAAACCTAACTGACAAAATATGGGTCCTCCAGAGTAGATTTAATGACATTTCTGTTACCACTCAGACTAAACCAATTATTTTACTAACTCTGTTGATTGGTGCTGTACAAAATTCTGTGTTTTACACAATATGAACAGTTGTGACATGAAAATAAGTAGTTTTCAGAATGGGGTTCTTAGTCTGAAAACCAGAGATGGAAGATATTTTGGCAAAGTTGCATTCAAACATGCAGATTAGAAAATAACCATCTGGTCAACTTACCTTTCCACCATACTGCTCCAACTTTTGTAAAGCAATAGTAATTTTTTCTCTAAATTTCTTGTCCATTAATCTCCTCGAAAGCTATTGGAAAAGTAAAATAAAAAGGTTTGCTGCAGAATATAATACAATATATGCAGGAAGGCCAATATAATTCTATATCATCTTGTCTTTCGAAAATTAAATCCTAAAAGAAACATCACTTTATAGCATGTAACTCACGTCACAATATGAAACTCAGTCAAGAAAAAAAGGAATAAACTCTTAATTGATGAGAAACTTAAATTCAAAGAAAGCTCAACTATTAGCCAAAAAAATACCTATTTTAATTTTTTTGCTTTTAGCGGAGAGCTATCCATCTTAAAAAAAGTGATTCTGAAAGTGCTGTCCACATTAAAAGTTAAAACATTTTTTACACGCATTGAAAGAGATTTATTATAGTGGAAATACTTTAAAAGAACTATTGCAATTTCTCTCTTCTACATTGGATGTCTAAAAGGTCATTTTATTCTGCTGTGTAAGAGCACTTTGGATGCAAGCAAAATGAAACCATAACAAGTCTGGCAGAGGAAGGATTTCCACAGAAGGATTTAGTAGAAAAATACTTCCTACAATCCCACTTTAAGTTTATTAGTGAAAACTCCCTTGTGCAGAATTTCCACCTGAAAGAAGAGGGATTATTTGCTTATGTTAATTTATTGAAACTTGCACAGATTTAAAAAACAAAATATTCACACTTAAAATGCAAAACTCATTTTGCCTTAAACATAAACTTGCCTCCAAAACATAGCATCCATTTCACCTCAGGCTTGAACCTGAATCTTTTTTAAATAGTAGACAACATTCTATTATTCTCCACTTGACATTAACAGCGGCTTTTGGACGTTGCTAGAACTTTATAAGTCACAATATTAGAAAGTGATCAACTTGCATACGGGAATATATGAAGTAATGCTTTTCATGGAACTGCTGAGTCCTCCACTGTATCAGTGCGGATCTTATAGTAAACATCTCAACAAAAGTACCATAAAAATAGAGATTATTTTTTACTACAGCATTAAAAACTTACATTTGTGAGTAGATGCTTAAGATGATCGTTAAGAGATGGGCCAACAACAGCACTCAGTTGAACTAAAGCATCCAATCCCCTTAAGAATACTTCATCATTTGAATGGGCCTTCAGAGGGAGAAAAAAGAAAATCCTGTCAGCAATATTCAGACAAATGCAGAAGTTATTAAAAACTGTGATCTCTTCATTATGACTATATATAGGATTTTTAAAACTTAAAGCTACTATGCGACTGCTACCTGTTAGGAGTTAAGAATACAAATACAATATGACTGAATATTAGTATCTAGAGGTAACATTAGAAACAGAAGTACGTTTTTAAAGCAGAAAACAAAACGTCCACAAAATGTCACTGAAACTCTTGCATTTCCTCTCAGACAGGGAAATGGATAATTTATTATTGATAAAATAAAAAATTCAGCAGACAAAACAATTTCAGCGCTTCACAGCATATGAGACATAACCCTTCAAATATGGATATGCTGAAATCAGGTGACAATTTTTCAGTAACAAATTTAATAAAATCAGTAATTCCTATGTAATTCATAACAATAATTGTCTTTGTTGGAGAAACACAGGAGCCAATGACTTCCTGGCTCAATTAATGTAGTCCCCTGCCAACTACAACTTTGTCACCTGCCAGCAATTATCAGGCTCTTATCTATTTCTAAGGTGCTTTGTCATCTTTATTAGTCCCTTGGGAAGGTTCTTCTATACCTGAGTTCTCTAATGGTTTAGTTATTTCACTCTTCCTTTAGCAGAGAAATTGATTCATGACAATTTATTTTGTTCTTGTACTAACACTGACCTTTATTTGAACAGTTATTTTTCCACTCTGACATTTGGGCCCTTTATGTTTTAACTAGAAGTCATTGACTGCTTGTGTAGTAGAAGGTTTAACAAGACTTTATACTGAAACAGTGCAACAATGAAAATTATCAGATTAATAATAGTAATTGGAAGAACAGACGAGAGTAATTTTTTCTAATTTTGTCTTCCAGACTAAACCAGAGATAACACACAATTCTGATCTTCTATTACACCTCAAATCTGGGATCACGAAGAATTTTCAAACTTTCAGCCATCTCCATAAAACCAGAACTGAAACACAGCTAGATTAAAGAACAGCAAGTGGCTGAACTAGAAAAGGGCTCTGAAAGATCCAAAAAAGGTCACCTTTGAGGTCAATACTTTTACCTCACTTTATTTTCTGAAGGAGTAGAAAAGTTAAAAACATTTTAAAAATTAAGAATATGATCTCAAACATTTTAACTGTGTTCTTCCCTTTTCCTCAATAGCATATTCTATCTTTTTTAAATTTAACAGGTGTTTATTCTCGCATCTCCGTCTCAATCTCTTTTGCCTGTTATTATGTGGACATATCAAAACACCACAAATCCATATATTTATTTTCTGCTTATATTCACATCTTTAATAGGACATTTCCATGGAATTTACCCATAGCCACTGACATACAGCTATACCAAAAGTTGCCCATCTGAATTTACAGTTAAAGACATATTTAGCGAATAAATCCAAGGCAGGGTTAACATGAAAAAAGAAGGTATTTCTATACCCCCAAACCTAAAGCCCACATAATAGATTTATCACATTAATATTTTTCATGTAGTCCACACCAGCACAAGGAAAAAGAAAAAAAAAACCATCAAGCCCATTAAAATCTCTGCATGAAGAGTAAGACATACCAATGCAGCCTTTAACACTGGAATTAGACGAGGCAACAAGGGAATGGCTTTTTCAGCAGCACCTTCAACCAGAAGTAATTCTTTAAAACCCTCCTTTGAAACAAATGTATAAGGATGTTTTGTCTCTCTTAGACCCTGTTGCAAATGTAAAACATGTTTGCTTAATAGCAAGCCTTCTTTTAAGTAAGAACACATTTTAAAAGTTCCACATAACTGCAAGATAACGTTTAGATTTTGTTCTATCAGTTCAAAACATAAAATACACTAACTCCACCATGTGGAGCCACTGAGTACAACTCTTCTTACAGAATGTTCTTATTCAGTTTTATTTCTGAACACTAAATATTAGAAGTCACATTATGAACACTGCCAATTCAATCAATGTTTATACCTTTACTTTAACTAAATAAGGTAATTTTTCAACAAGCCCATGAACAAGAACAGGCTATATTCGTAAATGGTTTGCATGCCCTGAAGGAGGGAAAAAAAAAAAAAAAAAGGAAAAAAAGGTGAACTGTGGAAGAAAAGACACTCACCCCACCACACATCCACCCCTGCAACACCAAAACCTTGTAGGTGCTACAAACATGTACTTCTAGTGAAGACCTCACTGGCAGAACTCAAAGACTTAAAGCCGTATGGCTTCTTTTTGTAATGGGAGCTCTAAGTTAATTTAGGAATTGA
This sequence comes from Scolopax minor, assembly GCA_028566535.1. NCBI lineage: Eukaryota > Metazoa > Chordata > Aves > Charadriiformes > Scolopacidae > Scolopax > Scolopax minor. Next base: position 58,461,391 of record JAOXNG010000026.1, on the reverse strand, counting down.
CAGCTTTGTTTCATGTTAAAAAACAAGAAAAAAAAAAAAGATAGAGTATGCACTTTATTTTATCTGCCACACTGGATTAAACATATATTTACACTCCTGAAAAATATTTGGTGATGTCACAGATGACGCTGAGAAACCAGAAGCCTGAACATAACGTATAGTATTTCTCTTTCATTTATTTACAGGATCCTATTTCCACTCTACTAGCTCAACCTATTGAGGAGAGCACTCTTACTTCAATAGGTAGGCTTTATATACAAAAAGCCACAAATGGATTGAAGTATTTCATTCAACAGCTGGGAATCTGAGATGCAGTCTTGTATTTGGCCAGTATCTCAAAGATTAAAGAGCTCTACCCAGCTCTCCCAGAATGCTCCAACTAAAGAGCTACAAATGGTTATGTCCTTGACCATCTTCATTCTTAAAAGATGCTTACAAATATATATTTTTTTTCATATTTCCCTAGGAGATGAGTTTAAGTTAACTAGCGAAGCTTGTTACAAAGCACTATTTGCAATTAATTAGGAAATCCTACATTGTTAACTTTGCAATTAAAAATTGAGTTTACCTCTGCCAATGTTACAAGAAGAGGATCAAAGGGAATAGTTTCAGGAAGGCATTCCCATTGCAGTCTGTGCTTCACTGAGCCATGCATTAACCTACACAAAGAGTAAAGTTTTAACAAATTAACATATAATAATATATTTAAAGTGGTTAGTGCTAGCAATAAATTATATATCACCAATTGGTTTCCAATATTACAATAATGGTATATAAACATTTTCAATAGATACTGCATTCCTTAGTGAAACATATAATGGGATCTAACAGTGCATTTGTCATGATTCCCAAGTATGGCAGTTTTCAAAGTTCTGTTCCCAATCACATAGAAATCAGAAACTAAAAGTGATACAAAAATATAGATGCCTCTTGTACCAACACAGAACACTCTGCAAAGTTACTTATTTTGACAAATATCAAGAAACATTTTCCTCAAATAGCAATTTTTAAGGGAAAGCAGTTGAAACTGAAAGAAAATTACACTGGAATTCATCAGTTACTCCTAAGACACAGATAAAGATTATGTATTAATGACTATTTTATACATGTATATACATGTATTAATGATTACTTAAATTCTTGTTAAGTAATTCTGCATCCACTTGACACAACACTAAAGTGCTTGTTTTCTTTGCAAATATAGAACTGACAAAAGTTAAAGTATCACAGAATCACAGAATGAGTATTATTCACAATAATATTTACAATAATTATTTAGAATTTTGTTAATATCTGGTATTGCTGAGAACTACAGAATTGGAATATTCAAGAAAATATTGTCACACTACTTACTTTAGACAAAGCAAATCAGCAAATACCTACCTATTCTTTAATAATGCAGCTTCAGTATCAACACAGCATAAAAGAATACTCAAAGAAGACAATTTCAAAGACATGGAAAAATTGCTTTCTGCTTTGAAATAGTTAAATATCAGAAATCTTTTAAAAA
>JAOXNG010000026.1:58426113-58437269 GCA_028566535.1 Scolopax minor | reverse complement strand
GATGAAGGGCACTGTTTTGATCGAGTGGGAGTTAACAGACCTTTTGCTTCTCATTTTGAAGCTGCTTTGCAAAGTTCCTCGTTAGGGTCTGATTGTTTTCTTTTTTTTAATTTAGGATAACAGTGAGACTTTTCCTGCAGTGGAGTCTATCAAGGGCCACGTGGTCCTGCTGAGGATATTCAGGCAGAGAAACTTGCCCAAACCTTACTCTCTGCAAAAGGGGTATGAGTATTAGGTAACTCCTAGGCCCCTTTTTCTTCATCCTCTAGCCCTGAACATACTGCATTGATTATTTCTTAATAACTAGTAGTTCTTATAACTAATAACTTAACTACTAGTTCACTAGTAGTGTAGAAGTTTGTTCAGCAAAAAAGGCAGCAACAGCTAATGAATAATTACTTCTGATTTTTCTGAGAGTTTGGAAACTATCTTTTTTTTTTTTCCTGATAGATGTCTGTGTTTTCTCTGGTCACTTTTACTTACTGTTGACATTGGCTTATGTCCTTACCTTTCCCCTACAGTATAATCATAAAACTGCTCAAAAATGGGTGAACTGCTAGGAAAGAGATATAATAATAATAATAAAAAATAACAATAGTAATAATGAAGATAAAAAAGGAGAGAAAACAGGCAAACTTCATACTCTTTACACAAGCTATTTCAAAACAGCAAGCAATTTCTGAAGCGCAGGTCAGCTGGTACCGCTCTTATTGCTGTTACCATAGCAAAAACACAGAAATGTGATTAAATAAATAAAGCTAATCAGAAGCAAAAAAACAAGTTTGCAGTAAAAACAGCCCAAGTTAACCTATTCTCAGAGGACTTTGAAAGAAAACATACTTCTAAAGATGTGCTGTGAGAGATTTTAGGCACAGCTGCAGGAAACAAAAAAAAAAAAAAAAAGGTATCCTTTCCCTTTCTTTGGAAGGATTAAATCTGTCCTGGACATTAACCAAAGTGGACAAATGGGCCATCACTCAGAAACAACAGACTGAACCCAGAATGTGAAAAACTATGAGAAAGAAGAAAAATGTCCTGGAAAAAGGCTACTGGATCTTTTTAAGGAACTTTAATGACAGCGTAAGCAACCCAGGCACATTAATTCTATCTTTACTTGTTTCTTGTGATATGGGAAGCATCCTAAAAGGAATTTTAAAAGTTCTAGCAGACAAAAATGGATAACAATTCTCCTGGCCTGTTTCTATAAATCCATAAAATATGTAAGTTTATGGTAATCTATGTGTGTCAGACTGTTCCACAGGAGGTAGTTAACATTTTCCATATTATAAAGGACATGAAAGTGTCTGATCTCTGTAGCTGGATGCATCACCTGTCTCTCTTTCTTTAAGGCAGGTCTTCTGATCATGCTACAAATGTTAACAAATACCTAAAAAAGGAACAAGACCCCAAGTTTTTGTCTCCCCTATGTAGGATAGGGCAGCAACTGAGTGTACTGAGGCTCCATGTTTAGGACTAAAAGAGTTTACCTCTGAACTGCAATGAAATAAAAGTCCGGAGCTGTAAAGACCAGAAAGCATTAATAAGATCAACATTTTGGAAGTGAAGCTGTGGATCTGGGAGGCAGTTCCACAGCCTGTTCCCATGGCTGAGCAAAAATTCCTGCCGCACGGGTGTCACGCCGTAGAGCTGGAGCGTGTTCTCTGGGACTGTGGACAGCCAGAAGTCTTGCTGTTCAGAGAGATGACTGCCTTTTCTCAGCGTGACAAATGACACGCAGCCCTGACAGAACACTTCTCCTTTGCTGGCCATCACCCCTGCGGACACTGGCCAGAACGGCAGCAGCAGGAACATACCCTCCAACTCCGATTTAATCACATGGAGCCCAGGAGACTAGTGAATAGAGCTGTTAACTCTCCCTTTGGTTTGCTTTTCCCATCTGTGTTTTATTACACTGAGAGCAAGATTTATTCACTTTCTTAACATCGGGAGCCTGTCGGTGTCCAAGATGATGGCTGATCTTAAGGTATACAGACACAGTTTAACCTGGACCAGGGCCAGGGAGGCCTGTGATTTCCAGCCGAGGCTATTTGTGAAAGGACACAAAATCCCCCCCAGCTCTCAGACGTTTCTGGAAGGATGAGCACCTCGACTTCCCGCCCCGCCAGGGACGCAGTACGTCAAGAAGACAGTAAAACAGTAGGCTCTCCAGGCACGCAGGCAAAGGCTTCAGCTTTACTCCTGACAACCCCTACATAGTCACAACTACCAACGATTTTTTCTGATTTCCACTCCAGGAATCTTAAGTAGGTTGGAGATACCAGCTCAGTGTATAAATATTTCGTCTACAAGCCAAGAATCCTGAATGGCTCAGCTGGGGAATTGCACTTTATGGGAACTGAGATTACGTGCCAGGCTCTCCGCTGTAACGTGGGATGGCTGAAACACAGACACTTGCCTGCTTTATCAGCTACCACGAGAATAACACTCCTAAAGGAGAAGAAGAGCAACCAAAAGATGGGATTTTGAATAGCTTCAAAAAGATAAACTTTTCCTCAAACAGTAGGGTTCCTCAAGATGGAAAGATCTAGTGTGCATTTTTTGCAGAGATTTCTTTTAAATACATCAGTTCCATCAGTAACAGATAAAGCTCCCCAAACCCAGAGCTTCAATGCAAACGGCCTCCATCCAACATTCTTGATGCTTTCCCAAAACTTCTGGGTGTTTTGTCTTCTCAACAAGCAGCTCCTTTCCAAAACGTACCACTCTCCCCCTCATCTCTTAATCATCACTCATGAAAGAGTGATGAAACAAAAGAATCGTGGTGTCATCCACTTCCTCTATTGCCTTGCAAGTACTCTGTGGATCACAAGGTCTGCCAGGTTTGTTGTTATCTACAAAAAATTCTGCGTTTGGGTCTTTCCAGGCAAATAAAATCATATAAAAATCTCCTTGACTGTGACACCTATACAGAGCATTACCCTATTAAAGTGATTCTTGTCATACTAAGCTTCAAGGTACCCCCATATGGCAACAAGAAGTCTTCTGAATACAAGACAAAAATTGTTATTTCAGTAGAGCTTAGAAAATAAACTGTCTCTCTCAAACTATTGGTTTTTACAATAGTAAGTATTTGTAGCACTTACATATCCATCTTCCCCAGAAACTTTAATACAGGCTGCAGAATCTGGTTCCATGCGTGATAGTTCCTGTTCTGAATTGACTTTCAAAAAGAAGAAAAAAAAATTAAGCAATGGCTTTTTTGTTACTCTTTCATTCAAGAAGAATGGTCTTTTTTTTCATGCTCTTTCACATTTTTATCATCTGCGAGATGACAGTAGGAGCTGTGCATGAGCCAGTACAAATTAAGCAGCATTCATGTGCTTTCTCTTTTATAGCTTTTAAGAATACTGGCAGAAAGATGATGGAATCTGCAAGTTTCAGTTTTCTCTGTTTCTAATGAAGAAGAATTTGACTTCTGTGCAGTGTTAACTCGATGTGAGGAAACTGGTCACTGCACTGAGTGGTAGCTTTCAGACCCAGTGCTGTTTAGGCCGTGTGTTCAGTCTGTTAAAAAGCAGACGGGGTGAGAGTGATTCCTCCAGCAAGCAGCAGACCCTGGGAGAGAAAGTTAATCCTCGAGGGCTGTGTTAAACTTCTAACTAACTAACTTCTGGTTTTTGAATGTAAACCGATGGGTCTGGAGTGTTCTGTACCCAACTAAACTGTGCCTACAGCTCCAGTTCCCTCAGACCCCCGCCTCCCTTTCGGGGAGCACCGCAGCCTGTTGGAGCACCGTGGCAGGAAAACTCATTTAGGCAAGAGAAAGGTTTCAGGGTGAAACCTTTATCCCCCTGATAAAGTTATCTCTTGTGCCAGACCTTGTAGGTGCTTAAGGACTGTCAGTGCTGGGAAGAGAGGGCTGCTGAGGCTTCTAAGGTGAGGTACTCTCTGATGTAGCTGCCTTATATTCCTCCAGAGGGGTAGGTGCCAACTTTGTTTGTTTGGGGTTTTTTTTTGGGGGGGGGTTGGGTCTTTTTCCCCCTAATTCTTAAGGTTTTGTTTGTTTCTGCTTAGAGGTCACAAAAAAAGACCCTGTTTTGATGGTCTCAGGACCACCAGCATTGCTTGAAAAGCAGAAAGTTCCTCTTTCTCTGCCACCATGAGGACGGAAGGCAGCCCAGTACCAGATACCTGCTACAGGGATTTTGATCATAGACCAAAAAAATAGTGCTGTTTATCCAAGGATGCTATAAAATTACTGTTGTGCAGAAGCGGGTCTTCTTCCTCGAATTGAGCCCTATTTACAGAAGATTATTTTAAAAGTCATAGGAACTGCAAAGAAGGCCTCATGTCATAGGCTGTTTCATTGGATATTTAGACAAATTCTAAAAGCAGACTAATAAAATAAATACAGAAGTATCCGTAAAAATTATATTACAGAAGAGAAACCTGGTTCAGTATCATCCCATCCAATCGGTATGAGTTCAGCTGTGTTTGTAATGAGCTGACATTTTCTGGTGTCACTGCCTGGAGGTGCAATAATCCCCCGTTAATTCCTTCTTCAGATTTTCACCAAGGAATACGCTAGATCTAGGTTTTATTCTGTCTGTTTGGTGGTTGTTTTTTTTACCAAATAGACTCTGCAACTACAGATTTAATTAGAAGCTGTTAGACATTTTCAACTTCTCAGAAGAATACAAATAAAAGCTGTTAATGAAGTAAATATCTGTTTAATTTACAAACATCAGTAGCATTACTGATATCAGTCCAAATAAGACAAAGCACACTGCATTACACATGTACATCTAACTTTTTTTGTAAAAAAAATAATAAAATAAAATTGAAAAACATCTGCATTTTTACAGGGTACCCTGGGTTTTACTGAAAGAAGAACACAACCCACTATTGATTACCAATTCTACATTATAATTTAGCAGCAACATGTTAACATGGGGAACATTAGGGCAGTAAAGTAGTTTTATTATTTGGGGAAAGTCACAGTTCTTGATAGCACAGCCTTTTTTTTTCTCTTTTTTATAAAAAAGGTAAAGAGCTCCATGGGAATATTAATTTATAAAGATCTACCTTCTAATGTCATTTTCTACACGCCATCTTATTTTCGGTAAGTACTGTATATAGGGAAAATTAACTTGTCTACAATTGCCACCTACTGTAAAGACATTTTCTGCCATACATTACAGGTTCTTGGAAGGTGTCCTGAATATCTGCTGTATGTGAAAACTGCAGATTGTCATCACTTTCAGATTCAGTGACACCAAGTGGTCAGATTCTAAGGAAAAGAAAAAAAAGGAAGGGGAAGGGGAGGAAAAACCAGACCAAAAAACATTTACCCCAAGACGACATGCTACGTTAGTTCTATTGCAAAAAATCCTGATTTTTAAGTCCTTTTAAAAAAAAATAAAAAAAATTACAAAAATACTGGGACAAATATAAATTAATATATATTAAAGCATTGAAAAACAGTAAAAGGGATGGCCTAAAAGGGTTAAGTACAATGTACTTTGATACAATAAATATTTCTCAATGAAACCAAATACTGTATAGAGTTGTTTAGAACTCATAGAAACAGAAATCCATATTATTACTAATTTATCCATCAATAATCTATTTTTATCATCCCCCCAAACATTTATATTACAAAAAATTAATACTGGAAAAGGGCAGATAAACACTTTTTTTTAGGCTTCTTTTGCTAACATGCTGACATAAAAGTATACATCGTCAGGAGATTTCAGGATTATAGTATATTCTCTTATCTCCCGTTACCCATTCATTAAATGGGACCCCATCTTCTTAAGATGCTTAATAATTCCAAAAGATAAAATGTATTTCATACAATTGTTACTTCTGTGTAATCTGATTGTTTTCACTCATAATGGTTCCTCATCCATAGGTAAGTGATTTGTATGGTCTGTCAAGACAATAAAATATACGAAAGTGAAAAAACAAGCCTCATTTTCTGGTCAATATTTCATCTCTGAGCTGTTAAGTTGAAAGTCACATGTGTATAGTGTCAGTGTATCTTCAGCATGTTATAAAGAAGAATCCATGTTAAAAGCAGTTAAAGTTTCCCATCTCTGTTGCAATGTTACCAGGTCCTTTTTTTTTTTTTTTTTTTTTTTCTCTTCAAAGCTCCTCTTGCTTACGAGAAGTCTCAGTTCAAGCACTTGAATCTTTTTTTCAAATGAAGAAAAAAGTCTTTATTCTCATAATAAAAATAAGTCTGTTCTGTATTTTACAATATATTTCAAATATTTCCACTATGAAGCTTTAATTAGTCCGACACGGTCAATAAGTATACAACATTTTCAAAAGACAAGTGTGACAGGGACACTTTAGGAGGGACAATTTGTACAGCCACACTTCACCACTTTTTCAACCTCGTCCACGAAGGAGGACCCGTCAGTGCACTCAAAAGAGTATTTCCGTCTCTTGCTCCTCAGCGGTCCACAGCACTGCCCGGCTGAGCATCCTCCTTTACATTCTAGTCTCGATACCTTCTTGGTCGTCTGGCACGCAGCATACCCTTGCTGCTTTTGGTAGTAATCTCGGATTCGTTCCCCTCGACAAGAGATTTCTGTGGGAAACAACATCTAAAATGAGCGCGCGGCGGTTGGACGCAGGTCGAAGAACGGTTGACGTCGCTAGGGGAAGAGGCTGGGTTTCTTTCTAATTGCAGTTGGGATGGAGATTTTAAGGTTGGACTCGGCCTGCCTGTTGGAAACTAGTGGTTCTACCAAATGTAATTTGATTAATGCTGAGTTTTATTTCCGATACCTCCTATTTTCAGCAAAGTTTATATTATGTATATGTAAACCATAAATACAAAGCTATTACAATGACAAGAAAATTGGAAGCTTAAATCTTTTCCTCTTTTAGAAAAATACACATCTTCTGTTCCTACATCGCTTGCAGCTGGTTCTGTTTACCATAGGGAAATGTTTGAGAGAGCATGCAATTTAATTTATTAGACCTGGGGTTTAATATTATTCAAACTGTTATTTAATACAAGTTACATTCCACTAACTTCATAAATTACCGAGGTATAAAAGCAGCTAAAAATGAGACATCTGTTAAAAGTTCTACAACCATATTCTTCTATTCTATCCACGTCTATGTAGGATGCAAAATAAATGCCATCTGGGGTAAGGGGAGGAGAGGGAGAGGGAGAGCTTTGATAGACAAAGGAAAAAGAAAAAGGTAGGGGGAAAAGTCATCCTGTTTTCATCCGTCTCACCTGCATAATTCGCTGTGATAAATCAGTTGAAGCTGAGAGGTCAAAAGTAGAGTTTGTGATAAAACTAGGAGCAGAATCATTGGATTTGGCTTCTCAGTTGCAGAAGGCAGAGAAACAATAAATACAGAAAGATACAGCAGGTAAAAGGTAATAGTTCAATATAGTAAAAATGTGGTTCTGAATAAAGGCAAAAAAGAGAAATGTTTTCACAGCAAAACATTTGATGAAAAAAATCCTCAAAATGTAAACAAATTCATGGGAAAAGTTTGATTTTTCTCTCCCCGAGATGAATTCTATTGGTGAAAAAGGAAAAAAAAAAAAAAAAAAGCAACGAATGTGTGTGTATTGTGGGGAAAAAAAAGTTGATAATGCTTTTGGCTGTTCATGTTTTAAGAAAAAAACCTGTTTTCTAAGACCAAAACAAGACCGTGATTTTCAGATATTATTTTTTTTTTACCTTTATCACAGTTGTCCCCCGTGTATCCGCTGCTGCATTCGCAATATGGTTTCCCAAGTCCTGAAAGCCTGCATTTGCCATGTTTACACCTGACGGATTGGCAGGGGTTAAACAGCATTTCCTCTTCATCGCAGAGGACTCCCCCATGTCCCTGCAGGCATTTACAACTGTATGAAAACGCATTGATCGGCAAGCAGGTACCATGCACACATCTACAGGGGAAACAAGCCCAAGAGAATAAAAATAAATTATTCATCAAAGTTCAGGCTAAGCAACATTAACTACAAATACTTTGGACCGTACTCAGAAAAATTGCTTTTGTTTCTAATGGACTTTTTTTTTTTTTTTAATTAATTTATTTATTTTTTCCAGTGAGCTGCAGTGAAGTGGTTTCTAATTGGTAAATGGGTTTACACAGGAGAGGCTGCAGTACAGAACCCTGTCTCACCAGAAAACGGCCACTGTAGATGTGTTATGGAAGACTTTTACAGGCCACAGTTATTAACACCGACATTTCCTGCCTACCTAAATTTTCAGCATGCTTTTGAGAAGAACATCAACAGCAAAACCAAGTACCCGAATGTAATCCAGTAGAATTAAATCGAGAAAAATGATACTCACCTGAAATTCTGCTTCTTGTATCGTTTAAAAAAAAAAGAAATAAATACTGTTGCTCACGAAATATGGGGCTCCCAGCACAAAGACAGCTCAGGCACTTCTCAACTGAAATGTTTCTGACTCAGCAATGGCTGTTTCAAAGCTGCTCCCCCATCACATACATTGGTCTGCATTGCCAACTGCCAGTAGCGGGGTCGTACAGGATGAGACAGGTCTTCACCAAAAGCCCACAGCACTCATCCCGTGCAGAAACTCACACTAGATGAGGTTGCCTATTATCAAGCCTTACCCAAGTGATTAAACTGGCTACTGTCTCGCTTGAGCTTTGGTGAACATTTCTGGCAGGCTCAAATCTTCTTGGCTGTGATTAATTTAACTCATCTGCTAAGTTCTGCTGTACAGTATGGGAACAAACAGTGGTCTGACTTCTCCTGAGAGGGAGGTGGTGCTTCCCAGAAGTAGGATGTTAAATGACCTATTTCTAGGTGCAAGATGAAGACTGTATTCCCTAAAAAATTCCAAATTGTTCCTGTGGTTCAAATCTGATATTCCAAGACTGTTAGATTAAGCAACTCAAAATGGAAGGCTTAGTATTGGAAGGCAGATTCCTTTTGTTTGTTTAGCATTTGATCGTTTCACCATTTAAAAAACAAGCACTTTTAGGACCTCTGATGTATGAAGTGTCATATTCTATACAGGCTGTTTTAGATATCAAAGCAATCTGTGTCAGGGTCTTTGGTGAAGTTCTGCTTGACTTGGAAGATGATTAAATCTTAGCTAATGCCAACTCTCATACTTTTGCTTCCACCTGTTCTCTGGTACCCTAAATTTCATCTTCAGACCTTACTAAAAGGAACATCAAGCAAAGTGCAAACTCTCGAGCGCAGTTTCCTCTTGTCTAATTTTAGGTACCTATGTCAGGCACCCAAATTAGATGTATAATTGCCATAAGCTCCTCACACAGTAATGGACTGTGTCCTAACTCAAGCACCTAGATTTAGGTAAAGTAAATCTAATCATTAAGCCATTTCATGTGTGCAGGGATCTCTAAAAGTTTCCCTACGTTTTTGAAAGGAGATCACAGTGACAAGTCTGGAATGTTGTTCTGGAATGTTATACTGGAATGTTATACTCTATTAGACAGACAAAATGAATCTATTCAAGAAATAGATTCTATATTCTATATTCTAATCAAGAAATACAGAACCAATTTCCCTGGGAACTAAAGAACAAAAAATCCCTCCTTCACTCCAAATAAACAATTTTGGTTTAGCTTTCTCTCCTAAAAGGTCACAGCTCTGTACAGAGCTGAAACAAAACTAATACTTTCAAGAGCTAACAAAATACTAACATTGTGCTCACTTAATTCTATCCTTGATACTGCCTGTACCTGATACTTGCCAAGTTTTGTAATTTACTGCTAAAAGCACTCAGTTTGGGTGCTGATGTGTATAGGTATAAGAACCTATACAGAATCTAATTTTTCAAGGACACTTCAAAGAAATTATTTGGGTTTTCTTATTATAGAACTTGATGGTTACAGTTGCATGTTATTTTGGACTTTTAAAGTATAAAATGCGTGTGATAGAATTGCATTTGTATTTTTTAACTTTCTGTGACTTCCTTTATCTCTTAAGTTACTGTGAAAGAGTACGGGATAAGAAAAAGACCCATAAACAACGGAGTGCTATAAAGATACACCTCAAAAAAAGTCACTGCTGTGCCTTTAAAGGGTCAGGCTTTCCACATTTTATGTGAAAATATCACATCATTTTATATGGAAGTTGAAAAATCATCTTATTAGAATCTCTTAGCAAACTCAGGCCACCAGTCCTCAAAAGGCCAGAACTCTGAAAAAGCAGCAGCCAAAAGATCCGAGAGGGTTTACTTTGCAAAAAGACCCCACCAAAACCAAACCAAAACCAAACCAAACCAAAAAACCACCACCACCAACAACAAAAAAATGTGTTTGCCAAACTGTAGTAAGGACTGTGGTAAGGGCAAACAGAATGACATCTTCTTGCCTGTGACCAATAAATCCTGAAGAACTTTGAACTTTTGAAGTTCCTGACCTTCTTGTGCTGGGAGACCATAAGACAAAAACCTGAACCTGTCCCTATAGTAAATTTAAAAGATGAATATGCATAGATATCACTGCTGTCATATACACATACATACATGTCTTTTGCTCGCTTTCTACACATACATATATACGACCCTCTCTATAAGCAAACATAAAATGCCCAACCTAAAATGTTCTACTCAAATCAGCAGAAAGAATTCGCACATGCAGACTTAAACAGAATTTTACCATAAAGGTTTATATCTATTTTCCTGCTAAAACCTGGGCTATTGTGAAAATATGAAAATAATAGATATATCTATTGTGTCAAGTTTTAAAAACACATTAGAGAATCATAATAATTGTATTTCCTCATTCTATACAATTATAAATAAGCAAATGGATTTTTTTTTCCATTTACAACTTTTAAAAAATGCTTTTTGTACCAAATGTCATACCAACACTTGCACTGGTGTGACTCATTACAGAAGTAGCCTGTGCAGAAGTACATCAGAACTTATCCCAGGCTTTAGGCAGGACTTCAGTAAGACACGTGTATCTGCCCCCCTGAAGTGGGGACTTTTCCTCATTACGTTTATGGAAAGAATATACCATAAACTGGAGGCCGTTTTCAATTTTACATGCCCAAGATATTTGGTTTCTTGCTGAAAAAAAAGTGTGAACTTTTATGAAAAAATACACATAAACAGGAGACTTATATGCATATTATACTACTGTACTGTCTTGAGGAAGGACATACTTGTTTCCAAGACACGGGTCATTAGTCTGTTGGTCACAGA
>JAOXNG010000026.1:58384076-58407907 GCA_028566535.1 Scolopax minor | reverse complement strand
GGTATCCAATAGTCTGGTTTGCTTTTACTACCACCTTCTAAAATAAGGATGAGCTTAGGATGCTCTAGAGCAGCTGTTTCTTACACAAAAAGACACCACTGTGTAAAATGATGTAGTCAAAGTTATGCAGCTCTTATCACTAGAGGAAGGATTTCAACTATTTTTAAAGATGATTTTTATAAAGAATGTTATTTGAGTAAAGAATTCAAAATCATATTACTTTATCAAAATATATATTACAGCTTGGTGTTGAATGACATCAAAACATTGAAATTGATGAAAATATTTTTCTCATCTGTGTATTAACATTACTGTATTTGTTAAAAAAATATGTAAAATATGTATTTTACATGTTTTATTATTTAAATGTAATTTAAATTATTTTAACAATAAATGTTCCAAATAGAATACTTTTTCAGCTTATATGATTTGGGGTATGTTCAGTAGAAACTCTTATGGAATAGCTGAGGTACAGTTCCTGTCATTCCATGGACCATGGTCTCAGAGCACAAAAACACCCAGGTGGAGTAAAGCATCCTCTCCTGTTTTCAGAAAAACATTAACAACAATCCCAAGTCTCTTGTCCAAGGTCAAAATCCTTAGGAAAGGTTTATGGAGCAACTGTTGAATTGTTTGGAGCAGTTGTAGCTTAAGGGTTTCTAGAAAAGCATTTCTTAGCCTTGCGTCTTTGATCAGAGAGAAAGGTGAATGTGTCCAAATAAACAGCACAGCACAAACCTTCAGATTTTTTCATGTCACAAGGCAGATTGATCTCTGTGGTTAGTGATTCGGTGCCCTAATTAGTGGGCTCTGTTGTCACCCATCTCTAAGTGACCGACATCTGCCTGGCCCCAGCTGTCAGGTGGCTCCCAAGCTCCTTGCCTCCCTCTGCAGGGCCCCCTGTCATCACCCCTTCGTGCTCTGCTCTCCAGAAAAGATCTTCTGCCCATATCCCTAAAGACAAAGTGAAATCCACCAACTACAGTTTCCCAACAAGTTCAGTCTGGGTTGATTTAAACTAGAAAAATTCCCCCAAATTATGGTTTTGCTCAGCCTGGGATAGCTCGGTTCTTCTCCAGCTCTGTAACACCCCCACCTCTTTAGCATTTAAAAAAGTAGGTCAGTTCTGACATGAAAACAGCCCGGAAAAAGCTGTAGTGATTTTCCACCAAACTGTCACAACTCAATGGCTGTCTTTTTCCTTCCCCAGTTTCTTTTTCCAGCTAAGACAGTCCCCTGGGTTTAACTCAAAGGATCAATTCAGTTGGGTCTTCCGTTGCCCCCTGAAACTACAAGTATTCATTTTGTGAAGATTTACGGCTCGTTTGCTTCTCTGCCTCCATTTCGTCCCATTGTGGACGGCCACCAAGAGGACTGGAACTCCCAGTTTGGGAGCCTCTGTCCCCGTGGGGCTCTCCCCCCATCTCCGCTTGGCACGGTGGCAGGGTGGCAGCTCTTGGGCAGCCGAACCCAGCCTGAGCACTCGTGCCAGGGGTGGGGGGTAGTGCAGATGGGTCTGATACCTGCTGGTCTGCAGGATTCCTCCTGCCTGCGTGAAGTCGTGCTGTCTCCTCTACCTGCTTTCACTGGAAGCTGACAGGAGATTTTTCCAGCGGGACGACGGCACAGGAATAGCGTGTGCTCTTTTGTGCACTGACCTGATGGACCTGATGGCAAACTTGATGAACCCTACAAAAATTGCCTAAAAGAGGTAGTGTCTGACCTTGAGCCACCGACCTGATCTAAACTCTGAGCTACTCAGCGTTTGCTGCTATTTTAATGGTTACCCTAGATAGCTGCTCCGATGTGGGAAAGCATCGGTTTTCTTTTTTTCTTTTTTTTTTTTTTTTCATGGAAGAGGTACTGACAAAGAAAGAGCTACAGAAAGGGAAAAGAAAAAAATGGAGGAAAGAAAGAGAGAGAGAGTCACTTCATACAGCTCTTCCAGATGGCAGATACCCAAGCCCAGGCTCCTTCACAGAGGTGTAAATCCAGCATGCACTTCTTTCAGTCCATGGAGTTACCCTTGATTTATGCTGGTGTGTGGGCAGCCCAGGCTGGCAACAGTGCAGGGTGAGTGCTCAGGGAACAGGGAGGTTGGATCAGGATTAGAAAATAAGGCTGGTCTGAAAGGGGGGATTTATACACATTCCCATGGTTTAGAAATGTATATATGTGCCTACATATATGTATTGACATGCATATATATATACCCCCCCAATACAAATATCTTACTATGGCATATATTCTATATTAAATTACATGCAGAACTGCAAAACATATAACACTTCACTTACAAATAATAAAACTATGGCTGTTCAGTATTTACAAGACTTGGAGAAAACCTCCTCAAACATTCCTGAGATTATAAATTCTAACAGCATATCAGAAACTTTCTGAAAGCAACATATTGAGCCTGTCTGGCTCAGTAGCAGGGCTGGAAGTTTGCTGCCTCTAGAGAGATTCAAAGTAAAAGTTCAGTTAAAAAAAAAAAAACCACAAAAAAACCCCCAAACAAACCAAACTCCCCTCCAACAAAATACCTAGCAAAGGGGAAATTAGGACTGGCACAATATAAGCAAACAATGTCACCACTGCTGTCAACTTTACTGATATGGCATTGATTTTGCTACCATGCGGTAATTAGCCCATGGCTTAGATTATTATTGGCATAGACCTGAAATTTCTTGTGTGACAAACAGGTCTATTGAGTAGTGTCAAAACCTGCCCTTATTCTTTTTTTTCATCTCCCATCCAGGCACTTGAAGTCTTAGATAGGGTACATTGCATTGTAGTAGTCATAGGCTGATGGCCCTAATATCTTCTGAACCACACTGAAAGCTGAATCACCTCATGAAAAGCTCAAGTGCACTTGAGAAGTCTGAATTCCCAAGTCACAGCTGTGAATCCTGCATAGGGACTGGGGGCCAAACTGGAAGTTTAAGTTTGAAACAGGTTTATAGTTTTGAAAAAAGTCCACTTCAAATCATAAGTGCAGTGTTACTCTACCAGGCCTACTGCAGCCAAACAACTTGCAAACCTCATCAGATATTTTTAAGATTATGGTCAGACTTTGATCTGAGTACTCTCTAGAAATGTGCAGAGACTGAAAGAGAAGGGAAACAATGATTCAAAAACCCACTTGTCTTTAAAAGGCAGGACCTTTTCTGCTGTGACAGCATAAAAGGAAGGGAAGTTTCCCCTTGCATTCGCACACTGTGAACTAAGTCAGAATCGTATCACTGGAAGAAGCTTTCAGTTAGAGTCTGCCAGCAACTAGCCAAGGGAAGGAGACAGGAATCAAGGAAAGGACATTATAAACACAGCGGTCCATGTAGTGAAAGAATAATGTAGAAAATCTATGAACAGAAAATCAATTTTAGGTAAAGTACAACCTTGCATTATAAAGGAAGACATGACAGACTCACACACAGGATCAGTAAAAGCAAAACCAAGAAAAATTCAAGACAGAATCGAAAATATGTACATCAGATACTGAATTTCTGAATGAAAATATAAATACCAGAAGAACAAATTGAAATAACCCAACAGCGAGGTTTTCATTTGAACTGTTAACAGATTTATATTCTGAATGGACTGTTCCCTTATCCAAAAAAAAAACTGTTTGCAAAATAGTTAACAGGAAAGGTAAGTAAAAATATGTGATGGGGAATCCAAATGACTGAAAATAGTTTCCTGGTAAAGCAACATCTCTTTTTACATACTGAATAACCCATGTATTATTCAGAATTTAATTGAGACAAGGTGAAGGGGAGAAAGTTATTTTGTTGAAAAGGTAGCAATGAAAGCAAACCACTCATTGAAGGAAATATCAGATTTACCAAGTTAGGACCCTTGCCTTTACTAGAAGGAAATATTAGAGTGTTCCCCGATTTGGGAAGCATAATACAATGTTTTAAACAAATAAATACTTCAAAATAATGAAAAAAAGATTGTGAAACAAATGTCTCAATTCAAGGAAGCTTGACACCACTGTCTGTGTACATTTTTTTATTCATCTAATAATGTTGTAACTGAGGCTTCTGTAAGAGCTTGGCTAAGTAATTATGTTTTTGAAAGACGGGAACATTTCTGTATATAGGAAAATAAGCAACAGACTAGTTTGTTTAAAAATAAGCAATGGATAAAGTGTCAAAAATCCTATGAAAAGCTTCCAAAGTTTAATTAGAACCATCAATAATTCTTTCCATAAGAAATCTTCCTTAATTAATCTAGAGAGTCTTGATTCTTGTATGGAGTAGCACTGCAAGCAGTGGAACTCTGTATGGTTGGCACAGTCCAAATGAACACAAATTTCTGAGGTCAAGACTGGAAAATTTACTAGATTTTGTAGCTGGACATGGAGGATGATGCAGACTTAAACAGCCAGACAACACTATTAAATACTGATGATGAATTGTGTGTAGTCTTTGATTAACTAACCAAAGTTGGAAGTTTGCTAGATTCAAACGTCAGTTTGTGTTTCCCCTGTTTATGTTAATTCACTCATATGACTTGAAGTTATAAATCACAGAAAAACTTAATCATAGAATCAGAGAATACCAGGTTGGAAGAGTCCTCAAGGATCATCGGCTCCAACCCTTCTTGGCGCAAGCACAGTCTAGACAAGATGGCTCACCACCCTGTCCAGCTGAATCCTAGAAGTGTCCAATGTTTGGGAATCTGTGACTTCCCTGAGGAGATTACTCCAATGGCTGATTTTTCTCATTGTGAAAAATTTTCTTTCTGTGTCCAATGGAAACTCCACAGAAGTAACTTGTATCCATTACCCCTCCTCTTTTCCATGTGCCTCCTTGTAAAAAGGGAGTCTCCACCTTCATTGTAGGCACCCTTTAAATACTGGAGCACAGTGATAAAAATCTTTTCTTAAGGCTGAACAGACCCTTAACTCCGTATTTTCCAATATATAAAGACATGTAATAAAACAAATAATGAGGAACAATGCAATGAGTGAAAAAAGCAGTTTACATCATTGTTATTTTGAAAAATTGGGCAATAAATTCCATATACAGTCAAATAAAGCAGTGTCAGCCACTATATTTCTGAATGAAGAGGAGAGCTCTAAAGCAAATGGACAGGGGTTTCTGAATATACAGCACATTGCTAATTACAGGCAAGCTTACTGAAGAAACAAGCTTAAAATCACTAGTGTATTAGGAAAGCTGAGTATGATATGAGAATAGAACCTAGAGACAGAATGCAAAAGAAAGAATAGTCAGTTTTAATTATCAAATTCAGATTTTTGCTAGAAGACTTATTCACTGTTCCAAAGCTAAAATAACAAATATATATTATAGACTTATTGGTAATTGCTAGAATAGGAGGATTTTATAGTTGTACATATATGTCCATTCCAGCTTCTGAGCTTGGTTGCAATATATTGCAAGTCAACTTCTGCAGTATTTATGTTTTATCAGTTAGGTACTATTATCTGAGTCTTTGACTGTAGGTCTCTGTTCTTCTGACTCAAATAGCCAATAGAGTGTAGAAGAGGTTGGAAAATGTCAGTGCCATTTAAAAAAAAGTGCCATTTTAAAAAAAAGTGCTGCATTTTTATGAAGTCTTGAGTTTGATGAACAGAAGACAACATAAATGATTTGAAGTCCTGAGCTCATTCTTCAAAAAAGACAAATAAAAATATCTACTATATGAGGGACAAAGTTGCTTACTATTAAAAAAAAAGTTCACAAGCACAGTAGGATGCAGTTTATAATGACAAACCTGAATGTTTTGTTGGAATTTAATTTTTAAGTCAAACTCTAGATCCGGTTCATTGCTGGACTGTTCCTATCTTTTGTCATTGCTTGACTCTGTTTATCTATCCACCATTCTTGTGGATTTTAGTCTAAAAAGTTGCTTATTTGTTTTAACATTTGTAGTTGTTTTAAATATACCGTTTGGTAACAAAAAAGAAATAATAATTTTAAAGCAGGTAAGCTTTAAGTCCACTAAGGAAAACAAAAGGAGAGATTATAGACCAGAATCAGTAATGGCAGTTATCAAACTAGTAGCAGGTAGCTCAGCTTGCCATATCATGTATCTTCTCCCTTTATGAAAATATGGTAAAATTACTTTAATTCTTGAACTTTTAGTATAGAATAGTCATTTGAGGTGTATTTAGCTAGATAAAAGAGAAAATTTTATGAGTCATGAAAAGCAAGAAAAGCAAGGTATCTCTACTGTAAGAAGCTGTAATACTTATGTGTAGTTTACAAGAACAAGGATTATTATCCCAATTTAATGAAATAATTAAACTTTTTATCATGCTTGATATTACAATTTTTGCGCTTGATTACTTGCACGCTTAAATTTTAGGCAGGTACTTATTTGTTTACCAGGTGAATTGAAAGCAGTAACTCAATTCCTTTATGGTGGTAAAAGGAATGCCAAGCAATAAAGTTTCAAAACATATATTAAAAAATATACATATGTGTTTATGCCTTGCCTAAACTGAGATGATCACTTGAAATTTTCCTTTTTTTTTTTTTTTTATTACTACTGTCACAATTCAAAAGATGTCTGGCAAGATAGAACTGACTGATCCTCCAAGCAACTTACAGACCATTAGTAACTTTCATGTCCAGCTGGCAAGCTAATATAGGTATCTATCACATACACATCTGCTGAATTTTGGTATGGAACTTAGCTCACATCCATTGGGGTTTGATAATTTGTGAGGAATTTGTTCTTGGTATAATCCATAATTTTAATATGTTATAGTTCACACATGTAATACACTTACAGTGACTACAGTTCTGTTTAGGATTCATTGCCGTTCTACCCTTAATCACATTTAAAGATATTTTAACTATCAGCAAGACTAATTATACACAGGTAACAGCTGCTTCAACTGGAAATGGAGACTTCAGTCTCTTCATAGTAGCATCTGCTCTTTACCTTGCATTTGAAAAGCTATTTTTCATGAACATAGAAATTGTTTTTTCTATTAGTTTCCGGAAGTAAATCCTAAAATTCTGTAATTTACGCTACTGGAAATTAGTGACAAAGCAAGGTTTTATCCACATATGTGAAACTAGTCACTGTAATCTCCTTGGATTTCTTTCTTTGATTTTTTTAACTAAAACCAAGAATAAAGAAAAATTCAACTTTCATATTTATCTATACTGAGCTTGCAATTTTTCCTGGTTTTCCTAGGGACAAATACTCTTACAAAATCAACCAATTTCATACTGCAATAGTAACAGAATGATGTCAAAAAATTACTTAGGAAATGACAACTGGAAAAAAAAAAGGAGGCTATCTTTACTGTCCAGATAAGTAATAAAATGCCAATATGGCTACATGTCTAAATGGAATACTTCTATAGGCATGGAACGCCTGTGCTTGGAATAACTTTCTGGAAAAGCCTTGTTCTCTCCATCAGTTACAGAGAGGATTTAGGTTCTGAGTTTAAGTTGTAAGAATTATTCATCAGATGTCTAAATTAATCAACACAGATGATATAATTGCAGCCTTGCTCAACATGTTATTTCACAGATAATGAACACACTTTTATTACCAGTGAAATATATTGCTTTATAGATTGCAGAATATATTTATTAAATTAAACTAATGGCAAAGACACTCCAAGATGATTCATTTGCTTTTAAAACTAAATATTTAACTTCATAAATATGTTGTCACTGATTATGTTTGCTCTCAGATTGTATAGATGATCAGATTGTACAGATGATCAGGTTGTACAGAATATCATTTATCTCTGGTAGCAAGATAGGAGTTAGGCAGAGACTTAAAAAAAAAAAAATATTAAAATTCAGGACCACCCAAAGTTACTGTCATAAATGTCTCCACTATTACCTTTCTTCTACAATAGCCTCAGCTTCATGTGGTCATTTCAGTGTCTTTAGATGAAGCAAAAAAAAATGCCACATAAATGATGAGCAAGAAGATTGACATTTTATACTCCAGTGTGTTTTCCAGAACCATAATATAACAAAGAAGTTAAAGCAAAACAGTGCTATAAAACAGAGAATACATTAGATTGAAATCAAGGTATGTCTTTAAGGTGATGAGAATAAAGGCTTCAGAAGATCACCATGTAAAATATTTTGTTAGAACGATCGGTGGCTGCACAAATTTTTAATACATCTGTAAAAAAGACAGTGAAGGTAGTATTAAAGTACTCTTGCATGGTGATCTGCATCTTCAACCACGTTCTTTTGTCATGTATTCACAGCAAGAGCCAAGTGCCTAATTTGAGCATTTGCAGTGAGCTTTCTAAATTATACCTATATACGATTTATTTGATCATTGCTGAGAACTGAAATCCATGCACCTTTAAGGAAAGGAAAGTGAGAAACCAAAGTAAGTGAAAATAGGCTTAAAAGACAACTGACCTTTTTCCACTTCATTCAGATTAGCAGCTTGGAGTGACAAAGACAGAAGAGACAAGAGACTTTTTACATTGTAATACAACAGCAGAGCACATTAAGCTAATGCACAACTATAGCAGCAGAGAGGTTGATATAGCAAAATGAAGCAAGCTTCAGAGCCTCACCTACAGCAGAGCAAAACAAACAGAAAAGGTAAGAAGTACATGCCACCGGTGGCATAAGAAAGGCTTTACTTCAGGATCAGTTAGATCCGTGATCTAATGGCTGATGACAATGTGAGCAAGAGAAATGATCATCTGTAATCTATAGAATGTACATAAAATGACCTGAAGTTTACTAGACCGAGGTTAAAATAAAGGAGATGATGATGTTGAGAGGATAGCGAGGTTAAAGAGTGCAGGACGTAGTGAGGTACTTTAAATGTTTTACTTCTCAAGGTTTCCTCAGACACCCTGAGCGTCCGCTGATTCCTTTTGCTTACTGCTGTTTCACAGTTAGTCTGTGATCTTAAGAAAGCTCATAGTATAGCGCAAATACTATTCTTTGTCTTGCCACCTGTAACTGTAATTGTAAAGCTTCAGTGAGGCAGAGAAAAAAGGATTCCTGATTCTTACGCAAAACGTAATCAGCTTTTTTTTAATTAAGACAAAACTGCGTACTTGAGAAGTGTATACTTTTGAGAGAGAGATAGAAAAGTGAAACTGTTTGGTTTTGCAACATTCTTTACAACAGTTTTCATAATTTTTGTATGTATTCTCAAAGTTAATTTGAAATTCTAACAAGCCCTCCACGTGAAAAAAAAAAAAAAACTTTAAAGAAGAACAATTTATATTTCATACCAACAGGTTTCAGCTGACTTCTTCCTTACACTGTGCTCTGAAATGTAAAGTTTATTTCCAGATAACCATTCAGCCAGAAAAATATTGTGAGCTGGTGCACTTCCACATTCAGTACATATATGCTGTGACATCTTGAACAAAGACAATTCAAAGTATTGCCAACAGAATTAAAAGACCAGCACAAGCCTGCAGTGGTATTTTCCTGGTGGGTATACTGTCCCATGCTCCAGCAATTTACAGCTCAGGAGCTTTCTGAGCTAGAGATAAATCTCTCTCAATTAAAAAATCTTTTTTCCTACTGAATACATATATTCTGTTTTCCTGATCGTTAACCTACTTTTGCTCAGCTAGTACATGAATTCATTTAGTGAAAAATATCTTTCATCAAAAAAAAACCAACACAGTAGCAAGATACATATCTGATTTTAACCTGTTGGAATAGATACCAAAATCTAAATGCTTACAAAACATTTGAAAACAAAAATCACTCATGAAAAACTCTGTATCCATACTGGATTCTGTTATTTATCTGTCAAATCATGCTATTGGCCAGAGAAAAGAAAAATCCTATAAATAAATTGCTACCTCATACACATTTGAGGCAACTGCAAGAGTACTTTTTATTCTGAACACTGCCATTTCTAGATCCTGATGTGTCCAGGCAACTGTCAGTCTAATTCTTAACACTGAAGATTATTTAATTGTTATGCAAGATCAGTGACAGCAGATGTGAAGACCCCCTGACTAAGCAAAATATTTTATATTTTCTGCTTACAATTATTCTCAAAAATGACTTAGGCTCTCCCTCATTGTGTCCTATCCTCAGATGCTTTGTAAGATAGTCTATTGTAGCACTTTGTGGAATGTAAAACCTGAACTTTTGCTACAATTTTTTCCCAACTTATCTATAAAATGAGTTGAGGCTCTGGTGTTCTGAGTTTATGTATATGTAAAAAACCCAAATACATCTTTGTTTTTCGTAAGGTGTTGAAAAAAATCTGATGAGATAGTGTAAATTCTCAACTTATTTTAAAAAACAGAACAGCTAAACTTGTTGATTATGAGTAGATTGTTTTTATTTATTTTTGAGCTGATTCTCACCTACTCACTTTGGTAGCGATTCTGAGTAGGGTTTTTATCTGTAAAAGCAAATCTCTTTTTTTCTGAAAGAATTACAGTTAGTAAACAAAAGGACTGGCCATGTAAACTTGTAGCATTATCAATACTTGTAGTATTATAGTATTATTATTATATATAGTAGAATTATGCACAATTAAGAATCAAATTTAAAAATATACTTCCTTATATTATGGCTGAAGAAGGACAACTGCAATACAAACATCAAAAACATTACTAGTATTTATGGTCTCCTTTTTGCTCTAACCATAGAGATGTATAGAGAAAGGCTAAGATTGTTGTTTCTATCGTAAATGTAAAATGTACATTTCAATGACAATATTACAGAAATGCAACTGGCACACTTAATCAAAGTTTTAGGCTAGCACATGTAAAGAAGCCTTTGTATCCACTCCATGGATATTTAATAGAAAGCAGTCCCCCCCATGGCATACTGTGAACACAAGAAGCTGTTGACTTCAGCAGTTAAATGCACCTCAAGCACTGGTGAAAATGAAGAAATGAATGACACAGGTAAAAACACCTGCAAAGCTGCAGAGGAGGAATGCACTTGCAAATGAATTGCCTGCTCTCCAATAGATATAGGAAATTTTTTAGTATGAAGCCACTGAATGGTAATACTGGACTGATGCAGCTTGGGTTTGCCTTCTTTCAGCCTGCACAGTAAAATATCTCATTCCATTTTTGAAGGAGACAGCAATTGACCCCAGGGGAGCTGAAGCTTAAGTCACATATAGCTGAAATATTAGTTATTGGAGAACTAGCAAACACCTGTCTCTACTTACTGATGCTGTTACCTGTTATTTGTTTCTAAGGCTTGATTTGTCAATTGCTCTTAGGTATGAAGGTGCTGGTGCTTGGCAAAACTGTATTTTGGCTAAGCAGAAGGTTATGACTGTTCTTCCAGACATGGACCATCCACTTATTATTTAATACCTTCTTCTGGCTACTTATACTTTTGACCTCTATTGCTGTAGGTACTGTAGATTAATCTGTATGGGGAAATTCTTACCAAACATTTATACAGCGTAAGTACTGAATAGGTGATTAATAAATATATTAGATTATGAAGTTTTATTTTTTTATACTTGTGTTCTATCTTCACCCATTTTTTCAAGATTTAAATACTGACTTTAAATATAAATATCCACAAACATTTGAACAATCCAATATATTGTAGAAATAATGATGGAAATACCTTGGATTAAAAAGTAGTTAGCTGTGTTTTCAATAAATGCAATTAATTCACGAATTCACCTCTCCTCCCAGTTTTTCAGAGCTCAAAATTGATCAATTGATTTAATTAAAGATATAGGATATCCAAGCAGAGTTAGTTCTTGAGTCATGGTGAACTTTGCATTTCTTTTTTATGCATTTCAAACCACGGTTTTGTGAATTTAAGCTCTGTGTTCTCCTAGTGGTCAACTAGCTGTCAGAAAATAGATCTGCCTAGTTAGAAAAACTAAAAAACTAAAATCCTACTTGTTCTGCAGTGTTGCTGTTTTAACTATCCTCCATTCCCACAGAGATGATGACAGCAAGCGAGAGACCCTCTGTCTCAGAGAGGGGAATGCTTTGGCCTGGCTGCCAACTGATTGAAGCAAATAATTGGACGTTCTCTAATTATTCTTCTTTTGTTTGTTATTTGTGCATGTGTGTGCCAGAATAGAAAGCATTGCACTCTGCCTTAATGTTTCTAACAGAGGGCAGGACAGCATCCAGGGGTGCCAAAGTCAGTTTCCTACTGGCACAGACAGATACTTTTCTGCCCTGTTAGAAACATGAGATATTTAGGATAAAAGCAGAGTATTTATCAGATTCCTACAGCTACAGAGATTCCTCATTGGGGTGTCTGGGTAAACAGTAGGAAGGGACACATTTTGAATGATAGTTTAATTAACAAGTGGGCATTAAGTCTACCTTTGACTGCAAACCATATAGGAGAAAAATATGGATGGAAACCTGGCTTTAAGTCAATTGTACGGTAACTACTAATTCAACTACAAACTGAAATATATTACTATTCTGCTAGGAATTCTTGAATCATCTGTACTTTCTCTTATACTCCTACCTGTATATTCAGGTGGACAAAGGCAAGTATAGTTATTTATTCCATCCACACAAGTAGAATTATTTTCACAGTCATTGTCTTCACAGTCATCAACATTTACTTCACAGTGTTCACCTTCAAATCCATCTGCACAAGTGCACCTGTAACACAGAAAACAAAACTAACCACATGAACATTTTACCTGGGGAGACCAGAAAAGAAGTTCTGTAATTAATAGGTACAATAATTCATGATCGCTATAAATAATAGTAATCATTTATAATCACTGTAAAGGAACATGGTTGATATAATGTAAAACCCCCATATAATAAATGTTACCAAAATATTTTTCATATTTTACATTACATAAAAAAGCCTTTGAAATTCATGCCTTAATCTTTAGTTTAAGGAGCTTCTTAAATTCAGTAATTGAAAATTCCTTTTGAAAAGCATGCTACTTTTATAACATAGGATTAGATTATATTTTTTTAGAAAGCAATCGTTCTGTTGTTTTAAAGTTAAACACATGGAAAAGAGTATGGAATCAGGGATTAGTATGTAATAGTAGTACTCCACTATCATTCATATAAAAGCACCTATATAAAGCTCTGGTTAACATTCCATGCACAATACATTCATTAGTATATAAAAACAAAGGCTGTATAAACTCTTCAAAACAGTATTTTTTGTTCATTTTTGAGTATGTTTATACAAAACAAATACATCAAAATAGATAGTAAATGTAAAAGATTGGACAAACATGACTTTACATACATTTTCATGTAATATGCACTATCTATAATTTCTGCAACTTTCGTTATAAGATTGCTTTGATTTTCAAAATATGTACCATTTAAACAAATAAATGAAAAAGGTCAAATTCTGAGACATGACTGTCACTTTAAATTCAAGAGGCATAGTATTAAGATGTATATGCTTAATTTTTAATAGAAAACTATTTAATCTTCGTGTAGAATTTGGATTTAAAAATAAGGATAATGTCATAATGAATTGCGGGGTAATGAATTGTATCTTTTTGAAGTGTCATTTCTAACAAGCTCGAGGTCTAGATTATTAAATGACTAATAATTTCACATAATAAAGCTAAAGAACTTTATTTCATAATTCATGAAGTACATCTGGAGTAATTGTACTGTGTGATTAAATAACTCAAGATTTAAAATGCTCACAGCATGTTTATCTGCTGGCATAGTGAGTTTCAAATGAATCATTAATTTTCTGTTTCACTGGGATTTACATTTTATCATTTACATGCTGTCTGTTGGATTAATACACATAACAACAGATGAATTGCGAGATTTTTTCAGCAGGGATCTAGCTAGCTATTAATTAGCTTAATGAAGTCAATACTATGTTGTCTTGACCTGATATGCCTCAACTAATCACAATCATTTGTTTTTGTTTTTAACAGTTCTAAAGCTTTAGAAGCTTTCCAAGGACAACAACATGGTCTAAAACTTCAGAAGCACTGAAAATCTGCCTTTGTGGTGCAGCAAACACAGAGAACACAAATATTAACTCCAAAAACTATTTCAGCTTATAAAACTCAGTAGTTTTCTGTCCTGTTATTACCATTAAAAACAACCTACCAGAAACCGTCTTTTTCTCCTTCTTTCAAATGACAAGTTCCACCATGGTGGCAAGGGTTACTGATGCAAGCATGAATGGGAATATCACAGTCTTGACCCTGTGCAGGGAACAACAATTATAATTTAAGAAGAAAATACAGACACTAGTGGAAGGGAACCAAATAAAACTTAAAGGTTGTTAAAGAGAAGCTTACATTCCAGCAAGCTTTCTCCTCTTCATTCAGTCCCTACCTTGAAACCATATGGGCAAGTACATCTGTAGAAGTCAACTGGATCATTGTTGCAGGTTCCATCATTTTTACATGGATTTGATAAACAGGGGTTACACTTAGCAAGAATATTAATATCCACGGGCCCTTAAAAATATAAATTGGACAGTCAGAAACAAACAACTAATAATTTATATTTGACAGGATATATCTGTCATGTTGCTTTAAGTTTTAAAATGAAATTTATATTTTAAACTTTCTGTTGATCCATACTAATGGAATGCTGATCTGTCCTTCATCCTTTTGACATGACCAAATAAATTTGGAGTTGGATTTTTGGTTTAATTATGACTTTTTTTTTAAATAAAAAAAAAAGTAGCTGACTCCAAAGTCATTCCCATATTCTCATTTCATATTCACTGAAATCTGTACAGTTCTGATCCATGATAATTACCTTTTCTTTGTATTAACAAAATGAAGAATACAATTTCAGCTGTTGACTCTTTAGGGGGTAAAAACTGCCTGTGAGAAAAAAGGCTCTTGCAGTTTGCAATCCTTCCCTTGATGGTCTTCCTGAGAACACTATTTTTAACGTATTGTTCTTTTAATTAATTTCTTATCTGCAGGATCACAGCGATGGCAGTATGAACCAGTAAAGTGGCTGAACACCTGCAAACTCTAATATGAATTGCATTGTCCAAGCCATCTCACTGTAAATAGCTCTATATTGCACCTTGCTCCCTTACAAGTCAGCCCCAGTTGTGTGCATTACTGCATTAGCTAAGCCTACAAATAATGCAAGCTGTACCATAAATCTATGGGCAAATGAGGGCTGCAATCCATGCAGTCTAGTTTCTCATACCAATGATTAAGAAGACAGAATTCAGAGATGGACACTGACTTAGAGCTTTGGCCTACCTAAATCTTATCTCTACTGTATAAATATTTTGCAAGATTTATTTCTTTCTCTGTTGTTTTACAATTTTAATGCAGCCTTGTCACAGTGAATTTTCAAGTTCTGAACCATCAGGTTTGTTTTGTGGGTTTTGGGGTTTTTTTTGTGTCAAACAATCAAAGAAATCACTGGTTATTTATTAAAAATTATACATTACCTGTATATAAATAAGGATTCATTTTCATACACTTTGTGATAGAAAAAAAGTTTGATTACTGAAAGCTAAAACAGGTGACTTGGCCAAATGCCTAATAAGAGAATGGACACATTTTCTACCACCTCCAGCTCTATTGCCTGATGGCCTTACTGCCTTCAACTTGATTTCAGATTTCACCCATGAAAAAAAACAGGTGATTTGTACATTTTAAGGAATAACCAGTGATTTCTTCTAACTAGACACAAAACCCTAGACTCCCGAGACCTACTGGTGGGACTACGTTACAGGTTTTACTCTAAATAAGCAGTTTTCCAAGCTGACAGGGCACTTTTACTGAGATATGGGGGTTTGGAATCTTTTTTATACTTAAATTTCTTAAATTCCTTTATAAAATAAATCTCAGATATCTCATTGTAAAGGAGAGGCCATGGATGGAAGCCATGTGATTATAAGGATTCCTTAGGGGGTGTTAAACAAGGAGAGGTTGAAATTTTTATTTTTATTTTTTTTTTTAAATTTTGCAGTTGCTGGTATCCT
Source organism: Scolopax minor (assembly GCA_028566535.1). Taxonomy (NCBI): domain Eukaryota; kingdom Metazoa; phylum Chordata; class Aves; order Charadriiformes; family Scolopacidae; genus Scolopax; species Scolopax minor. The sequence goes on along the minus strand of JAOXNG010000026.1, from coordinate 58,392,038 downwards.
GTCTCACAGCTTGAAAGCAAACCTAAAGGGATGAATGTGGTCATCTGTGATAAGATGCCTATTGCCAGAGCCACAATCTTTATGGATCATTGACTATTCTTGTCTTCATTACCTTATTTTGAAAGAGAAACCTATATCTGATTAAAGTTTCTGTTAGAACAGCAAACAGCAGAGGTAGAGGAGTTGAAACAAACAGCATAGAATTAACATCTAGAAAGTCCTGCTTGTGTACTCTAGATGATTGGTGATTATTGCTAGAGTACATTAAAAAGGGTCTGTGAAAAAGAATAAGGTGCAGGAGGCACATACTTAAAAATAATTTAACACTGTGCTGTAGCCTGGAATTCTATGCTTCTTTGCCTCAACTGTTTATTCTAAACATCCTATTCTCTTTTCTACTTATCATGCAATAAAATGCTAATTATTTGGCATGAATTAAAAAACTTTTAGTAACTATGGTTATTTTCCCAAACAGATTAGCAATCTAAATTTCACTTCTAAAACAGAGACAGAAAATGAGAACCTAAGCCACAACAAGATAGTAAAAAAACCTGTATCTGATTTTGTACTGTAAAGGTTTATTTCAAACTAGTGTACATGTAGTATCCAATAAAAAATAACATTTTGATTAATCATTCTTCACTTGTAAGATCAAAAAATTGAAATGTTTCAGGTATTTTTACAGCAGTCTTAATGGAAAGGCAGTTCTGGAACCTATTTTCATTTGCACTATACTATTTCTTTCCTCTTTCTGCTTGTGCTAAAAGACATATATGAAGAATTGGTTTTATAACCTATTATTTAGTTTTTCATATATATATTTTTGAATAAGTTCTAACTGGAAAAAAATATCTTTACAGTAAAAGAAAAAAACAATGTAGTATTCTTTTGTAAAGAGTGAAAACCTAACTGTATTTTATTGACAAACGTAGATCCACTTGGAGCTGTTTAATAAAACATGACACAAAACCTCCTTTACTGCTTCTAGAGAATCCTGTTGCAAGAAAAACTCTGAGCTCTGACATTTTTGAGTAGTATTCTCTCTTGAACGTGGCCTCAAAATCAGTATCTACACTGACTCACTCATACTGAAGCTGCTAACGAAATCACTGATTTTAGTACAATGCAGTGGAAATGATCATTTCAGTTAGACAATTTTCAGACCTCAAACCCAGGCTTTTAAAAGAACAAAAATGTTCATACAATATGTGAAATGATTTATCATGAAGAGTCAGCTGTAAATTCATCAAAGGGGAAAACAAACAGTAAACATGCGTGTCTTAGGAAAGAAGTTTGCTTGAGGTACACAAAAGGAAGGTCAGAAGGTCTGTTCTTAATCAGATCACCCATTCCAGATCTACTTAAAACCTTACCTGGTATCAGAAAACCACAAGGCCCTGGAATCTCTAGAAGCAGGGCAAGGATAGTAAAGGGGTAAATGTAAAAGATTGAGAATCTGTTAGAGGCCACATGAAAAAAAGAAAAAAACCACCCACAAATATAGAAAAAGAATGGAAAGAGGAAATACTATGGAATATTCCTGGAGTAAAATAATTTATAAAATTAGAGTAACGTATAGTAATTTTATGGAGCTTTACAACTGAGAATAGACTTCATTTTAAAATGCTTATTTACACTGGAAACTACTCATTATATAAGTAAAATTCAAGCATCCATTTCACTTTCAATTGAATCCAGAGATACTCCGAAGAGGGAATTATACACTCTTTTCCTGTAAATATATACACAGTAGCAGACCATCAACAGATATTCCAGAAACAGTACTCTCACTCGTAGCCTAAAATTTTGCTTCTAATAGGAATATAGACTCTTATAATTTCTATTCAGCAATTCATTTTTAAGCAAAAAATAAAATTACTTATCCTTGAGTAACAGACATATAATGTCTTACAGAGCCATCATAACACTGAAAAGGTGCTGATTTGCAATCTGTAATTATGAGCATCTTCATAGAACAGTGGCAGGAAAATTATTTTCTCTCAAAGGTATCCACAATACCAGATCTCCACTTTTGGAAGCAAAACAAATGCAGTTTTTACCCTTCATATATAAATATAAAGGATACTTTCTGATGGGCAAGAGGGAGTAAGATGTATTTTTTGGATTGTCTGGCAGAAATTTAATGATGATTATAGGCAGGGGTGATACTGGTTTTAGAACTGACAGAGGTGGAAAATAGCCAAACGGGCCTTTCACGTCCATATAAATATTCTTTCACTTATACCCCTACAACACTCTGTAATAAAAGTGTATCTGCAATACTGTTCAGTGGATGTTTGTAGAGAAAATGATCAGATTGGCCAGCAAATGTCCTATCTAAAATCAGAGTAAGAGATTTTGCAACAGATGAGTGTTATATGCAATGAACAGTGGCATGACCTCAGAGACGTACTGCTGAAAACCTGCAGGAAGGATGTGGAGGGAGAGACAATTCATTGGCATCACAACCAACAAAATGGGTTCCAGTGGCTTTTGTTTACAAAAAAGTTTTTTGAACAGCAAGAGAAGACTAAACTGGATGAACGTGCACTAAAGAACAACTTTGGATGAGACAAACTCCGACAAAGTCCCATTGGTTTTTTAAGGAAGAAATTACAAAACAATTAAGCTCTCCTTTGAAGATACATTAAAAGATAAGTAAGTCAAAAGAGCTTGAAGATTACTTAGACTGTGAGAATAAGTTACTACTACAAGACTTAGGACCATATTTTTCTGACGCCTCAGAAATAACCATAAGCTTAGTAACAGCTAACGTATAAGCGCATGTAGATTTTCTTGGGTTTTGGTCTCTTTGTTTTTTGTTTCTTTTAATTGGGGATTTCAATGTTTCTAAGTCTGGACCATGAAAAATGAAAATGATGAAAATCCAGCAAAAAGTTTTTGTGTTTTCAAAGTGTTTAAGAAGGGAGAAATAGATGGAACAGAGGAAGAGTAAACTGCAAAGTAAAGAAAGTTCCCTCTCCAAGTGAGTAAAAAAGGTACTTTTCTAACAACAACAAAAAAAGTAAGGTTCAGAAAAAGAACTAGGAATTAACAGGCAATTATATAAGTTGTGACATAAATGCCAGCAACACTGGCATATGTCACAGTATGGGCATAAATACTCTTGGTTCAAACCCTGGGAAACATCCCCATATAACAACATTTTAGAATGAGACCTCTATAGAGATAATCACACTACTTTTTCTACAGGGGGGGTTGGTGGTTTTTTAATTCTTTCTTCTGAAGTATGAGGAAGTACTCTGGAGATATTGATGAAATTAATTGCAGGCTGCAAGGATTAGGGATGTATTTAAAGTTTTTACTCTAAACAGTCTGAAGGGAAAGGACATTCTTTGGCGAAGGGAAGTGTAGATATTTAAACTGTAGTTCATGACTAAGACAGTACCATGTACCTATGTACATCCATGCATTGAAAATTATTGTATTGCAAGTCCAAAGGCTTTATTCTACATCCATTTAAAAAGAAATAGGCATTGAAGTTGTTAAAATAAATACAGTTCCTGAATGGAACTAAGGGCCACATTCCTAAGTATGAGGAGGAATGATGACAAGGCTGAGGAAGATGCTATAATAAATGCATTTAGATCACACAGGATTCTTATTTCAGAGTTAAAATATTTGTAAAAATTCAAAATTGACACTTCAAGGAGAAAAAAACCAACAACAGTACCTTGGCAAGTAAATTTTTTAGATGGAGTTGTGAGAAGAAGTTTATCTGCCATTTCTCCAGGACCAGCACAACGGGCAATACCAGGTTCTTTGTATTCTGATTTTACCCAGTCAGATAGCCACTGCATGTTGCAATCACAATACAAAGGATTTGCTCCAATAGCCCTATGGGAAACAGACAAAGAAAAAGGGAATAAAGTTTTAAATAATTTATTTTAAAATGAGAAGCCAGAAAACAGGTTGGTAAAAAAGCATTCAAACCACAAACCTGCTCTCTCTCCACAAAATTGAGAGAGAGCATGAAGTGGCTGGATTTGGATTCTAAAGCAAGAACTGATGGTTTTAGCAGTAAACTTGGTCCAGAAACCTAGTAGCTGCATTATGTGTGAACTTTGCAGAGCTAATACTAATTAGCTCTGTTTTACCCTTGGCATGTAATGGCCAAGATCAGCTGCATCAGCAGAATGAAACTGATACTGGGAAATTAAGTTAGCAAGAATAAAGTACTTCTTCCGAAGCAGCCAAGGCAACCCTACAGAGTTCCACCCAGATATTTTTCCTTTTCAGTCTATGGCTCCCAGGCTGGTACAAACCATCTGTTTTTAAGCTTCCAAATCTGATTTAATTATTTCCTCTTTGGAGCTCTCCCACTGAACTCCGAGCAACATGCAGAATTCTGTAAGAGGTCTCTGCTGCATAAGTAAATAAAACTACATTATCCTAGGTTTGTGGTAGATACATAAGAATTGCCTCGTTACGAAAGCAAATCCATTTCTTTAAATAAATCTAGGGGGTTTTTAATTAAAAAGAACTTAATAAATTTTAATTAAAAATAATTTAGCTAGAGATTTTCACAAATCATTTCTGTAAAGGGTCCTCAGGTTCTATTTACTCTGCTAGAAACTATAAATGCTCTTAAAGCTCTAAGAACAATGATACACTGTGTAGTTAATTTGGAGGACAGAAGCACTGTGCTGTTCTATAAAGATGTACTCATGTCCCTTTTAAGAAATACAATAATCATAGAAATTTCAATAGATAATCTTGGCATGCACACACACTGTCAAATGGCAGTATTAGAACATCCTCATTCTCCAGATGTTTCAGTACCTTTGTTTCAGATTGTTCCACAACTTTGGATCAATGGGTCTTCTAGAGATACAAGAAAGTCTTTGGCAAGCAAAGGTGATAGAAACTACCACCCTACCACCACTGAAACACTCTCGTTGGCCACGCTGAGCAGGAATCCCTCTCTGAATTATTGCTACATAATTCGAGCTGAACAGAATAAAATATCTATCTAGTTGTTTAGCCAGGCTTAAGTCAAAGCAGTAACAAAACTCAGACCTCGCGATGGGCAACTTCCTACGCAAGGAGAAGCACCTAGAATTTGTCTTCTCCATACTTGCAAGACTCAATGTCAGCCTGAACCGCGACAACACACTCGCTCTGCTAAAATCAGAATGTTAGCAAGGAGAAGTGGTGGCCATTAAGAAAAAAAAATAACAGCAACAGCAATCAACAGCAATATGTAAGTTTTACTGATATTTCATGCAGATAAGATAGTTTGATAATGGCATTTGAATAAATTATCAATGACTTAAAGCTTAATCAGTATCATCGATTTTCTGAGAAGCAGCAAATTAAATGTAAACATTGAATACTGAACTAGAAACAGACAATTAAATTTTTTAAGCTGTTTGAAAAATAAAAATCAGATACACCTGAAGGCACTAGTCAAGTTACTCCTCAATTGTGAGCAAAGATTTAATAACTATCTGTAAACACAATGAGGTTTACAGACAGGTAACCTGTTCTAATCTAGCCTCCCACTGAAAATTTAAAGCAGGAAAAGTATTGCCTCAAATTATGTTCTGAAATCAGATGCCATGTATTTAATGTCAACAGACACCAACACAGAGTCATAGAATAATTTAAGGCACTCTGGAGGTCATCTAGTCTCATCTCCTGCAGAAAGCAGGGCTCACTTCAAAGTCAGAGTGGGTTTGCTCAGGATTGTGTCCAGGGGAGCTCTGAAAAATCTCCAGGGATAGAGATTCTTCTGCTTCTTTGAGTAACCTGTTCCAAAGCTGAACCAACCTCATTGTGAAAATTTTTCATTATGTTCAAACTTCCCTTCTTGCAGGTTGTGACTGTCAATTCTTATTCTTCACTGGGCACTTAAATCTGTCTCCATCATTGCTATAATCCCCTTAGAGGCTTAAAGACTATTAGTTCCCTCCTTGGCATCTCTTTATGAGGCTTAATAATCCCAGTTCCTTTAGCCTGTCCTCAGAGCTGGTAAAACCCAGCCACTTCCCAACCTTGTCTGCCCCTATCTCTGATTTGCTCCAGTACACATCTGCTTTGTACTGGAGAAACTGAGCAGATATTCCAGATGTGGCCTCAGGGAGGGCCAAGCAGAAGGGAGTGCTATTGTATAAAGATGTACTTTCCTGAGATGTACATCTCTCCTGAGGATAGACCACTATCCCCAGACACCTGGGGGATTTATTAATTTATTAATTCATCCCGAAGCATCTTTACCCTTTGTTGCCATAAGGGCACATGGCAGACACATTCAATTTGCTGCCCACCTGGTGGCCCAGGATTTTTCTCCTGAGGTGTTAGCTCTCTGGCAAGTTCCCAGCCTGTACTGATGCACCAGCTTGTTCCAGAGCAGGTTTTTGTATTTTGTCTTTGTTCAACTACATGAAATTTGCAGAACATGACATAAAAAGTACATCTGAATACTCACAGGTGTGATAAAGCTGAAAGATCATTAAAAGCTCCTTCAGGAACAACAGAAATATCATTGCCATGTAAAGACCTTAAAAAGAAAACAAACAGAATAATATATACACATAAAAAGCAGCAGGTTAACTTGGCAAATTTCATCTTCTGAAAAGAGTTTTCAGCTTTTCAGATTTTTTTTCTTCCACTTCTTCAGTGTTTCCAGTTTTTTTTCTTTGTTTTTAAGTTCTAACTGGCAGCGTACTCATCATTTGATTTTTTCATCCTGAATTTTCCTAAAAAATGTTAATAATATGATTCTTTAAAAGAATAAAGGTCACAAAAAGTACGCACACCTCTGCAAAATACTGACTGCATTTAGGGATAGCAGAAGACTTATTATTTCTGACTTTTTTCAGCAAATACCTGAAATTCCCATTTATTATATACTCATTCTTTTTATTTTTCATCTTCCATGGATTCATGGAAAATACAGGCATTGACTGTTTGCTAATATAACTATTAAGGTTCTTGCCCTAATCTGATAGTAAATTTAATGAACTAAAGACCTTACTAAGCATCAACACAGAGTCAAGTCTCTTGTAGCAAACCTGCACAAAAATATACCTCTGTTTTCTATAAATTCATTCAGTTACATTTATATCTAACACATACATTATGGTTATTGAAATTATGCATATTTAATCAAAAATAATTGAGGTTATGTGCACAGACTTAAATAATGCCATGCTTGAGACACTTAATCCTACTGAGCTATTAAATGGTTATAAATTACTCAAATGGAGGCGAAAATTACATGTTCTGCTGGGGACTTTTGAGAAAGAATTTTTGCAGGTTTTTTTTCTTAATGACAAGGTGAAGCTGTAAACTAAAATGACTGTTCTTTATTTTCCTGTGTCCCTTTTTGTACCTTTAAACTGTGTTTTTCCTAGTGGTAAAATGGAAAGCTTTCTTGCAACCAAAAAATAATTTTATTGATTTTCAATAGTTAAACATGAGGTATTGGTTTGGGAAATACTCCCATATGAAGTGGAACAAGAAAGAAAGAAATAAATTTAATGTTGGAATAAAAATATTCAAAATTCAACTGCAAAATCTCCTTATATATATCTAGGAATTTATACATATGGCATTTTTGTTAGGCTTTAATGCTTATAATAAGGAAGATCTAGCCAAGATTAAAAAGACAAAAAGTGAAATTATATGCCTGTAAATGCAATGTTGTCCAGGGCCACATAGCTTCTTGTGTAGCATTTTGAGAATATACTTCCCCACAATGAAGCACTTAAGATTTTTACTGATACGTAATTATCACTTCTAAAATACTTGATAGGTTTGATAATCAAATAACTTCCTACAGATTTGGTATCTCCTGTGCGCAAATAAAAATTCTGGAAAATAGCAATAGTTGAAAAAATAATACTTACAACAACCTAAGTGATTTCAACCCTAATAAGTTAATTCAGTGAGTGGAGTACATTTCCAGAATCATTAATAGAGTGTATTAAAGTCATC
>JAOXNG010000026.1:58352106-58366266 GCA_028566535.1 Scolopax minor | reverse complement strand
CAGGAAAACCAGTTATTTCCTCCTACCTTTACTCTGCCAGAGATGGCCACTTTCACCTCCTGCCTTTCCGCTGATCGTTCAAGCATTTCTGCTTTCCCTTGCATACAATGCTTTGCGCATGGGAAAAACTTGCAAAGCTGTCTTAATTTTCTTTCAATCCCTGCTTGAAAACCACTTCAGTTTTCTGAAATCATTCCCCAATCGCACTTCTTCAGCAAGTAATAATCTGGGACTTCTGTTCATTATCTCATCTTTTTAACCCAACTCTGTCTTGTTTGTCTGCTTTATCTTCCTCTGGTCTCCTGTCTGACACATGTAACGTGTGCTTTGCATAAGAAGAATCAGCTCCATTTTATTAAACACTCCATTTTACCAAACACTCCATTTTATAAAACACACTTTTTACAGACCCCTGGTTACTGGAAGTCCTACTTGGTTTTGTAGCTAAAATCAAAATCAACCCCACTACCTTTCAAAAGAAATCCAGCTGGGTAGCTCATGTACTGGAGAGTGAGAGACATAGAAGAGTTACCTTACTTATCATCACTTTTAAGGACATATAGTACCAAAATGATGCACAAATAACTTTTATTAATATCTAATCCCTTGAAGTGCACCACAGAGGTTACATTTACTTTTTGTCTTTCAAAGAAGTAAAGCTGTGGCTTTATATTTGAAAAATTTAGTTTTTCCATAAGCAAATAAGGCTTAATTATGAGTTCAACTTACAACTCTGCTGTGTACTGAGGGATGTGATCAGGAATTTTGTTGAGTTTCTGATTGGAGCAGTCCACTGTGGTCCCTTCACAGCGACATTTCTCAGGGCAAGCCAGATCTGCAAAGCAGTCTCCACTTAATTTGGATCTGTAATCTTCAGTGCCTGTGGGAGAGTCAAGTCAAAATACAGATACTGAGTCAATAAAGTATAAGATTTGCTTCTTGTGACAAGGTTGAAAAGATGTCTGCGATGCAGATAACGGGTGGGCAACTTGGGAAATGTATGATAAACTTTGTGATACTGAACAGACACGAGGGCTTCAAGAGAGGGTTAAATATAGGGGCTTAAGATATGCTGGAAAAAGAAACTGTGACCAACTTCACATAACAGGATAACATTAACTTGAGCTTTTCACAGCTGTACTTTCTGCTGATTATGTTGTCAGCCAATCTCGCCTTGTTTATAGCTAATCACACAAATGCCACTGATTCTTTTGGAATTTATTTTCTTTCTCTGTATCAAGAATAAATAGATCCTGAATGCCACCTTTTCTCTTTCTCTTGTAATAAATTTGTATTGTTGACCAGACTTCATTAACCTCTGTGGTTTGTTTGGTTTTTTTTTTTAATCGTCCTGATACTCCACATCATCTGAAACACGTAAGATTGAAAGCCCTGTTTTCAGCTTTAATTTAAAAAATGTGTGATCCTGACTTAAGCCTCAGCAGCTTGCCATGCTGTAGAAAGCTGCGTGACGTTCCATGGTGCTTGACAGAACCATGTTTTACTCATACCTCACAACCACATGGTTAGATCAAGCACAACAGAAAATCTCGCTACATTATCAAAACCGCATCCATAAGGCCAAGGATAAGAGCGAGGGAAAAGAGGAAGGAGTAGGTACAAGTTACAGAAGCATCTGAAGTTTAATACTTGCTTACGTGACATGGCATTCTTATTACTGAATGTCCAGTGCCAGAGTAACAGTATTACTGTCACAGATTAAATAAAAAGTACCAAAAAATATATATATATAAAAAAAAAAAGAACAACATTGAAAGTTTCCTCCACCATTTCCCAGAGTCAGTCAAAGAAAACTTCCTAAACATATCAGGAGAAAACATCCAGTAAGGAACTGAGGGTGGGTGACAAAGAAAACAAAGAGAAGCTAAAAGGACCTGTGGGTTCTTCTTGGACAAAGGTGAAAAGACTGAGACTAGTAGAAGGTGCATCAGGGCTGGGAGGTACATTGTGATTTAGCTCAGACACTGAACTTTACTTACAGCCAAAATGGTGAACTCCTGCAAAAGTAAAGATAGCCAAGAAGGAAAGAAAGACAGAGTAATCCCAATTAAGACAAAAACATGAACTAAGCTCGCATGTTCCCTACTGAACTTTAGTTTGATTAGAAGATGTCACTAAGAGGTACCATCTTCAGCAGAGAGAAAGAATAATTCATTTTAAGTGGCATTTCAAAATGAAGAAAAGATTGGGGTTAATTACAGATTTAATATAGGATGATTAATGCCTCCCATGCATTATTCTTCACTATTTTGAATGTATTCTTTAAAAGTTGCTCCCTTGAACATATATACATGCTATGCCACTTAAAACCTTAATAAACCAAAGAAACACAGGAGAAACAGATCCCTCAGGGGAGGAAAAAACCAACCCAACATTCATCACATATAATGTTTTCTAGCATTTTTAAATGTCTAAATAACACATATGGTATATCTACATGGAATATTACTATGAGCTAGCTAACAAATGATGTGTTTTCAGATGAATGATTTAATACTTGTATAACCTTTATTTTTCCAAATTACTGTAATGAAATTCTACTAAGACCTCCTAGTGGCTGCAGATCAAGATCTCCCAATGAAATATTTAAAACAATTACAAAAAGTATTTAAGTTTATAAAGAAATGCTAAAACTTTTACAGTATTTACTTAGATGTAAAAAAGTCTTGTTAGCACTTTGTATCGCCCCAAAACAAGGTTACAAATACATTTTTTCCTCCTGCATCCAGAGTAAATCACTATTAGCAGTTTAAAGTAAACAAGTAAAATATTCAGGGACAACTAAAAGAATTTTATGCATCATCTTTCTGATAACCTAATAGAAAGAGAAAGCACAGAAGCTGTATTTCAAGAAGCAAATCTGTAGCACTTTGATTAATTTAACTCTTTTTCTTCTTTTTCTATTTTTTCCCCCCCCAAGAATAGCATTTTTAAAGGGTTCATAAACAAACCTAAACTACATGTGGGGCCATATTATAAACAGACTGTGAAGACATTTCCTGGCAAGAAAATACTTCTAACTCAGAGACAAAAGTTGTGCTGGCAAGGCTGTGTAGAAGTCACTCTGTGGCAGGAATACAGCTGTTCTACTCATTAAGGAATTGAGTGGTACTACAGGTTTGAGAAATTGAATCCCCCTCTGTTTTATGCTGCTTTAAAATGCATTTTCGCGGCTGCCAATGCTGACAAATTGCTGCCTTATTTTGTATTTAATTTTGTCTTTTCTTCATATTCAAACGAACATATTAGCATGGGGGCATGAAGAACTTCACATGATTGCTGCAAATTTAAGTGATACATCACACAGCATTAGGAGAAGAGCTGTTAAACATACCAGCTTAAAAGACAAAGACTAAGACCAATCAATAAATCAGTACTTCAGACACTGCAGAATGACAATATACCTGTAGTACTTGAAAGAACAAGTGCACTGGTGTCATAATCAATTATTGTAAATATTTTTCCAGAAATTAAACTACGGTAGAAAACCCTGCTTTCAAATCACATACTGTAATTCATCAATAGGTTCATTATTCCCTTCTTTATTTTGCCAATCAATCATTTATAATCTATTAGGAACATGACGCAAGTGCATCATTGGGGTTCTTTTTCTATGAAGAAATCAGTGCACACACCTGACAAGCAAGGTAAAATAAAGAAAGAAACATATTTCAAAGAGCTAGGGTCAACATCAGTAAATCTTTTGTGAAAATATCATAGACTTATTGTCGCTTAAAGGGGTGCGTAAATTGCTGTTTCACCCCAACTCTAAAGTCGCAATTTCTTTATTGGAAAGCATTTCTGATTCATTGTATCCGTGTGACCACAGAATGCCTTTAATGAAGAATATCAGCTTGCTTTTCCAAGCATTCAACTAGGATTTTTGCAAACAGGAGGAGGGTGAGGAAGCAGTAGCTGCAGCCAGTGTAGAGCATGAAAGCAAGGCAAGAAAACTTCCATTTGTAAGATGTTTCTTAAAGTTGTACTAGCTCTTTGATGACAGTATGGTTTCCTGTGTTTAAAAGCAGCTCAGGAGCTACATTTTAAAGACAGTGGTGGCAGAAAGGCAAAGTACAAGGTAAGTAAAGGTGTCAATTGAAATATGAACTAGCAGGTGCAACTTTTGAAATAATTTAGGCAGAGGTATAACTTTTTGGAGGGTTCTGTGCAAATTGGTGAGACAAAAAAAAAAAAAAAAGAGTAAATGGAGCTGCATGCTAAGCTCTTATATTCAGAAAACAGAGCTACGAGTAAACTACAAAGGAAAACCAGGTCTAGCTACTGGTATTGACTAATGTTAATACACATGCATCAGTCTCCTAAAAGCTATAACAAACTTTTGCTTTTTGGGGAGAAAGGGAGGGAGTATCTGCAGTTAGTCAATCCTACTGCAGAGCCAAACCTACCTGGAATGAAATACTGTTCTTTAGCTAAATAAAGAGAAAAAAAAAAAATAGAAGATGCACCTGAATGTCAGCAAGCAAAGAATGAGCTTTATTAGATTAAGTATGGACTACAGTCAACTACAGGTAATTAAGTGAAAAAATGTGTATTCACAACGAGAGCTGATAAACAACAAAGTGTGAATGGTCATAAATGTATCCGGAACATGGATAACAAACAGTTCTCATCTGGCATTTGCACTTGAGACTGAATAAATTGTAGAATGTGAAATGCACCTGGAACAGCTGGAGACCATATGACAAAAGTTAGCATTTAGAGAAATGTAAGTAGGAAATGGAATAAGATTAGAAAAAGAAAACAGTAAATTTCAGTATGAGGTAAGTTGCCTGCTATAAAATGAGTATGTCATGTTTCCATATTTAGCTAGAAATTTTTAGATCTTTCACATACTCCAGAGCCTTGTGGAAGTTTTGCAAAATGATTTATGTTGGTGATACTTGTAGTGAATAACTTTAGCATTTCATTCTGAAATATTATATACTGCATTTCTTTTGTTAGATTCAATTCTACTCAGAAATAGTGCCAAACGCGTTAACTATAGTAATGTTCCATGATCCAATAGTCTGTGACTTCCATGATTCCCCCCCTTCAGTCAAAGAGCTAAAAAAGATTCTGCAATATTTAATAATTCCGTAGAGAGCCAGCTGCCTTCATTAGAACTTCTATAACCACTGGATTTTGCCAATAAAAAAAAACAAAACAAAGCCACCACAAAAAAAAACCAGCAGCTGAACTAAGCAAATTACCTGAGCAGCGGAATTTCTTGCTTTTGATCTGGCCAATCCTTTTGTTTGCCAGACGGCGGGGACTGGTGCAACGGGCACCGCTGGTCTCAATGGGGTTTGTATGAAGATAATCCGCCAGCCACTTCAGATGGCAGTCACAGATAAAGGGGTTCTGAGCCAAATGCCTTTCATGAAGAGGAAAAAAAAAAAAAAGAAAGAAAAAAAAAAAAAAAGATAATTTCACACATTATTTCCCCTTGGTCTCAGCAGTTCCTGATATTTTTAGTACGTTGTAGAATATGAAGTCATACGAAAGACAACCACAAACAAGAGCATACATACAAGGTCTGAATGGCACGCAGGGGTGAGAAGGTGCCTTTTGCAATGGTCTGAAGTTTGTTGTCATACAAAGAAAGAAGATTCAAGTTGTGCAGGTCTTGAAAAGCATCAACTCGCAGGCAATTGATCTTGTTGGCATTCAATAATCTGCTCAATGGAAGACAATTATAAAATTGAAAGAATTCGCTCAGTGTCGCTGCAGCTTCAGCATTTTTCAGAGATAATTCTTTGTGCATGTTTGTAACCAGAACAAGAGATACAGGAACAAATATTAATTGACAGTGACATAAGGCATTTCAGTGAATCGAAATATTTTATGTAGGTACTCTGAAATTATTCCTAAATATTTGCACCTGGGGAGTTGAAATGCATGGGTTTGTTTAGCTAAAATCACATTTCTTGTATGCGTTGGGAGAACGTGTGTGTGGTATTTGCGCAAAGAAACAAGCTTTAAAAATCAAGTATCTGCAAGGAAAAGTAGTTCCTTTTGCCAAATAAATAAACAAACAAAAAAGGAACTGAACACTGTGTTCATTAACTGGAAGAGATGTGCAGTGGCACTTTTAATTATATGTTACTAATCAGCATGCTGCCGCATTAACAGAGTTGTAGTAAAAACTGGTGGCATGGAATATATCCAAATCTGTCTTGGATCCTTTTCCCTCTCCATCTTCAAAGGGAACCTTTTCTTCTCTGTACCTCCCAGACTTCTAAAGTTAAAACAAACAAGCCAATCTAAACCAACTCCTTCATGCTTTTGAAGAGGCAAAAATATAAAAATGTCATTCAACTAGAGGCCTTTCTATAATCAAAAATTTCTGATTTTTTCCTATTTCCAGCCAGGAATGGAATGGAATGGTATGGTGGATTTGAAAATTAATGCTCTGATAAAACGTTTCACCACACAAGTAGAAATTTACTTACACTGAAATGTATTGTCTATGCTATAGAAAATAGCTATATCAAGCTATGGACATTTTTTAAATACAGAATAAAAAGAATAAAGAAAAGTTCAGAGATGTCTCTTCCTTGGTTCGGTAGGGTTTTGTTTTGTTTTCAGTTTGTTGTTTTTTTTACAAAACCTGAAATATGTTTTTATAGCTAAAATCTCTTTGAAGGAAAACAGGAATACATAACCCCCTGCTACTATATTAGTTAGTGACTAAAATCAATCAAAATGTAAACCTCTAGGTGGTGTTAGAACTTTCATTTTCTTGCATTTGCTTACTGATCTGCCATATTTCATGATTTTTTAATAACAGACATTTTACCAATCACTACACTATGAAGTCTGGACATTAAATATGTCTAATCAAATGGGAAGAAGTGTTAAGTTCTTTAAGACGAAACTTTAAATCAACAAGTCAGTTATTCTGGGACAATTTCTTCCAAAATCACCACTGTTGTTTGATGGCCTATTTCATAAATTTCTTTTACAGTACAACTACTGCTCAGTCTCTACTGCTAAATACTGAAAATATTTGGTAAACATATCACCATGACATTCTTCTTTAGTCCCAGAATTAAATCTAAATAGAAATTTTTTATAAGACTACACAAGTAAATTTCCAAATTGCTAAAGGAAATAGCAGGTGGAATTCACAGAGTGAAAAAATTGTACGTAAGAGTGTCAGAAAACATTTAAAGTCATCAATGAAACTGTATTGCAACTCTGTTCTTCCATGGGTACAACAAGAAATACAATTACATAGCCCTTCCACTGCTATTTTCCATATTTTCTCTGTATGAAATACACAAATATTCCTTCTAAGGTTCCCACACAATTTTATATATATATTTGTTGGTTACAGTGCAAGGCAGTATAATATCTTATGTGTTTTATCCCTATAAATTCCACCCAAGAGAATAGTTTCATTTTAATCATTTTAGGCTGAGACATTAACTGAGCTATGATCAAATTTGCGGATGAATGGCAAGGTGGCCTACAACAGTCTCGACTCCTTTGGCTTTAATACAATTTGTTTTTATTATACTCTGATCTTATATAAAGGACTTCCTGCCAGTTCTTCTCCAGGCATATCATTCTCATAAAGTTTACCCTTCTGAGTCATCCAAACATAGAATAAAGATTTATAAAAAAAACCCAACAAAATACTCACAGTAATTGCAGAGAAAAGAGTCCTTCAAATAGCCCCTTTGGAAGTTCTGTAATTTTATTGCCATAGAGGACACTGTATCAGGAAATAATAAAGCAAATAGAGCCACCATTACAAAAGACAAATACCATGTGATTTTGACTTTAAAAATAAAGACATTTCCATTTTCCTGAAGGGTATTTAAAAGCAACAACTTGATTTTTGCAAGATCCTTGTGGTCCTGTGAGGCAACAGGATCATACATTGTCCCCAAAAGCTCTTCCTGAAATTGCTCTCAGCAGAATCAGCACCTCACTGTGCACAGCTTTACCAAGGAGCCTTGGTAAGCAGATTTGCTGTTTGTAAGAAAAACTAACTAGGGAATAAAAAAAAAAGAAAACAACTTGATTTTGTTCAAATCTTTCCCATGAATGTATTTATTTAAAATTTTTAGTGTCCAGCTGTGAGACAATATACAGTCATCATTCAATTATTTTTCGTCCTTTCTGAATTGTTCAAATTAATATGAAAATTATGCAGAGAGCCAAAAATCCAAAATAATTTCACTATAAGAATAGGATATATTTGCTTCTGTTTTTACATGTCAGATACTTACAGTGAATTGAGTGAACGTAATCCCTGGAAAGCATCTGGAGCTGCTTCAGAGATCTGGTTATTGCTCAGATCACTGAAATAAATGAAATATGATACAGTTAATTCAAGCTATTTTCAAAACAGAAAATGTTGAAATAATATGTAATTGGAATTAGGCATGGAAGGGATAGAGAAATTAAAATATTTATGTGAGACACTCCCAAAGAATTTTAATTAAAAAAAAATAAATTAAAATTACTGAAACAAAATGCATAGTTAAAAATAGACCGTTAAATGCTTGAAAGAAATGACAAAAAAGATTTACTTTTCCTAATTGCTTCAGTACATTTTATAAAGAATTCTCTGTTTGCTATGGTTACAAGACTATACTGCCTCAAAGGTATTCGGAAATAATAGAGGCTTATCCCAATTAATTATTTTTTTTAAAAGAATGTTCACTACAGTAACATATTGCTTCTATGCAGAACAATATGAAATAATTTCAATACTTGGTAAAAAAATCAATTATTACTAATGTGACAAAAATGCTATATGGTCTTAATAACCAGGCTGCCATATCAGCTAATCTTCCAGCAGTCAAACTTCCCTAAATGCTCACATATTGACTGCAGTTCCTCTGTATGATCTTGACTTGGTTTTTAATTTATATATATACGTGTGTGTGTATATATATATATATAGGAAAATTAAACTTTAAATCTAAATTATTGGGTACGTACATTCTTCGAAGCTTTTTATATGGTGAGAAAGCTCCAGGAGGTATGACCTTGA
The DNA here is from genome assembly GCA_028566535.1 of Scolopax minor. NCBI lineage: Eukaryota > Metazoa > Chordata > Aves > Charadriiformes > Scolopacidae > Scolopax > Scolopax minor. The sequence continues at coordinate 58,357,235 of JAOXNG010000026.1, read as the reverse complement.
TTGAATTTTGTTCTAACCGTCTGCAAAAGAATAGTAACAATGTAAAAATACAAAACCAAAGCCAAACAGTAATCTAAAGCCATAACAAACGAGAGCAGATAGACTTTAATAAAGAAGGCTGCTTTTGCTTTCTTTTTCAGTATAATTTGTATCTTGAGAAACAAGGTCCTTTCATTTTTCATTACAGAAAAATCAGGTTTTGTCTGTAAAATGAAACCTTTTAACCTATTGAGTGTAATGTTGTAAATTAAAATCTGATCTTGATTTGGGGTCTAAAGAAAACTTGATTTTCAGAGCACACAAGATTTTTGTTAAATTTAAGCTAGAATTGTCATTAAAAAATTCAAATTTGAGTTCATGTTAATGACACCCAATTTATTATTCACATACAGCAATTTTTATAGTAAGTTTTATTTAGAAATGTCTAAAGAATTCTGTGAGTTAATCATTGAAATGTGCAAACCGTAAGAGAGGGCAGAGGAATGTTCCTGGAGAACAAATAACATATGTTGCTACCTGCAGCAAGGCAAATGCCATATTTTTAAACATGCACACACGATTTCTTTAGATAGAGTATGTAACACATTTTCTTTAAGATATGATACTAGGATTGCACAGCCACACTTTTAACTTCTCTGAAACAAGTATTTTTATCTAAAATTGTAGCTTATGTTACAAGGCCACGTTTACTTTGTATGTATAGTGACTGTGACTCAAACTTACTGTGACTTACTTACATACTGCAAAGTGTGAATTTGCTGGTGGAAACAGTTTTCCAAGAGTTTTTTCAACTTCCAGAGCGTTGCACATGGGAAATCTATGCTAATACAGACCTATGGGCCACTTGCCGACAGCTCCAAAGATTCAGCAATAAGCACATTTAAAATAGAAGCTACTTCTTCACACACCACAGCATTTCATGGCTATGGAAGTGCAAGAATTTCTATTATGTAGACATAAGGAATGGAACTATTTATACTAAAAGGTACAACAAGAAAAGGTAGTATTCCTCAAACATACATAGCATGCTTATCTAATAAGCTTTTTATTTCCCTCTTTCATGCACAGGTTATCAACTCTTACTGTCATCTCAGTACATACAGACAATGCCAAAAATCTATTTTAGATATGGAATCAAAATTCTGTAGAATTTACTGCACTATTTTAAATATTCAGACATTGACTCACAATCTAAGGTCAAAAAGCCTTTTTAAATCTAGAGGGAAGAAAATCAGCCTTTTTTTTTTCCCCTTTTACCCTTGTTCTGTTAACTCTCTTCTGTTTCACTTTTGCTCTGAAAGAGAGACATAAAAGTCTCTGTGTGTACAGCGTAACTAATAAGCTCATATATTCATTTTGAGTAAGTCTTTCCAAGAAACTATTCTTACAACATTTATTTCTTTTTGTAAAGTTTCTCCAGAGATCCCAGTATAGCTGAACTAAAGAATTTTTTTTTCTTACTGCTTCAGATGGAGATATTTATACATTTAATACTCAAAATCTCTTTTAAGTCTGACCATGCTGTACGTTAGCAGAATTTGTTCTTGAATGGCTTCTAAAGAAGCCAAGAAAATGGAAAAAAAAAAATCTTCGTAACACACAGAAAATCTCACTTCATTTGAGCTGTTTTAGGCAGGGTTCATATTTAAAAGAAGTCCTGAACTATGAAAATGTTGCCACCTTGCTACAGTGTTCAGGTACATTTTAATCACTGCAGGGAATCCCATGGCACAAGACTCTTACCTTTTTCCATAAACACAATATTCTTTCAGACCCTTTCTTCACCTTGGCTGAGCCTTTTGGACTCATGAAACACATTTTGCATCAGACCAGAAGTACTGACTAGGCTACAAAGGAGCAAGGTCACCTTTCTCACGTACACTTGAGTAGACGCAGAAAGCTAACATCTGAATAAGTACAAACTCACTTAAGTTAAAGGTCAACACCAACTTAGACCAAACCCAAGTAGTTTCTGTTCTCACACTACATTTTTAGCTTAGTTTCTACAGAAAATTAAGATTATGCATGCTCATCATCTAGTTTTCTACTCAGCTGGCTAGGTCAAAGAGAGGTAAAACTTTCAGATAATAAATTTCTAAAAATTTCCTTATTTTAGCAATGGTAAGGAGCTGAGAAACCAAATTAACCCATCCATGAAGGGAATGGCAGCCAGCCATCCATTCCTGTTACACACTCTATTTGGCAGCAACGAACTACCAAGCCACCAGGGACAGCCTGACCAGACATTTATCAGGTGCGGAGCTTTGAAAACCATCCAAAGCATCTCCTACATAGGGAAACACGTAGGGGACACACGGAGGACTAGTTTGGCAGTGAAGACCAAAGCAAAGGCAGCATTCAGCAACTCCACCTTCTCATTGTCTTCCACCACCAAGGCACCCACCTCATTCATTAGCAGGCCCACATTCTCCCTAGCCGTTTTGTGGTGGCAACAATGAAGTAATTTTCCTGCTGTACAATGGCCTCCAGATCCTCCTGTTTGTTGCCCATGCTGCACGCATTGGTGTAGACACACTTCAGTTGGCCTATTGATCCTTCCATTGGGCTATTATAGGGAAAGAAATTCTAATTCCTACATGACCATTCTCAGGTACTTTCGTGATTTTTAACACATCAATAATCCTCACGTCTTTGTGGCCTTCCCTTCTATGAGACAGGTGTACCTTATCTGTTGCCTGTTGGCCTGGACTATCCACAACCAAAAAACCCAGAATTCTTCCAGTGACACCAGGCTCAGGGCCAGGAACTGACCCCTTGTTTTGGGATACAGGAATAAGAGGATTACAGCTCAAGATGCTTTCTAGTTCTACTTTCTACCGTGTACCATGTTCTGGTAGAGTAAACACGTCAGTGCAAATTCTCTGAGCATGGATTTATGTCATCATTAGCAGTACAGCCTGAACAAGTAATACAGTTTGAAGCATACCAATTCTAATAGTAACATGAACATATAAACAATATCTATTTTATTGGCATTAACAGCAGTGGAACTACAATAAAATGGACCAACAATAAAAACGGAGTCCCCTGCTTGTCCATCAGTGCATGACCCAGCTGGTACTTCCAAGAGCCTCATGGCACACCCAGACTAGGATTTTGCCTGAACTTGATATTTCTGTCACCACCACATAATATTTTCCCCAAACACATCACACTTCAATACCTGAAAGACTACTAGAAAGAAGTGGTTCTGCTATCACCAGTCAAGCCTTCCTACCTAGTAAGCCTCTTCTGTGCAGAGCCTGGCACCCAAGGAGCTATCCCACCCTGCTGAAGAGCTCTAGTTGGAGTCCTTGGGCATCTGGAGCTCATTCACAGGAGTATTCCCAGAATCATGACGAGAGTAAAAAACCCACAACACTTTCAACAAGTCTCCCTAGAGTAATTATAAACAACCCAGCTATGCATAAGATAAACAATCCCCAGTTCAATTGCTGAACAATCCCTGTTGCAATAACCAAATAGAAGAACAGAGATTTGTGAACAATAATATTTGAGTCCCAGGAGATAAAGAGGGGGAAAACATCAGATAAGTGTGTTAGACTTATTCCCTACACTCAGGGAAGCACCAACATTTGTTCTTGGCTTTTCATTAGTCATATGCTCTGATGTCTACTCATCCAGGCAGATTTTGTTCTGGAGACAATACAAGGTTTATTAATAGAGCAGCAGAGACATTGTTAATAAGTGAGGTGCCACTTCTTCCTAAATCTTTAAGTGTCACATTTGCAGATAGAATGCTCTTTGAAAAAAGGCAATGGAGCAAAACAACAGCTGCGGGGACAATGAAACCTTTTTGAGTTAAACCTTTGCAATGTCTTTATTTTGCTAAAAATCTTTTGATGAATCATTACTAGTTTTAATTGCCAGTGGCACTGATAAAAATGATGTACTTTGAACAGCAAAGTGGATCTAGAGACTTTCATCAAGGATCAAATGTTTTAAAACACACCGGAGTATTCCGTATGTAAGTTGTTTGCTGTAGATTGATAAAAGCATTCGAGTGCTAATAGGTAAGAGGTTGTTTCAGAAAAATGGAGATACCGCCATTTCCACACACTAGGGTGGTATTCAAACTAGAACATAAGTTAAACTGATGTTGTAACATGAATTAACCAAAGGAATAAAACAAATAGAGGTAGTTATGGATCTAGTCACTTGAGTAATCTAGGTCATTTGACCCAGTGAGCTTTAGAACGAGAAAATTATGAACAGGTTATTTTTTTCAACTAAAAAGACAGTAAACCTGGTCATTTTCTGTGCTGCAGATTAAAATAGGTTCTTAAAAAAGCAAATGGATTCTTCTTATTTCATGAAAGTATGTAATACTATTTTTTTTAAAACTAAGGATAAGTTATTTTATCAAACTATAGAAGACAAGATTCTGGTAAGATCTTATTATAAAACCTCTTGTGGGCACTGCTTTGATTTCATTTTTCATGCCATTTTATTATGCACATGGATATTCACAGATACAGATTTTCATCTACAAAAATATTCTTAGTTACCTTTTCTACCTATGGGACTTTTTTTGTGGGCTCATATAACCACCGGAAACTACGAAACCAAAAATGATAATTTCATTAATTTTAAAATTGAAATCAAGCAGATCACACACTAATCAGAGAACATCCACAAGGAGAAACAAGAGGTGAATATGGCAGAGGGAAACATGTGCTTAGCTCTAGCATTTAGAGGTGTGAAACATATGAATTGACCACTTATCTTTCCAAAACTTCTCACAGGACACCAACATACTCTTAAATTACATGTTTTTCATGTGGGCTTTGTATAGCAAATATTACCAAATATGCAGAGTTTTATGTATGCAAACATAGAACAAAAATATCATCCCCAAACTGTCTAAAAGTTCTAAAGTAGGCAGAACTTTCTGAAGTAGGCAGCTACAATAAGAAAGAACAAAATGAGAAAGGCAATGAGTTGTCCTTTTTTATAAATTCAAGATCCCTTCCATTGAGTATTCAGGCTCCTTTTTCTGCTACAGCTTCAGTTCCAGCAGAGAGGAGGGAATGGGAAGAAGGAGAATAGACCACCACCCCTAAAGCTGGAATGAGATGAAAGATTAAAGGCATGTGAAATTGGAAAGG
>JAOXNG010000026.1:58276724-58296115 GCA_028566535.1 Scolopax minor | reverse complement strand
CAATTTGCTATAGGCAACATGGCATTCTGTATGGTACATAATGCATACTCCTGCACTGCAGCTCAAGTTTTTAAAACTTTCAAGCTGACACAAAAAGCAACAGGTTGAAAGCAGAGTTTTACCAAAAGAAACAAAAAATGTCAGCAGCCATCTTTGGCTTCAAATTGAATTTTGGTCATATAGCTCCCTGGTATTTTTCACTTTGCTTTCCTAACTAGTTCCCCTATGGATTAACCTCTTCTCACCTCTGGTTGTGTACACACTGCAAGATGGAGATGCCAGACACTTCATTAGAGCAGCTCCTGCTGTTTCTTCCACCGAAGAGGAGGCACCTCTAAGTTACCATACACAGGCAAAGACAGGTTGACACGTCCCCTAACAACTTCTGGCAGCTTTGATCAGGCTGGTGGTTCAGGCAAGTTTCACAGGCAAAAAAAAATTAAATTAAAAATTAAAAAAAAAAAAAAAAGAAAAAAAAGCAGGAACTTTGAAATATTTCCTGCTGCTCCTTTGGAGACCAAGTACCAGCACTTCGTAATTCACACACCATTACTGAGGGGGGACAGTGAGGACTGTATTTGGGGGCTTTTCCTTAAAACACAAAAAAAGATATATTTAAATGGAACGCCTCAACCGACTGCTAGAACATTTATGTTTTAAATAACTCTGCTAGATAGAGGTTCAAACATAAAACTACACATAAAGCAAGTTTCCTGATTCCATATTTCAGATGCCTGTCTCTTTCAGAGCATGCGACCCAGCCCAAGGTTCACAAGAAGTTTTGCTTCTCCAGCCTCAGTTTTGTAAAGCACTTGAGGCTGCATGCTTTGATTCTCTAGCGTTGCTTCATGGTGCTGTGGTGGCAAAAGGATGTAAAACTGCATTTAAGCACTTGAAATGGACTCCTCGGTGTCCAGCAACGCTCCCCACTGCTTGGCTCAGCCTCTTTCCTTGACACCTCTGGTGGCCAAGCCAAAAAAAGTCAACAGTCTGCAGTAATGAATGAATACTCCAGGACCCTTTCATAATGGTACAGCTGATTGAGGCCCTGTTTGAGAGGCCTTACCTCATTTCCCACACATTTTCTGACCCATTTTGTCTGCCTTTTCTCAGAGGGGTTTTGCCTGTTATATTGTGGGCTAAGCAGTAAACTAATTATCTTGTTCAAATCCCTTTGCAACGCCTCTAATCCTATTAGTTATAAGAATGTGTGAATACTGATTGCACAACTTAAAAAAGGGAGAAACAGAAAAAGAGAGAGAGACAGAGGGAAAAAGCCAAAAGGCAGGGTCTGGGAGGATCTGCTCGCCACTGCTGCCTTGTGAGAGTTGTCAGGACGCTCAAGAGACTCATCCGTCACAAGACGGGACACTAAACGGGACAATTTGTAAGGTCCGTATTTCCATTTTCCGTCTGTCTGTCGCATCTGCCCCAGAGCTGTCGCTATTATCTGAGGCGGCTCCAAGCCCTTTGCTCACAGCAGAACTTGCTGACCCTTGACTCCAGTTAACAGTTACATTTTCTCTCTTTCCCCTTTCATAATGAACATTTTAATGAAGGGGATGACAATATTACAATGTGTCAAAGAAGCCATATGAAGTACAGGAAATGAATGATGTTAGCGTAGGCATCTATAGGCCCTACCAGTCCTATTTCTTTTCTTCAAAGAAGCCTCACAAGTCTTATTAAAGAGCCCTCTCGCCCTCTCCCTCAGCTGAAGACACCGGAGCGGTTGCCTCCTGCTGTCCAGCACTGAGTGAACTTTAATCACTTTTCCTATTTTGTTCACACTGGGGAAGGAGCCAGGCTTCAGTGAAAAGCCTGCAGTCACAGTCGATGTTAAAGAGCATGAAATTTATCTGACTTCCATAAAAGATGAGCTCTGCCCTTCCATTCCTGCTTTTGCTAAGCTGGCTGCTCCGGGGACAGCCATTCTCTCCCCCAAAAACAAATATTTGCTTTTAGCGTGGATGGATGCTGCTGCCTAGGAGCGCCTTTTCCTTTGCTTTTTAAACTGTAAACTTACTTGTTTCCACCTACAAAGACGACTTGTGGTCTTGGGAAAGAAATTTAACTTTATCATTGAGACATGCTGTTTTGCAAATGAAGCTTTTAAAAATGCAAACAGTTCCTGTTTTACATGAGTAATAAGCTCTGGCTAATTGGTTACCATAGAAGCAAATTCACCAGGATTCTCAGAGAGCAAGAGAAAGATTTACCTTTTTTCTCCCTTCCTTCCCTGCAGAAATGTTTATTTCAGTGAAAACCTAACTCTTGGGATAAAATACAAAGTTTGTTTTCTCACATACTGTAATTAAAAGATTTGAGACATCATGTATCTGATGAAGATTAAAATAAATTGTATTATTACCTAGCATTCCACTATTTGCTTTTAAAACCTTAACATTTGAAATTGGCTCTATAATAACTGGAAATCAATGCTTGCTTCCCTTACGATGGCAAATCAACAACACATTTGTGTACAGGTTGGAAGGGTAAGTTTTACAATGCACATCTTTTCTGAGGATAAATGCATTATAAATGAGCATTTTCAAAACAACTGGCTGTGTGCCTGAATACTGAATGCATATTTTAGAAGTGGTACCACTTCTGTGTCATTTCACTACTTACATATGTCAAATGCAGTAGAGAAAAAGAATGCAAAGAATCCAAAAGCAACTCCGGAAGCAATTTGCCCCCAAAACGATTTATGTAGATAAAAAAATGAAAAGCAGTAACAAAATTGTATCAATGGGCTTGCTAATAAAAAGATTGTGTTAAAAAGGAATGAAAAGTGGTACTGATCCACTGGCCATCCGCTCTGCATGCCATAACCCCATCTAATCCCCAATTGATACTGACAACTGCAATGACAAGGGCTAAATTGGAGCCAGAAGCGGGAGTAATGATAGACTGCCACTTCAGCATGTCAGCAATTTCCAGATTAAAATTAATACCACGCAAACGCTCTTCTGTAAAGCAGGGACTTAACGGAGGCAGAGAAGCGCTCCTTTAATTGTAGCGCCTCCCAAAAACCTGCCACAGGGGCTGAGATCGGCGCCCAGCAGAGGTTACCTGTCCGTCAGCAGGGACGAGATGAGCAAAGGAAATCTCTTCCCGTTGTACTTTTAGTTGTGACCACCTAGGGGCACTCAGCGCCCTAGAAATGTGTCGCAAATCTCAGCTTTTGATCCAGCACCATTCTGGCGCGCAGAGCAGGAAACATATTCTCTGTCAAGCATCCTGCCTTATATCCCACTTGAACAACAATGATGAGTATTGTTTATTGATGCTTTATTACTGGCAGATAACCAACCAGACAGCCTTGTTCCCTCTAAATGCTTCTAAAGAGCTTTTCCTGATAAAGGCTTTAATATACCATGAAGGTTTTCAACTGATAGGCAAAAATATACAGACCGTATCTTTTGAGAAAGTGATTTCACATTTTAAGTCTGGACTTCTTCCAGCCTGAAAAGCAACTACAAACTGCATGGAAAGCTGTCTGGAGGGAATTCTCTTAATTATAATTCGCTATAGCTTTGAAAAAAATGTGGCAAAAATGAAAATGAATGCAAAACTGAGGAAGTGGCACAAGGTCAAGCGAATTGCCATTATTACTTCTTCACATACATTCTTCCCTTTCTACTTCATATTTTTTATGCACAAAATGTAAACACAAACTGAACCATATTCCTATGTTTCAGGATTCTCTGAATCCTTTAGGAAAAAAAAAAGAAGTACTTGGTGTAATTAGTCTCCCAAATTTTCCTCAAAAAACCCCCTTAAATATGTTCATTGAAGCAATCAGCAAAATAAAGTTTTAGAATGAAGCAAATGGTTTGTTAAGGCTAAACTGCAGCAGCCTACTCAGGCAATCCTATCTGATATTTTATGGTCAATTTTTATAGTATGAAAATTCTGACTTTCTGCCACATTTTTTTCTGTTCAAACAGGGTTCACTTAACAAGCAGAATGCAGACCTGCTGCTTTCCCTTGTGGCCAACTTCACTTGTTCAAAGTCTTTGAGAATCTTGGAACACGGCAATAGCTCTTAAAGGAACTTTGGCCTGCAGCTGTTATTAACTAGCTTTGGACGTATGGACCTCCGTTGACAAGCACCTCATGTAGAGAGGTTAAAAAATTGCTACCATATGCTTTCAGCTTTTTTAACCTACAACGTAAAGGCTCAAAAAAAAAAAAGAAAAAAAAAAGAAAAAGAAGCAAAAAACCCTTTCATTACTTTAAAAATACAAATCAATTTACGCATAAACCAACACTTCTTTCTATCTTATGCAGCCTCACAGTTATGAAATATATATTTCATTTTTACAGTGGTGCTGTAGTGTTCCAAAGGCAGGAGCCGATTTCATTGAAAGGAACAACTGGTTATAGGTATAAAGATCTCAACAGGCTTTATTACTGGACACAAATTAAAACCCACCACACTCTTAAACCCAGCATTAAATAACAATAAAAATCTGTGTCATAAGAATGTTTCTGTTGCACAGAAAGCATTCTCTCCTTAATGAAAACTAAACCTAGCACTGTTTATTACACCTTTAGTTTGGCCTTATGTGCTTATGTATTATGTTAGTTTATAATAATGTGATCCAGTTCAGACCTGAAGAAGGATCTGGTATTCCCAACTCCTTGTCCTTTTTTCCAGATAGATCAGCTGCTTTACTGAAAGGTATTATCTCTCTGGACAAGCACAGCCTCATAACACAAGTAATACTTTCCAGAGAACCTTTCCTACTCACTCACCAAAATACTTGTTCCAGTCCTTGTACCATACATAGCCCTGAAATGGATATTCAATATTTTTAACCTTGTTGAAATAAAAAAAAAAAAAGTTATTTGCTGAACCCTTTTATGTATCTGTTCTATAGATTGTTAGGTGATTCTCTAAAAATACCTTAACAGTATTTAGTGAAGATCTTAGTGAATCTCAGTTCAGCATACACCAGAGCTGAATTCAATCAGATTTCAGATTCTACAGCTACTGCACAGACTTCCTTAGTTACTGGAGGAATATCACTGAATATCAACAGAAGTTTAGTTTTTAAGTTGAAGTTATCAGCAGGTAAAAAGTCTTATCGGGCTGGTAGATGAAAAATACTTCCATGTAATCAATCACCTTATGCAAGATAGTTTTCCCATTCGTGTTGTAGTCCAATATTCTAAGCAGTAATCAACAATAAACCAGAAATATGCTTATGAATCCAAGCTACTGTTCTAGCAGATGACAAGAAAAGCCCAGGAGACTTTCTGTTCTACCATAATAAGCTTTACCTTTATATATTTAAATCCAGACCACTTTTCCCAAAATACAGGGATATTCCGTGTGTCAGGTATGTTATTTCTCAGGTAACAGAATTTGCATTAGGAATGCTATTAGAGCTACCAAGAATTACATATAGATAAATGGTCAGAAATACAGAATTTCTGTCCCACCCAAGAAAACTGTAGATGAAGAAGAAATGCAGCCACTAAAGGATAATTTGCTGTCTATCTTGAGTACCAGTGTAGAATGCCATTATCAATTTGCCTAAATCATAAGTAGATTATTTTAATACTTTGATAATAAAATAACAAGAAAATAAACATTCACCCCGCAAAGTACATAAATACAGTATAATAATTTCATTTTAAGAGGGGAAAAAAGGGAATGGTGCCAAGGGACTAGCAGTGGAAGCCATCTCATCTTTCTTTAGCCAACTGAAAATCAGAAACGTAGTCTTAAGTAACTACAGAAAGGTGAAGGCATCTTTAGAAGATGGTTACCTCTGACTCATTTGAGAACACAATAAGTTTTGAAAGTGACCCCACTTCAATTTCAGGAAGGCCAAGCTAGAAATCCACACAGACTGACCCTCGCACACGGAATAGCCAAGGTCACCAAAGAAACCCATCTCGGTCATGCACTGAACTGATGTCTCCCAAATACCAGGATAATTCCCTAAGCATTGGGACATTGTAATATGGCATTCTCTAATGATGTTAGTTTATCCAGGTTTTTTCTGAGTAATGGAAACAAACCAGCACTCTGCCCTCCTCTAACCAAACCATGGACATTACCTGAACTCCTCAAACTGTTCTAAAATACAGAGTTTATACTAAGAAGACCAGTTTATACTTAAAAGCCCACAACTCCTCAAAGCTAGAGGCTTTGTCAACTACCATGAAGTCTTACTCCCCGTTCCTCTGAGACATTTAATTGAGAACTTTTAAACAACAACCAGCTCTATATATCTTTCTGTTAAATAGAAGCAACACGATCCACCCAAGAGTTGGCTGGGATTAGCATCTCGTAGCATTTGAGACTATTTACTGTTCAGACCTGCTCTTGGTCACCGATACAGCCAAATTTTTCATTTAAATTTATAGTGGGATCAACAGCTACTGCTTGAACTTGCAAATCTACTTACCGCGTCCGGTTCAAAAACATTCCTTTTCTGCAAATGAATTCTACCCATATAATAATATGACGAGAAATTGCTAAGACTTAGAATATACGATACTATTGAACGTCCACACAAACTTTCATGGGATACTGGGCAAAGGGTTTCTTCATAAAGAGAACCTGTTATCCATTATTTATATTATATTGCAGCATTTGAAAACATTATGGAAACATTACTTTCTGATGAAATTGCACTAAAATATGATGGGGGTGTGTGTGGTGCATTTGGTTTCCTTTTTGTACTTATTTGTGGTGCTTTTTTAAATTTGGCTTTTGGACAAATTCTTAGACAGCTCATGCTTTCCAGGATTACCCAGCTTTGCCACACAGGCATCCCTGAAGGGAGGGATCCCCATTCTCCACTAACTGCACAAAGACGTAACACGGGAGCTTCATGGAAGTCTTCCATCTCTCTGTTAATGCAACATTCCCCGGCACTGAGCCAGGAGCTTCAGGCTGGGGGAGCTCTGGGGATGCTCAGCCAGAGCCCTTCTTGCCTCCAGCCACCCCAGTGCACCCAGGAAATCTGCTGGGAGAGGGGCAGCCGTGGGAGCCTCCGCTCTCCTGCAAAATCATGACAGATTGATTTTTTTTCAGTTAGGGAAAAAGTTGAGGGTGTAACTTCCAGGAGTAATTTAAGAAAACTCTAGTTTATATTTTCTCTCTAAGACAAGAAGATTAAAATCTTTCAAAATACAAGATTACAAGAAAATGCTTTAGCATGAAAGTCCCAGAGTGAGTCTTTACTTACTAGAACTTTTACAATAACCACTAGATTGTTATTTCTAACACACTTTTCCCCTTATTTTGGATTTTTTTTTGTACAAACAAACCATTTAAAAATTAAAAAAACATAATCAAGAAAGAAAATTAAGCATTTTTATTTAAAATATTAAAAGTATTTCAGACATGTCTAAAAGAAAAAAAAAAAGAGTTACTTTTGAAACTTTTCAATAAATCTCCTCTCTTTTTCCAAAAGCAGTATCAGGCAACTAAAGCAACCAATTAAAATTTATCTACCTCCCACAGCCTCCCTGTATGTAGGCTACATTATCAGTGAAATAGGATGGATATTACAATGATCGTTCCTCCCTATATATTATGAAGATTTAGCCAGTAGTACATAGTGTAATTTATCTACCTTTACTTTTCTTAAACAATTCGTTGGTATTGGAAGTAACCCAAGGATTTTAATTAAGCATGGTAAAAATACACCACAACTCTTTACTTAAAATCCAAAGCATTTTGCTACTGGTAATGAGAGTGGGAGAAACGCAGCAGGGCAAAACATCATTTTGACCAGCTTCGTAGTATTTTTATATTTTAACTAAATGTAGGTTTTAACTCTATAATGTAAGTTTCAATGATAAAAATATTCTAGGTCTTAAACATATTTGCATGTAGGAAACAGAGGATTTGATAATTACAGTTTATATCAAATCAACATGCAATAAGCAAACAGTTGGCTTCTTTAGAGAACATGTCTTTTTTACTGAAGTGCAAAATATAATCTATTTCCTATATATGATGGTAAAATGTATATCTGAACAATAACAAAGCTAAATATAGCAGAAATTTGTGATTTTGGAGGAACATTTGTTTTATCTGAAGTTAATAAAAACACCATGTCTTAGACACAGCCCTATTTTTATCAGTGAAAGTCACAAGTTGAAGATCAGTTATTGTAAATTTAATGAGTTTAATGAATCCATTCCATTACCGTAAAATACATTATTTTTTACAAAAGCAAGCATAAACCCCCCTATCATTCTTATGAAGTTATTTTGGCTGTATCTACTAACTTTCATAATCTGGCTGAAGGGCCCAATTCACCAGATCCTGGAAAGCATCAGTCTTGATTAGGCTGAATAAAGAGATAATGAACAAAATGTCCTCAAACCAAGATGACCGCCAACTCATGGTAATTTGTTTAAACTTCAGCCTTTCCATTTGTGTTTTGAAGTGCTCCTTTCTAATGAACACACGAAAAATGCTTTACTTCTTTAATTCATGCATGATTTAACATCAGTACGAATTTGCCAATACAAGCAATTCTTGAATGAGGGGAGAAAATATAGTTCTTTAAAGAGCAGGCATTCTTTAATGGATTATTCCTCTGTGTTGTTTCCTGGGTTTAGATTTAAATCAGGGCAACTATTACAGCAGGCACCTCCATTACTGGGGGATGCTAATTCCATCTCACGCAGCTAAGCACCATGCAGGCTTAGCCTATTTATCCGAATGTCAATAGCATCGTACAGTGTCACACAACTGACTAAGCAAAGATTGAAAATCCTCTATTCAACAATCACGGCTCTATGGTCACTTGCACAAGTATTATGTTTCACGCCACAGATATCATAACAATCGTAAGAATATACTTTATGGGTAACCAACAGCTTTTTAGAGTAAAAGCAGCCCAATTTCCTGTTCCAACGAGCAATAGGAAGTTATTTCCCAGAGAGGTGATGAGTAAATATCATTAAGAATATTTATGAGGGTTTTTTTTTCAATAATTATTATTTTTCTATGTATAATTCTTTTGTTACTTATTACATGTTAGCAATCAACTTTTCAGGGATCCTGGCATGAAAGCTCTTTGGAGATTTCAGCACTACTGCAAGGCATAATTATCCCTTGTATCTGTGCAATGTTAAACTAATTGCCCTTGCATTTTAAATGCAATATCAGAAGCCATGTGATGGTTTAAACTGAGCTCTGCCTTGTGACCGGAACTCTATCCCAAGAGGTTGGCAAAAGTGTGCATACATCTTATTCCTTAAAACTTGCTTTCATAGCTCCATACTGAATCGTTGATTGACTATTTATGAGAGAGAAGGAAAAAGAAAGCAACAACCAGAGTCATGCTAACACCTTCAACAACTGTCAGGGATATTCAACTTCATAATAAAACAAGACTAATTTCGACACATATGTCCACAGAGTTATTTCTAGAGAACAACAAAAGAATTTTTCGAGAAGCCATCATTCTGAAGTCCTTAGAGAAATATAAATGACAAATACGCACAAATGAAAATAATGAAACCCCAAATTCTGACTTTATCCTTTAACGTGTTACTTTGACAGCCACAAGCTTTGATGGAATATCAACAGCAAAACACTAAAACCAATTTCTGCTGGAATCTGAGAAGAGTGATCTGTCCTGCATCTGAGAAGCAAAGCAATCATGAGTTTTGAGATGAGAGCAAAGATGTGTCATACAGGCCATGAGGGCATGTGCAAGTTCTACGAAAACAGCAAAAGAAAAAGGAAAATATGCCATGGGGAATTTCAGATCACTTCATATCAATTTTTGTCTGTGGCAGATTTGATATACGGTGTTACTGAATCATAAGATGCTTATCAGCTTAAATCAGGTTTTCTCTTTGCTGTTCACAACAGAAAAAAATAATGTATTTATCATTCTTATTTTTGGAATCTTCAGAAAAAAAATACAAAACTTGAAGCAAAGGGAGAGCTAAACGATAAACTGAAAATTATTATTTCTTATTTCTATACCTAGCATTTCTCTTTCTAACAAAGAATAAACAGTCATAAACATTACTTTAGATTAACTTAATTAAATAAATTTTCACATGTGGAGACAAACTGCAATCAGTACGAAGGTTTCTGATCTCATTTTTCTGTCTACTCAGTTACAAACCTGTTTCCCATACACTTCAACCCAAGAGTATTTCTGCTAAAACTCATCACTCTCTGCAAGTACTTGAAAGGACATTGTAGAGAGGTTGGTGCTGGCCTCTTCTCACAGGTAATTAGTGATAGAACGAGCTGCAACAGGGTAGGTTTAGACTGGACATTAGGAAACAATACTTCACAGAAAGAGTGGTCAGACATGGGAATAGGCTGCCCGGGGATATCTAGACACCATTCCTGAATGTATTTAAGAGTCATTTAGATGTGGTGTTGGAGGATATGGTGTAGGGGAGAACTTTATAGAACAGGGTTGATGGTTGGACTCAATGATCCTAAGGGTCCTTTCCAACCTGAATGATTCTATGATTCTGTGATTTTCAACTGAAAATTTAGTCCAGACCTGTGCAGCAGCAGCCAACCCAGCAAGCACTGACCTAAAGGATTAAATTTGTAATAAGTTAAATACTTATAATTAAGTATTTAAGTACTTATAGTACTTAAAGTACTTCAAGTATATAAGTAATACTTATGAGTAAGTATAAATAAGTTTAAAGAGCTAGACATTGAGAAAAAAACCTTAAAAACTAAGTTAGGTTTGAGGTTTGATAGTGATACAGAGCATGTAAGTGTATGTAGAAAATAAAAATTTTTGAAATACTAAATAAAAGTAGTTAGCTAACATTAATATCAAACTCTTTAAATATTTGCAATCTAGCAAGCCACAGAATGCTTCAACAACTGATATCTCAGCTTTATTCTCTTTTTTTAAAGAATATTATGAGATGACATATTATTAAAAAATTCCATGCAAATATATTCTAGATGATTGCATTATGCTTCTCTACTTCACAAATTCAGGAAATATTAAAAAATCACTCTGAAAGTCTAATTCATTTTAAAGAGCACTATAACACTGAGAAACATGGAGGTTTTGAAGTTGTAGTTGAGAGTCAAGGAGAGGAGGGAATGGCACATATCTGCTTCTCTTAGAAAGGAATTTCCATTCAAGAATTCAATTCTTGAGTCTCTGTAGTGTAACATGGTGAGAGTATGAGTCACATGAGAATTTTTCATCATGCAATTTTGTGTTTGATTTCTGGATGAGGTTCTATTTAACCAAACCATAACTTAAAAATAACCAACAAAACAAACCTCTACTATATGTAAAGCCATTGGTAATGAACCTAATTACTTATGTAGGACCCTTATTTGGTTGTATTATAATCATGGCTTATGGCAGTATATAAATTTTCTTAATACTGACTGAACTGTTTCCCTCAATTTCATAAAAACTGGCTCAGAGACAGAAACTAGAAAGACCGTAAAATATGTATTTCAAATCAATATGACACGGTTGACCAGCTCTAACAATTAAGATGATGCAGAAGAAAACAGACTTAAATAGTGTTTTCAAAAGTTTTTAGTATTTTAGTGACTTTCATAAACCTTCAAACAGGGGAGATGCCCTCCTTCTCACAGGCTATAAAAAAGACTGAGGAAAATCCTTGGAAGGAAAATGAGAAGACTCAAGAGAACTACCTTTTTGACATGTATTGTTAATGAACGTCTGTGCCTACAATGCAAATTTTAGAGGCAGATCTGTCCCTCAACCTTCAAGTCTACTAGTTCTAGTGGTTAAGATCTCTTCTACCTGGGAAATGATCTTGAATGGAAAACATCTGAACCTCCAGCCACCACATAACTCTTGAAAACCCTGAGTATTTAAATCAGAATCATATGGGTTCTCAGTGTTGAACTGGCATCAAGCTGTGCCTGAATCTGGCACCCAAAATGGCAAAGAGATTAAACAATTACCCAGCAGCTTGAAGAGTCAGAGAAAAATATGGAACAAAGTACGTGTCAACACGCGATCATAGTTAAACCACCTACACGTGTGATCAGCAGAAACTGCACACATCTTATTTGCATCAACTATAAACCAGAGACCTGTCCAAACTTGAGCTCTTATGAGATGCTAATGTGTTTTTAGCAACCTGCAGGAGCTTCTCACAGTGTCAAGACATAGGATAAAGGTTTATTGGGACAATGGCAGTTGAGAAACAATCCAATTCCATTATTTTTATGAGGATGTCAATCAAGGTCATTCATCAAAATTCCATTTCAGCAGAGCATTAGGACTCCATTGACATTTTCTCCAGGAGCCCAAAGATTGCTAGGAAGAAGTAAGTATACCGCTTTTCAATATTTTCTCCACAAAGCCTAGATTACATCTCCTGAAAGCGCCTGACTGAAAGTAATTGACTGAAAGTAAATTCAAGTTTCCTGTATTTGTTTAAAGGAACCCAAAAGGGAAGCATAGGAAACCAATTCACAAACAAATCGTGTCCAAACGTGACATGCATAGACTTATCCTGGAAGGGCTACTGAGAGAACGCTGTGGACCACAAAACAGAGAAAAAGGTGTCTTTGAGCAAGGCTGTGATTTTTAAACTCCCTGAGGAACTTCCCAGGCAAGAGATAGAAAACACCAGGACCATAGATACCAGGTCCTCAGAAGTAACAGCTTTTTGGAGGATGCTTCCAAACCCTCAGCACTCTCTTCAAAAAGCTGAAGATCTTATAAGTGAAGAAAGTCTCACAAAATTCACATTGCTCCCTAAAACAACTGCAACTTCAGGCTTCACCATGCTGTTGAGACTTCCCTTCCCTTTCTTGAGGGTGCATGAGGAGGAAAGGAAAATGGGGGAAAGCACATGTGTTCCTTTCCAAAAATTTCCATGGAAATCACTTAAGTGTAGCTGTCAGAGCGGCTCTCCGAGCTGTCAGAATGCCTCCTCATATATCAAAGTGGGAATGAAAGCAGGTAGCAAGGAAATCTGTAACAAATTCCAACTGAGTCAAACTATAAATTTCCATACTAAATTACATAACATTTTTTAGTATTATTTTCCCTATTACAAAGAGCTGTCCCTAAAAATAACTGTAAGGCTTTTCAAGTCCTTTCCTGGCCATTATTAACAGTCTTTACAGTTATTCTCCAAAACTAATATTCCACATGGATTTATTTTACTATTTAAAAGCAAAGTTTTTAATTCAGGAAGAGAATACCCATCAGATCCTACCTTAGCTTAAATAAAATGAAAAAAATTCATGCCAGCGCAGAATGGAAATGAGGAATAATTTCCCCACGGAAAATACTTAACATACATAAGATAGTTAATGGAAACAGAACTGCACCAATGTATTTTACATTATGAATACACATACATATGTTATTAGTTCACACTTACATCGTGCCCCTTATCTGATAATCCTCAAATGTGTTTAAAACATTAATGACTTTATCCTCACAGAAGCTCTACTGTGTTGGAAATGTTTTCCCGTTGATTTTATTTCCCTCGTGTGAGCTCTCTGGGCACACAGTACTACATTGTATCTGTCTGGATGGTGCCTATCAATATCATGGAGAAACCATCATTAACAAATTCACAACAATTAATAAGTCACCTTGGGACACTGAAATTGCGCACTGTGACGGCACCCAGAAATTGCTTATATGCTACAACTATTATAAAATCATACCATATTCCTTTTTCTATTTAATTTTTATCCTTCAAGACCCTAAACCCTTTCTACCATGTTACATACTGCACAAAAACTACTGTGTGAAAAAGTATAGCCATTATTTCAGAGAATTTACAGCTGAATTAAAAGCAAAACGAGTAAGTGAGACAACAAAGACAAAACATAATGCGATTATAAAGATGCAGGTTAGTGGTATTTATAATTAAAGCTATTAAAACACTGGCAAGTTCTCTTCTACCCCTCTTAAAAAGATCAGTTATGTGTGAAAGCTTAGCCCAAATGGCTGCCTACCAAAGGGGACCTTGAACAGCACAATAAAATCCACTCTTTTTGACAGAAAAAAACATGCTTAGTGATTACATAAAATGTTCAATTCTATATGGCCTATTTAATTGAACATTATATAGACTAGAAAAGGGTTTAAAACATTAAAAAACATGACAGTTTCCCAGCACATAAATAAGGCTTTTCTATGAATTATTAGTATTATTTAAAATTTCCATTACTCCTCATAGGATATCTACATAGGTAGGAGACACTGGAAAAGTTGGAACTGATGAACACACAACAGTATTTCTTAAAAAACCCTATCAGAACTGTCAGAAGTTGAAATACCAACCTCTTAGACTGAAGAAAATTTTGCCTATGAATGTATATACCAGCGAACTCACAGAAAGGAGCTGTCTCTCCTTTACCATCAGTGACTTACATGCTTCGAGATCTAACTAAATTAAAAAAAAAAAAATCAAAGATACTATTTGTAGATCTTTTCTCTAGGTTAAGACAGAATTCTCACCACGCTAGACAGCCCTAGTGATATATTTCTTGTATTACTTAGAAAAATGGATTTCCAAGTAGCTGTGAAGACCTGAGTCCTTCAGATACCTGAGAAGAAAGGTCACATGCGATTTGATTTCATTCTGTATTTGAAGCTGTACAATGTGTTCCCACGTTTATCTATACCAAGGCATACGCCAAAGAAAATAAACAGCTAGTATCAGTCTCTAGGAGGTTATCTCACATCTGGCTTTCAGTGCACTTCTTGGGCTCTGTAACAGAAACCTTCCTCCTTCACTTCCAGTGTCAGAGCATTCATCATCTGAATCCCGTTGCCAAAAGCCAGAAGGCTGAGAATCCTCGGATTAGAATAGGTTTGCATTACCACAGTTACCGAGAGCATTGCTATGCCTTCAAATTACAGGAAATAGTATTATGCCAAGGATTCAGAGCGAGCATTTAATCCCCAATCCCTGGAAGCTCGAGCGGAATTACTTCTCTGGATTCCCAAACTTCTATCACTTACACACCTATGTGAATTAACTGGAGCAATGTCCATTTTGTTATTTAGATTTGCAAGTGGACACATGAGAATTTTTTGGAAGAATGGAATAACATATCCACCTTATTACTTCAACATTAGATAAACAGTTTCTGAAGAGAAAATTCTTAATGCTTTCTAATGCCTGGGCTGTGCACTGTCTTTGTGCTTCCATATCAATTACTGCATTGAATGAAAGAAACATGCACTTTTGATGTCAAAATGTCTTTCTCATTTCCAACTCTATAGCCTCACTGTATCAACTGCACTAAGACATATTTTAACAGATTTTAACCAGATTAGGTTCCTTTTGCCATAAGATTCATCAGTTTCTAAGACACAAACTGAGGCGCCGTGCTTTTCATACCATGGACATTCAACAAGATTCCAAAGACCTCTCCTTCCTGAGGCACTGAATACTTAATTAGTGGGTGCTAACGGAGAGAACAGCATTGCTGTAAGCTCTGAGGAGGCAACACTTGTCATAAATTGACC
The DNA here is from genome assembly GCA_028566535.1 of Scolopax minor. Classification (NCBI taxonomy): domain Eukaryota; kingdom Metazoa; phylum Chordata; class Aves; order Charadriiformes; family Scolopacidae; genus Scolopax; species Scolopax minor. Next base: position 58,280,636 of record JAOXNG010000026.1, on the reverse strand, counting down.
AACTGACATCAGGAGACAAGGAAGTGACTTTGGGGGAAAACAAACAAGCAAGAAGTGACCACAGAAGTAGACCCAGGGGCAACTACATCACTTAACCATATACAATATTTTGCTATATATGCAGATGCATTAATAAGTTTACATTCAGCGTGTCATAGCAAATGGATATCTTTGCAATGGCTCTAAGATATCTTACTCCAAAACCTCATAAGAACACACCTGAAAAGTTACAATTTTTATTCTTTTCCTATTTCAAATCTGCCTAGACAGAACTGTACTTAAAAAATCATTTAACCAAATTAATATTTTACATTCCTTGCTAAATAAGTCTTCAGCCTTGAGTCCATTTGTTCCAAATATTCTTAAATTGTTCTTGGCTTCAGGTGTACCATAATAAATAATTTCTGTAGCCCATAAAACTGCCTACATATAAACACAGTTGCTTGCAGGGGGTTTAGTAAAGCCTCTGCAACTGCCCACAAATTGAATTCGCTAGGAAGAAAGGAAAACTGTCCATAAAATCAATTTCTGTGGAAGAATCCTCTCAAAGAATTAAAGCAGAGGCTCTGAAACCAGAATTTGTTTGTATACTGAAACTACTTCGACAGCATTTGTAATCTTTAGGAAGTTATTTAATGTACATAACTTAATACCTTAGGCAACTAAGATGCTCAAGTATTTGGGGCTGCAATAGTGTGTGTATGGAGGGGAAAGGACCTCCCCCCCAACAATACATACAGAACACTTTCTTCATTACATACCTTGTCAATGTTATCCTGGAGAAGATTTAACAGCAAAATCATAACAAATGCAGAGTCTGAAGATAATGAAAAATACTCCTTTAAAAAGGAGCAACACAGACAAGAATGTGACCGTATAGGTTTCTGGCAATCATCTACAGAAAGAGAGCAGTTTTGGAAATACTAATGACCTAAGTGTCTTGTGAGACGCACACAGAAAATAGTTCTGACATAACATAAATATATTTCATCCTCGAATTTTTTATTTTAAATTATTTTCAGCAGAGAGAAGCCCTCACCTGGCAGTGAAATGAGTTAGCTTACTTAACACATATTCTCCACTGCTCTTTTCTATTATTTTAGCTTCTAGAAATACAGAATACTTTGGGCAGAAAGGGATGTTCAGAGGTCTCTAGTTCAACTCCCTGCTCAAAGCAGGTCTAATCAGATCAGGTTGCTCAGAAACAGGTTCCTGAAAAATGACAACCGAAATCTACATATGAAACTGTTCACAATATGAATAGTTACACTTAACTGGAGAATGCATATGTCTGCTAACACTTACAGACAGATGGACCAGAGAGCTTTCAGAAGAACCCCAGGAGTCCATGGACTTCAGGTTCAGGGCTGCTGATCTAACCTAGTTGCTATTTAAGCCATTAATTCTTAAACATAGAAAACAGATTATTCCCTTCCCCTTGGCAGCAACTTCTTCATATTTGAAAGCTGTTGTCATATCAGCCTCCTCTACTGCTATCATAAAATTTGCACCTAAGAGCCAATAGGACAAGACAAAACCCAGTTTGGCACACTGCCTTTTGTACTTTTGCTGATTCATCTTTTTAGAAGTATCACACGAGCAATCATTCTAGAAGCAATATCGCATTAGAACCAAAAGCTTTCCAAAGATGATTCCTAGCCTCCATTTACTTTCATAAATAAATGCAGAGAATCAGGTTGTTATCTTATTATCAAACACCACGAAAGACTGGACCAAAATAGCACTTCCCATTTAGCAAAGGGTTCCCACCGTTTCATTCACGCCCATAGAAATAATTTTTCTGTTTGAACAAGCATACTGAAACTACTTGCTCTTGAGAAGTGAGACAGATTCCTAAAGAGTCCAACCCTTTGTGATTCATAGTCAACAGACGCTCTTGAACAAGAACAGGTCAGGTGGTAATCCCTTCTATTTTGTCTGCAGCAAAAAAGCAGCATAAGACACATAAAGAGTTTGCACTGAATTTCTGTGACAAGTATGCTGCTATTTCCAGTTTTCCAGTAGGATAGCAGCTTGTGACATTGGGCACTGGTTTATAACCAAGAATGGAGAAAGCAAACATGAGACTGTAGCACAACTATATCTGGCCTGGTTTTAACATCTTGCAATAAATAATTTTTCTCCTGTATCACATAGGAAAACAACACATTGCCTTTGAAGACAGTCTTGTACATCTACTGGAGGTCAAAAGGCTTGTATCTTACTTTGAGCTCAGCCCTGTGCTTTCTTTATGACCCAGATATAAGGGTTTAGGGAAGAACAAAGAACTTGAGTAAGATTGGAGTATTTATCACCCACTTACTGGAAATACTTAGGGGTCCCAATTCTTTAGTATGTTTTAAAAATCCAAGGAACGGTGGAAGAAGTTATAAATTAAGCAAAATAACACAAAATTGGAAGGAAGAACAAATGTCTAGTTAGTAGATCACAAGTGTCAGGAACTCAGCAAGTGCAAGGAATCAGCAGTACAATATCCTGAACCTCACGACTGTGCACACTAGGGGGAATCTGCTGCTGAAAGTATCTGGGTTCAAGGACTTTTCCAAAACAGCACTTCTCCTGCCACCGTTGGACAAAGAATACTGGACTAGATGGAGCAGGTAGAGCATTTCTTCTGTTTTTTCTGGTTTCAGAAGTGACTGATGTGGCAGAGCTGCTCAAAAGATCACCCTTCCTAAATTCTCACCTAACTATATTTTTACTGTGAAATCAACATTATTAAAAACTGTGATTTGATCATGTAACTCAAAAAAGGTAAATCTAGAATTACATAAAACTGCCTCTTCTGTTAATAGTGTGACAGGCAAAATTCTCATTACTACTCAGAATGTCTGAGTAGTAACTGTGTCTACAGTTACCATCTTCAGTTGACAAATCATAAACATCTAATCTTATTTTTTTGTTTTCAGTTCTTAATTTTATAAAATACATATGTGTGCTCTTTGCAACTTTTCTGCTCCTTTTTTACATAGTAGCTTTATTATTAGAGTGAGAAAACATATATTGAAAGTAACAGGGCGCAGAAGGAATTTACATTCAGGTGCAACCTACTAGCAGAAGGCTAAACTGCAGTCTCAACATGTGTAGATGGTGAAGAGGTTGCTTTTAAACAAGTGTGTTCATTTCATGTTCTAAATGAAGTAGATTGTATTGAATATTCCAATTTGGGATGAAGGACTTGACTTATCTACTGAATGTAGCATGAAGCCTCCACGGGAATTTGGAAAACTGCAAAAGAGTGACTAAGGTGCAATATAACATTTAGAACAAGGACAGAATGAAATACAGTTTCAGAAACATCTCCTGGATGGTCTTTCTGCTCCCCATTGCACACTCACAGGTACATTCCCTCTTCTGGTGGCTGCTTGCTTCTAGTTCAGGGTAGAATAGAGAAAGCAAATTCTTTTCTTAATGTCTACCAACACACAGCCAACCACAGAAATGCCAACCACAGAAAAACCAACCAGATTAGTATTAAAGAAGGTCAGATGAATACTCAGGGCTCAGAAATGATGGAGACAGACCATGTGCACATAATATTATCCCTTCATATATGTCTCAATTATGTCCTCGAGTCCTGGGCCTTATTCCCCACTTGTGCCAGACGGCTGGCAAGGAGCAAGCCCCGGGTGAGTGTTATGGTGCACATTCTGCCCACATGAGGTGTTGGTGAGCCAGAGAGACAGAACCAACAAGGAGGGGAGCGCAGCCCTCCCACCCAACCTCTGATGGCAGTGAGAAACTTTAATGGGAGCAAAACCAGTCCTAGATGAGACTGTGGCAGAAACACGTAATGAGATTCTGAGTGGGAACATCTCGTGTTTAGGTGTTTCTTTATATTTGGACACTTCATTGTGCAACATTAATATCTTTTAGCATATTTCCTATTAT
>JAOXNG010000026.1:58255374-58272615 GCA_028566535.1 Scolopax minor | reverse complement strand
CAGACTTTGGGGCTGCAGGCTTTCCTGGCCCTTCTAGGCTCCGATCCAGCTTTTTTCTCTTTTTTTCTGCGGCCGGGACTCAGAAATTGCCTATTTAAACCTCAGCATTAAATTCTGGATATTTTTTGGTAAAGAACATGAAGAAATCTAGGCAGGGCATACCAGTTCAGCTGCTATAGCCCAATGAAAAACACTAGCTAAACCCAGAATCCTCTCTAAAGCCAGTATAATTTTGCAACGCCATTAAACTACCTTTAGAGCCAGAGATAGGAATAACAAAAGCCACCTACAAGAAGGAAGCAAAACCTCTCAACTTATAATTAAAATATATCTTGAACTCCCTCAGAAAATTGAAGGAAAATTTTTCACTCTAATTTGTCCATTTTTTACTCTTATTGACTGGTCATAGTGAAATGCAAACTCATAAAAAAATACATAAGAACCAACAAATATTCTTTGAGGGCTCATTGTAATCATCATGGTCTTGCTGCAGCCCTGGTGCCTAAGCAAGAGCTGAGGCCAAAAATATCACATACATATCAAAACATTGCAATACTGTTGACTTCATGCCTAGTGGTACTTTATGGCTTAAGTAGCTCCCTTGGCTCTTACACACGTAGCAATTAGAGTCTCCAGAGAGCTCAGTGGCAGATATTCTAGGTGCTCTCTCTATTGCAACACAAACTGGCAGATGGCAGTCAGTTCTGCTGTGAATGAATTAAATTCAACAGTAGAACACATGGCTATAAACCTAGGAACTTTTTTAAAGCTTTCAAGGTTTTCATTCTATCTTTTATAGTTACAACGCAACAACAGCCAGCTATGTGATGTTAAGACTTAATTTTTATCACAGACTGAAATTTACAGTAGGATACATAGATCCCTGTGCTGGTTCCTGGAACCCATGAATATACTTCTTACATTTTTGTGCTAGTCTTTTCAGAAATCGGGTGGTTCAAACAAAGCAGAACACTATTTACTGGAGAACAAAGGCATGCTTGATCAGAAGAATGGAACATCAGGCACAGAAGAGGAATTGCCTGCCGAATGTTCTTGATTTATTGGTCTAGCTGCCAGAAGTTGGAATTTTATCAGGATTGTAGCCTGCATCAGAGAGACGATACGCTTTTCCATTACCACGAGGGTACTTAATATATCCAGATGACAAGGGTTAAAATAAACATATGTCAACTTGGACAGCTTCCCTTCTTATCACCTCAAGTCCATGAGGACGGCAAGTAATTAGCACTCTAGAAAAGCCAGAGCTATAGGCTTCAGTGGGTTTTTCAGGTTGTTTTAGTGAGCGGATACTCCTTTGGGAGTTTCAAGTCACACTGTAGCTTTATTATACATTTCTGTATTAGATATTCTTCTTCCCTGCCCATTATTAACAATTTTCTAATCTAAACTCTGCTATTGCAATTAACTATATATATGCCAACTCCTTGCCTGTCTGCGCAACAGTTATCTGGGCAAACAATCAGCTGAACACATTTTAAACACACAATTAACCATTTCTTGTAGACGCATAAGGACTTTCTGTACATTTCTATCATTGGTTGCAACCTCTAAGTCACTCTTAACTTCAACACCCATCTGTAATGAACACATCTGATTTGCAAACAGCATTCAAATACATTTAAAAATAAGTATTACAGGAGAAAAAAAGTAATCAGAGAAGAAGTAGAGAAAGAGGAATGAAGGTACGACTCTGTAAATAAAATGGGAAATGCTGCAATCAAAGCCCTGAGCTTCCCAGGCACTTTATTAAACTGCAACAGAGTGCTTCACTGCGCTGCTCTTAAAATATGTTAACACTATATCACAGTTCCCGGCAGCATGAAGTCTTTCCAGAAAACGTGTCATCACTGTATGCAGCATATTTTATAGCCAGTGTAATTTCATTTTATTATATCCAATAATATTTTTCTGAAATTCTAGGAAGTCTCCCAGTATCATTTACAGGAATAGAGGCTTATAATATTGAAATGTCAAAATATTAATTTTTCTTTTTTTTTTTATCTAATATGAACATGTTCATTTTTTTCCATCAAGTTAATTACCTTTCTTATTTAGAAGGAAAGGCCATGCTCTATTACCATGAAAAAAATTATTACTTGGGTAAAATATCAAACCAAATAAATTTGTAAAAACCTTGTAAATAATTTCTCTAAAATTAACTTTGTATATGTTTATCTTGGATACAGCTAAAAGCTTACATGAACATTAAATTAACATTCTCTGAAGAGTTACACAAATTTAAAATGTCTTTCAATTCCTGTGGGAAGGAAAAAAATAAGCACTGTTATTTCTATTTTATGGCTAAAGAAACACAGACAGAAGTTAAGTGACTTGCCCATTGCAATGCTGTGAATCAACAGCAGTGCCAGGACTAAAATTTATTAGTTCCCTTTTCCTCCCAAGAATGCTAAGACACACACTGCTCTTTAAAATATATACTATTTAATATTTATTACTACAAAAATACACAGCATGCACCTGGAATTGGATTAGTACAAAAATGAGTTAATGGTTTATAGTCTGTCGTTGTTATGCGAGTTGGTAGATGAATAGAAATACGAGGTTGGCTACTGAATTACCACTTTATGATTATGCATTTTAGGCCAAATTATTATTTTGTTAATCATTTGCTTTGCCTTAAAGCTCCTCTCCCCTTCACTGAATGAGATCCAGTGACAATCGCTGGCATTTGAAAAATATTACACTGGGTGGTCCTGGTTCCTAACACAGCTATACATCATATACAGTGTATTTCACATGCAATGCTAAGGTAGCACACTCCTGCTGAGGTCAATACTCCTCTTTATAAATAACATTGTTATTTCTTCACCCGGATCCAGCGGTATCTGGAGGCCACAACTGAAAGGAAGGCAGAACTTCCTGACAACACTTACCAAATGCACAGAAAGAGATTCAGGTAGATGAGAGGGAAAAAAAATAAAGGTGAAACAGGAGCAAAGAAAACTGAACTTGTTGGTGCCAGAAATCTCAAAGACAGTCAGGAATGCAACCCTACTTTTTATTGCTGCTGCCATTGTCTAATACACAGTTTAGCCCACCTCAGCTGGCAACCATGCTTCTCCCTGAAGGACCTGGTACCAAATTTTCCTTTCAATCTAGGGTGACCCTCTCCAGAGGTTAACATGCAGAAGTTCAAAATGTCTCTGTCAAAGCTGTGCCTGGATAACCCTCTAGTGCTGGCCCAAAGTGTAAGTGCACTTAAACACATGTATAATGAAAATTAGGCTGAAGAAGAACTTTATCAATTAACTGTAAAAATGCAAATCCAGGTAAAGATGCAAAAGAGCCAGCAAAATTCTATCAGTACAGAAAGAGGGATCATGGATTACTATGTCTAAAACTAAATACACTTCACTTCATTATGCTTGTAATACTTCCCTCAAACACATTCTTAAAACAAATTAATCTCCAACACAGAATTATTTCACGTAGCAACTGGCACTTAATGGTGTATGAAAATGTAATTTGGAGTTTAAATTAAATCTTTTAAAAATGCGTATCTGAGTGACTTACCCAATCAGCTTGAATCAATTAATCAATGAAATTGCGATAGTGTTATTCTGGAAGTTCAGAACAACCTACCAAAAGCACAGAAAAGGCAGAACAATCTGTGGGCACTACCTATTTCACTATGAACCACGTATATATCTCCAGGAACTCGATCTGGCTACAGGGGACACTGCGCATGCTACGTAATATACTGCTGCAGATGAGCTAAGGAGGATCCTCTCAGCACTGAATGAATAGCTGTGAGACAGAACAGAAGGAAAACAGGAGTTGTTTAAGGGAGGCTGAAGGAAGAGACAGCAAAGAAACATGTTCAGTTCAAGCCAAAACATGCAAGAAAATCCCAATCAAAAAAGTCTCAGACAAAAGAACACACACCCTGAGTCACAAATTTCTTTCCTACAATTTAAAAAAAACATTTCAGCAGTTTTGCTTGTCCGTGCTATTTTGCAAGAACTTGGGAATATTTCCTGCTGGAGCACTGTGCCTTCTTGCACACTGCAAGATCTAACTAATGACAGCAGTAATGTCTATTTGTACTTATAACAATGCCATTTAAAACAAGAGCTGCTGCTAATTTAGTAAAACACAGATTTAAGCTCCTTTTGCCTTTGTATCTCTCTCCTTCACTTCTAAGCCTATTCTTTTTCAAGACTGACAAAAATCAATAGAAACCAACTTAATATAAATAAATCAATATGTAAGAATAAGTACTGTAAGAAACTGTTTTCACATCGTGTTTACATCAATAATGTAATTTAAATTCTTTGCTTTTATTTGTTTAGGAAAGGTTAGCCAAACCATCTACATGGTAAGTATCTAACACAAAACAATAAAATATCTTTGGGGTTTGGTATATGAGGTTGGACTAAATACTTACAATGTTCATAGAAGTAAATAAAAATTAGCAGATCATTAGATCTGCAAGGTTCAAAGATGTCCACTCAATTTGACAATGAAATAACATTAAAGAATGATGTATATGAAACATAGATTATGAAGATTGCCCACTCTGGTGAGAGGTTCCTTCTGTGGGTCCAAAGCCTTCTCAGCAGAACCAGTGACAATACCTCAGGGGAAAATAAAATTGTCACACTACAGAAGGGCTGTCTGAATGGAGACAATATGACTGTGATGGAGTTATTCTGACCAGTCTCACAAGACATCACAACTCTCATGAGTATTGACTTTTCTATGTAACTTCACAACACTGATGTTATATTCTATATAAACTAATCACAATGATGCTAATCTTCTTTGGGGAGCGAGGCTGGGAGGAAGGTTCTGGGAAACAAAACCAAACAAGACAGGGGTGGAAGAGGGGAAGGAGATTCTGAACTGAGAAATAACTTGTAATTAATAAGGGAAAGGCAATTATTTGGGAATTCCCCTGGCTCAAAAGATTCTCTTATCTCCTGTATCAAACACAGGAGGAAACAATTACAGGAACTCTGCTAGCTCTGCATACAGACGACTCACTTCAGAATCGCACAACTGCAGCACTAGGATGCAAGTTACTATTAATGCTCTTCTATGCAAATATTCAAAATTTTCCAAAGACAAAAAGCTGTAAAAAATAGAACCCAGTAATGACAAACTACATGGTACGGATGGTTATGTAGCATCTTAAAAGTTCTCAGACAAGCAACCACTCGCACAATTTTAATTTATTTTTTAAAAAAATTACATCATAGCTTTCTTTTAGCAAGAACGTGATCCTGTTTTACAGATGAGTTGCTGAGGAATGTAAAATTACATTCAATAGACTCTGTAAGAAAGGAAGTTGCAATTTTAATACATTTTTATATGTATTAGAAAGGATCTTTTCCATTTTTACTTCTATTTTTCAAACTAGCAACTAATTCTCACAAATACTGTTATGAAAATAGAGAAAGGAAACTTTAAATTCTGAAATTAAAAAGTATTGGTAACTTTTTTGTTAATTACTGTTACTGACATTGATTACAGGAATACAAATACATGCCACACAAGGCAACATAAGTATCCCATGAATGTGAATAATTAATTCATTTCACAGCATCTCTTGAATACACTTCTTCACCTCATTATGAGGTGCTTCAAATTTAATTACTTCATATTTTACATTATTTTTTCTGTTATAAGATAAAAAGCTAATTGCCAAGCTGCCTGCTTTGATCAAAGTATCTGATTTAAGAAAAAAAGAAAATGAAAATTGAATATGAAATTCTTTGGCAACAAAACCTCCTGTGTGCATAAACATACTGTATTTCTTAATAGCATTGTTTACATTAATGTCTGTTGTTATTCAATAGCAACTATTTACCTTTACTTTTTCTTTGTAATTTTTTAAGCACCTCTTATCCTGGCGCCTGAAAATTACTGGCATAAATTAAAACAGAATTACATCAGAATTTAGACTGCAGATTTCTTCCAAGACAGCAAAAACAAAAAGCAACAACAGCAGCAGCAAGAAGAGACAGTTTGGAAAATGCAGATAATATTGATACTTCTCAAAACTCCCTATATAGAGATTCCTGTAGTTTAGTATATCTCTATTTTGCACCTCTATAAACCAGCCACGCTGCATGCAGCATATAGAGTGACCTAATAATCAAAAATGTCTTTGTGGCCCAAGCTGGGTAGCGTAGAAGTGACATACAAAGATTCAATTAGAAACAGTGCAGTACTGCTGGCCACATCCTCAATCTTATTTAAGATTTTCCAGCACAGAGACAGATATATCAGGAATACACCTACCTGGGACAGAAGGAGAGACAACATAACACTAAGGAACACAACGGCTTCTCTAACTTTCACCAAGACCAGTCATGCCTCTGAGTATCCCCCATCAAGGATAAGTAAATACATTTTAAAGACATCATTCTTCATTCAAGTGTATAACAGTTCACCCACAGATGGAGCCTGAGGATCTCCAGGGATATTTTGGATTGCTAAACTGTTTGCCTGGGAACTGGGATCATTTGTTTTATTTGGCAACACACAACCTAGAGATAATGAATCTTTTTATGAAATTGATAAACAATATAGGCAAAAAAAGTCTTGCTCCATGTGTTAAAAATGATGTGCATATATATATATGTGTGTGTGTGTGTTTATATATATATTTAGATCATAGAATATAGACATAGGTGTATGTGTATAGATACACACTCAGACTCACACATACATTCTTCCCTGCAAAGAGTCTAGATTACCAACCTTCCTTTATAAAATGTAAAAAGGAAATTCTCTGATATAAATCCATTCTCAATCTGTGACAGATCTGTTTCATAAAGTTTCTAGATATGTTTACTCACCTATTATGAAATTAAAATCCTAGAAGACATTCAATGAGTTGATCAAACAGGGGACTTAGTTTTGAAGCTGCATGAAAGGGGATGATAACCTGGTAACAATCTATAAGAGTGAAAACCCTTGTTAAACTGAAGCAAATTTCTTCCTATAAGAGACCCACTGGTTTCAGTAAGATTTGGAGTTACCAGGATAGTTTCTACATGCAAAATTCCTGCAACACCTATTCCTCACATGGAAGTTAAATGAATGTGATGCTTTATGTAATTTTCATTCAAACTTAAAGAAAATGATATCATTTTTTTTTGGTGAGAGAAAAACATGATTATTGGGCCAAATACAGTTCTACTTAGGCAGAGAAGAACATTTTTATGACAGCCAAAGACTACCTTCTTAAGATATCTATCTCCTTTGAAAAGAATGCTTGCCTGCATTGTATTCATGAATCCTTTATATACCAGAAATTGGAATGCAAATCTATTTATCCGAAAGTTCCAAATATAGAGGTACTGCCGTAACGCTAACAAAAACTATCCACTGCATTGTTGGAGAGTCCTTTGATGGGCATTGAAACTCAGCACCATAGATGTGTCCATTTGGAACAGTAAACAAGAAAAAGAGAAATCCAAACACCATATACCACAGACATCACTAAACTTTACTCAACAAAATTCTAATCCCGTCTTCTGCACCACAGGCAGTTTTCCAGCCTTTTCAACCAACGAAATTTTTCTGATATATCCCTGCTTTGAAGTATCTGTATATTTTATGAAATGGATGAAACCCATGAATCCAAGAGAAGGAGAATGAACATAAAACCCATAGAATGGCTATCTACAAATTTCTGGAAGTGGTACTCCTTAAGCTATAACATCCAAATAAGCACATTTGATTTTGAGCCATGACCAATAAGCATGGCAAAATAATGCTGCATTCCAGAAGCTAACTTGTATCTTTATTCTTTGCCTTTGAAAAAGCTTGTATTTTGTCTTCTTCAGGAACACATGAAAAATATGATGCACTCAGACACAAAGATGAGGCTGGTTCTGCTCACCATCCTCTCCCTTCTTTCCCTTTTGCTCTCCTGGACCCACACTCCTGCATCATCCTGTTTCCTACTTCCAGCCCCATAGTCCTTCAACACAGTAGCTGGCACTCTGCACATCACCTATATGCAGATGGACAAGTCAGTTAAGTACCCTCTGGAGATATTTCAGTATGTCTCCAGTATGTTTCAATATGCTAATTCACATTTAAAATTCAGAAATAATGTGGAAAGATTCTAAAAAAGCACAGTAAGAACAAAGAATAGAAGAAAAGGGAATTTAGAGTTGCTGTCTGTGTTTTATAGTTTTCTCAGAAAAATGGAAACATTATTCTACTTCAGAGCACACCACCTCATTAGCAAAGAGCAAATTGAGGCACAGGAGCAAATAAAATTAAGATGGCTGCTACTGCTTTTCTACCAATAGAAGCAAGTTCTGTCCTCTTCCATGCCAGCAAAGCCCTCCCTCGATGAACTGCAGGGAACAACTTACTATTCATACTAGTCTCAGTCCCGGAACCTCTCAAGATCAACACAGAAGTCAAAAATCACACAACATCATAGATCATTTTTACCTCATAAGCTTAGTAATATGAACTTGTCTTACAAAAAAGGTAAAATTTGATTCCTCCCTGTGTATTTCATTTTATTATGAAGACTGATTAGTATATCAAGGATATGGCCTCTCTAACACCATCTTTCCTTGGCTTTTAGCTTCCTATGGCAGATCTACAGCTATTACGATTTCAAAGTTGTTATTACTTCAAAATGCTAAATTTCACAACTGAGAATACAGAGAACATTAAAGCTGAAGAAACTGCCTCCAAACTGGGTGAGCTTTCTGTAATATTATTTTTCCACTGCTTTCTGCTTTGGAACTTGGAACTTTGAAATGGCTTGTCAACATTAAACTTTCAAAAAGGAGAATTTATTCCCTTGTTTCCTTTAAGAACCTAGAAAATTCTCCATTTACTGAAAGGCTACAAATCACTCTTTTTCACCCGTACACAAAAGTGAACTTGAAAAGACTTGGGAATAATAAGTCTAATAGTGCAAAAGATACAATTTTAAACAGAATATATTGTCGGCCAGAATATAGTTCAGGGCCAGGAAAAAGTAAGAGATGTGCATCCTGTTAATAAAAAACACCAGGCAGCCTTTTTAATAATAAGATCACATCACTGACTTACGATGTCAGAGCACAGAAAACTCAAATGGCTATATCTTTTCACTGATAAGTACAAACTGCTCCAAGCGATTAATGTTAATTAATGGTACTAATTAAAAGTCTAGACAGGCCAGACCTCTCACCCTGGGATTTTTTTTTTTTAATTTTATTTTTTTGCCAAACAGTTAATACCTGCAGACTTGAGCCTCGGTGATGGTCTAGTAACACTTGAGAAGTTCCCCTGAATGCAGCACTTAGGGCTTGTTGAAGCTTTGTGTTAACTTTGCACCTGCATGGGGGCCCCCAGCCCCCCCAAAGGCCATGTGGATCAAGTGCTCCTATAACTGGGGTTAGTCATCTGTATCAGAATCACAGCAGACTCCCTCATAACAAAGTCTCTTTTTTGTTGTTAATTAAGACAGTACCAAAAAGGAGAAAAAAAAAAAAGGAAAAAAAAAATAAAGTTACTTATTCAGTCATGAGGGCTGAATGCTCCCAGTAGGTAGTCTTTTCACAATTCAATTTCCCTGATGGGACTCGAAGAGGAAATGAAACAACAAATTGTACTCCTGATGATCTAAGCAGAAGCTGCAATTCCACAGGGAGTCCTGCTAGGTCAATTAGTTCATCATGCTAACAGAATAGCAATCCAGAAAGCAAGTGTCCCACCAACAAAGGTTTGAAAAAGGGAAGTTCAATGCCCAGTTGTGAGGCAGTCTCTCCAGTAGATATTATTGTTAGGTTCAGCAAAAGCACATTTACTGAGTATAAAAATAGGGCAGCAGCACTGAAAAGCCAGGGGGATATTCCCGTACTGCTAGATTCATTCATGTGAATGCAGCAGAAGCAAGTCCACCTTTGTAAGGTCTCTAATGAAGGCTCCTCATACAAAAGAAGTTCATCTCATCCAAATGTTTCCTTCTTAAATTAGTTATTGAAGAGGTAAGTACCTTTAAGGAAGCGTTTCTCTGAAAAGTCAAAGTGCAGTGCTGCACCTGTTGGGTGGGTTTGGGTTTTTTTTCCTTTCTTTTAAAGTGTTTCAATCTTCTGAAATCTTAGTATTACATGTTCTGTGCTTATTGCATAGTATTATTTTACAAATATGTGGCAAAATTGATTAACAGGACTTTTTTCTTACAATGCCATCCAATAATACTGTAATATAATAGAGAGCATTTAAAATTAATTTTTAAAGCAGCACTTACAGGAATTATATTCACCTGTGCTGTTTTTTCCTTTATATTTTGAAAAAGAACTTGACACTTCAATGCTAATTTTATAAATTGCAAGCACTGTTTTTGATGGCAGAAAAACATGTTTCAAAAGAAAACATTGTCTAATAGACTGTATTATCTCCAAACTTGCACCTATAGTCCTATGAATGTCCCAAAAATATTCAAGCACCCATTTTGTTTTCTGAACCTATAAAATCCAAATTACAGAAATCATTTTTACCAACCTCATAGCGGGACTCTGGGATTAACAACAGTTCCCAACAGTTTGGGAACAGAAAGGACTATAAATTCCAGGCAGCAGTACTATTTCCATCTGTGTACATAGATGCAAAATTGTTGTTTTACTCAAACAGGTCAAACATAAGGTAGTTAAAGTGGCAGATTGATGTCAATCCTGTTATGTTTATGAACAACTTCTGCATTTCCTCCTGCAAAGCCACTTGAGATATTCCAAGGTTTCGCAATATATAACAAAAAAATAACATTTATTCTTTTCTTCCTATACACTGGTCACTGTTGTAAATGAGGAAATTTGCGTAAAAAGAAGCGGATTATTTTAGCTTACTTTATTGCTATCAGCTACTGCAATATTAGACCTTGGTGCTTTATTTACAGAACTCCCCACTGACAAAAGATAGCGCTGCATAATGAGTACACAAACGCATTTCAAGAGCACATCTTGAAAGCTGTTTTTGTAAAACGCCTTCTGGCTGCAATATTTGAATGTACTGTATGCTGACAGTCAGGAGGGACAACCACACAGATGTGCTTTGTTTGGCTCCTAATGGATTCAGTCCCGAAGAGCACTAAAAAGAGAGAAAGGGAAGAAAATTTAAGCTTTACCTTTTTATGAAACTCTGATCATGAACTCTCTTTCTCTCTGTCCATGTGGGATGAAATAGGATGGAACAATAACACAGTCTATTTACGAGTCAATGAATTCTTTTGAAAGAATGATTAAAGCTATGATTTCTATTCACAGAAAATTATCTTTAGATAATTATGTTTAATTTTATGGCCTTAAGAAAAGATTTAATTTAATTTTAATTTAAAAGCTTGCACCGCAATTTTTAAGTGAAGACTACTTGTGTTGTCTGCCTCGAAATAACACTTTTATTGCTTATCAGTCATGTAGAGCTTTTATAATTCCTGTTTCCATTTAATTAGCTTATTGTGATTTAAAAAGCTGTTATTTACTTGCCACATCTTGAAATCATTTGAGCATTTCTACAGAGCAAATATATGTGGCTGTTTAAACAGAATCACAGAAGGTGACGCATCCTGAACTCAGCCCCAGCAGCTGGAGTATTCGTGGTAACGCTGCTGCCGGTGAGGCTGTCCCATCGATGATATCAAAGCAGCACCTTTGGATGAGATAGTCTCCTCCTACCCTGCAAATCTGCATTTCGATCCAAACACAACCCGAATATCCCCACAGAAATTCGATCAAATACAGACTTTTGGATACAAAACTGAAGGCAGCCAAGACAATGACCTACTGGGAGCAACCGCTAACGATCACGTTCCATGAAAACCTGGTCTCCGTGAAGACGTTTGATGTTTAAAAGAAATCTTACCTTTCAAAGAGGAAAGGATGCTGACTTCAGTCCCTCCTTAGGGTGCTCTGGCAGGGGGACCCGTGTGACAGCGCAAGCAAGCTGACAAGCAGAAGGTAAACCTGAGCTAGACTACAAGGTTAGCTCCTCAACTTACATGCTGTAACAATCTCTTTTACATTCCTAGGGACCATGCTCTGCTCTCAGCTCTAAGAGACTCTGTCAGGTGGGGCTGGAGTGCCTCACGTGGATCAACAGAGAGTATGTTAATGTAATAGAAACATCATGATCGCAGTCCTAAGGTTTTCCAGATGCCAGCAAAGCAGCAGATATAATGCCGCAGAAACTTGTGTGAAACATCTTGCTAATAGCAGGTTATACCAGTAATTCGTATCAGATGATGGCTTAGTTTACATACATGAATTTTGATATCTGATCTGTTTTCATACACTGCGAGTGGAAAGGATGGAAAGTGGAGTCGTAACCTTAAATTGATTATGTTCATCCTGATAGAATGAGTTCTTCACATAAAAAAAAAAAAAAGAATTCAGTACACAAAACCGCAAATTCTCTTCTGTACTAAGTCTCTTAAATTTTCCTAGAAGGAGGAGAAAGAGAGATGCCGGAAACTATAAAGAGGCTGCTGTCCTCATTGTAAGAACACGCAAGTGTCCTTTACAACTGATGATGCTTCCATATGACAGCTGTCAGGGGCCCTAATTATTGCCCTATAGTCTTCACATTTGTGTGCCTATTAACAATTATTAGCTCATGGAACTTCAGATGATCGTTTTATTTCTACGTACAATAGATTCCACACTCAAAAGCTTGGTCTGAGAACCACTTAAACAATAGCTTGAAAGCATCTCTCATAAATTTCAGAGCATCATTCAATTGCATTTGGCATCATTTTGAATTACAGTTAAACCACACAAGTGGACAGTTGCTCTAAATAACGAGATGGTCATATGATGTTGGCTACTTACTTAGAAAATGGTTTAGGTCCTAGATTCCCTATTGTTTAACAATGACAACAATTTCACCTGATTGTGGACTTCACTTTCAGACTAACATAGAGGCAAACACGATAAACACACCCCAGCAATGGACTTTGCTGGAAAACAGTTCTTGTTGAAACATTCTATCTGATGGACTCATCAGATCAGCTGACAAAGATAACATTAATACAAAGCATTAATACAAGAGACTTCTGTAAACTCTGTGTAACGCAGGCAGAGATACCACTTTGACCCGGAGCGTAAAAGAAACTTCTGCAAATACACTATTTCTGGTTCCAACATTTCTAAATCCCATGTTGAATAAATGAAAAAGAGAAAAAACTAAATGAAATGAGATCTAGAAAGCAGGCTCTGTAACGACAGTACTTTAGATGTTCAAATTGTGTACTCAGAAGTTTTGAAGGTTAA
Source organism: Scolopax minor (assembly GCA_028566535.1). Lineage (NCBI taxonomy): Eukaryota > Metazoa > Chordata > Aves > Charadriiformes > Scolopacidae > Scolopax > Scolopax minor. Next base: position 58,259,341 of record JAOXNG010000026.1, on the reverse strand, counting down.
TTGAATGCTGACACTATGAAAATTTAAAAGAAGATCCAATACTCAGAATCTGAAGATAGATAACCCAAGAGAGCAAGGTACGTTTTTAATAGTAAACAATAAATAGAAATTGGAGAAGCCTACTGGGGAAAAAAGCATCTTTTCATGAAGTCTGTACATGAACAAATCTTCTCTTTTATAAAATTTTCTTTTTAATGTTGCTTTTGAAAACATGCTGAGAACCACTTAGGTACTTAAGAACCCTCTACTAGCTGATTCTGAGATTTTATGCTTCTTCTCTGAAATGTCCAGTAAAATTGCCTTGTATAAACGATCAACAGCAGAGATGATGAAAAACACAATCAAATTCTTTAAAAGAAAGTAAGCATTATGCCAAAATGTATTATTTATCATGTTTATTAACTTTTGGAGCAATGAGACTTGTGAGATTTCACTTGGTGGTCTCAGCACTTCTCTATTTTCCTGTCTGGTACATGTCCACATCACACAGCGTTCTTATTGTTTACACAAGTCATTTCATCCATCAAGAACATTGTGATGATTCTTGGATGAGTCTGTACATTTTACCAATTTACTTTAAGAAAGTACTGAAATATTAACATAAATGACAGCTTGGAATGCAGAAATGACTTCATAATGTAATATAGAAAATATCTGCCTTTGTTACTAGCTAGTTACAAGTTACCTGATGATCATGCTACTTATGTTTGCAAAACAAATTTCAAGAAAGGACCCAGAATCAGAAACAGTATTTTTAAAATCTATTTTGGTATTTTCAATTTTGAGACAAAAATGTCTCCACAAAATTTGGCAATTTGCACAGACATGTAAACCAATGTAAAACCTCAATATCATCTACACTTTCTGCAGCTACCAGTGAAGCAGAGAAACAACTGCTGTCCTTTTTATGATTCCAATGCAAATAATCTGGGCCACTGGATACACTACAGGCAAATCCCACTGGTCTTCCTCATGCCCATATCAAACTGGATTTACAAAAAATCTACCTGCAGTCAACGACAGAAACATACAGCCATGTAATTCTGATAGCTTTACCATATGGAATTGGTAAAACCTCCCTTCTCCTTCATATCCATATACTTACTATATTTTCTTTTTCCGTACAATAAAATCAGAATTCTATTAAAAGAATGCAAAAGATTACTACTTTTCAGAGGCACCCACACTGCCTTTCAGGAAAGGAATCGGAGAAAATATCCAAAACTTTTTTACATGATATTTTTAAAGATGTAAAAGAAATCTAATACTAAGAGTTTGACTTTGATTTTACTTTAAAAGAGTTAAAGCAAAATGCTAAGCACTAATACTAAGTGGTGTTTTAACACAGAAGTGTCAAAATACTTTTAGAATTCAGAAATGTTTGTGGGTGAAGAATTGCTGAACAGAACACTACACTTGTTCTTTTATTCTATGCATAAGTATCCCCTGCAGTGCCATAGCAACTTTTTGATGTATTTTTCAAAAGGTTTTTCAACTCAACCTACCAGGTGGTTTTAGGAACTCAAATTCATGTGCTGAAGCCGTATGCCAGCAGTTATCAAAGGCTGTGTGGCATGCATCCTAATAGTCTCTGCAATACTCTGCAATAAGTCTGGTTCTATATTTGTGTACATTTGTATGTGTATTTTCATATTCATGGCCCAAATCTTGTGGCACTGCAAATGAAATGGTACAGGATTTTACTACCTTTATGTACATAGCAGTGTCTCACCAACTGAACTTTTTGAGGAAAAACATTAGCTGAATTAATCAGAATGGTTTGAAAAGCAGGCTTTTCAGTTTCTACTGGTCTAATAGCAATGCTTTTTACAAAGAGATGTAAAGTTTGTTTTAACTCTAAAACTTTAGAGTAGTTTAACTACTTTCACCCCATGGGAGGTTTGACGAAGTTAAATATTTGTTTACTTCAGGTATGTAACATCTTGAAAAAAGTGCCAGCCAGCAGACATCAGTGTTGTGTAGAGAAATTACAGGAGATTTTCTAACTCTGTTTTTTCTTTCTATCAAGAAAGGAAAAACAGAGAGAAAAAATGCTTACTGCTCTTCCACAGTATGGGAGGTGGCTGGAAGATTATCCCTGCTCTCTAGTTTTAGGTAGTCTGCTTTTAAACTGAATAAAAAGTATGATTTTTTTCTTTCTGCGTTTGAAGTACTCTACCAAATGGCAATCCAGTGCCCTTCCTTTAAAACAAGAAACCTTATTACTCATTTGAATCAAGCTATCATTAGTATAATCACAGAAGGGAAAAAAAAAGAACTAAAAAAATCACAGAAGAGCCAAACCAGAGCTCCCTGTGAGATGATGAGATGATGCCCTGAGGCATAAGGAAGAACAGGGCTAACCTGTCCCTAGCGGGAATCCCCAAGTAGAAATTTCAGCCAAATCCCAAACTGAATATACTTATCAGCAAAATTTATATTTACTCTCAAACAGGTTACAACATACATTAAGAAAGAGCATTAAGTAAGGCTTAAGTGTATCTTTATTTAAATTATTAAAAGAAAAAACATCAAGCAGTCTAGCATTTTATTCCTGAGTTCATGTGGTTACCTGAGCTTCCAATAAATATATTTACAGACATAAAAACATTAAAGACACCACACATTAAAGGAAACCTTGGTCTCTATGCTTTTTCACTGGATACTGCTTAAGTTACCAAAAGCAATTATTACAACCTACTTGTAATAGGTTGTAGTATCTAGTTACAGCCAACAACCAGATCTCATGCAACAAGTATCTAACTCTCCTCGACTTCAATCTGAATAGGAATGGGGATGGGGGAGAGCTCCGTGATGCCGCATGAAGGGCAGTGCAAGTTGTAAAGTTCTTCTTGCTTGCCCTCCACAGATTCAAGAAACTGGAAAACTGGGTAAATTCTGTAATATTGCAACTTGGGGTACACAGTACAGCACCTCTACAAGCAGCAGCAACTACACCGGGTAGCTTTCTAGAAAGTCCTTCTCCAGAAAAGGAAAACTCAACTCCTTGAATTTCTTAGAAAACAGCTCTCAATGAATCTACCCTGTAATATCTGTGTGTTTGCGCTTAAAGTTTTAACTGTTGAAAACCATGGCTAAGCATCAGGGACCAAAATTTACTGCAGCACCAATGTACTGTTATAGTCAACTGTGTATTTTTATTTTTGTCAGTTGAAATAAAAATCCTTAATTTTAATTTATTGAAGTAATTTTAGTTCAATGACTAACTCATCTAAAGCTGACCAACTAGAAAATGTTTCTTCCCTTCCAAAGCTGCATAAATTGGAGATGCTAGAAGATAGAACAGGGTATTCACTGTCCAAACCACTGTGAATAAACCACCTTTTTTTAGCGGGCTGGGGGTTCTTTTTGTAGAGCTAATATAAAAGTTTACACTAATAAAAACAATTTTAAAAACATAGCTTTTGGCATTTTAATACAAGTAAAATTTTATCAAATGTATTACATTCAGGTATAGCTAATACTTAATGTCTACAGAACTTATGTTTCATTTTTGGCAAAATGTGTAAAACTGCAAAGATTAAGTTCAGTGCTAAATTTTAAATCAACAGGTTTGAACTACTACTATCAAGCAGTTTCAAGAGAGACAGACAAAAAACCACACACTAGAGCATGAAGCCTCCACCTATAATCACAAATAACGCTGCTTGGTCCCATCCATACCAACCACGTCTTCTGCTGTGTCTGGCAATTGCCAATATGAGTTCTACCTCTTGCTGAAGGTCATTAGTTCTCTCCAAGTATTTTCTTCCACTGTGGTAAGATACACTGTCATTTCAGACTAAGGACAAAGACTTCATGAAAACTGGCTTGAAGGTTGGAGTAGGTACACATGACTGCCACGGGGGAATCTGCACATCTAGTGCATGGATTCATGGAATTGTCAGAGTTGGAAAGGACCTCTAGAGATCATCTAGTCCAACTCCCCTGCTAAAGCAGGATTGCC
>JAOXNG010000026.1:58191687-58224070 GCA_028566535.1 Scolopax minor | reverse complement strand
CTGTAGGGTTATGAAAATTCTTCTAATTTGAAAGTCATTTTCCTCCCCTGCATCTAGGACAATCAACAGCATGAAACAGAAAATGATAATAAATAAATATGCATCAGCCCAGAGTTCAGGTCCAGTCAGAGCCAGGAGGCCTTGTGTCTGTCACTAAGGGACCCCAGTATCAGTGGATTTGAAAGACTGAATCCTGATACTTTCAGTAAATGGAAAAAAAATTCACTGTCTTGTAGGGATTCATTTGTGGTTTGGGAAGTTGTCTTTCCTCCTCATAACTTTCAGCGTGCGGCTCATTGACCCAGTGCTATAGCTCACCTCCCAGCCTGGGCTTTCCCACAGAGCAGAAGGCTTCTTCTGAAGTCCTGGGTATTTCAGCCCAGCAAGAGCATGCTGAGGTCACTCACTATGCCAAGGATGCTGTTTTGTTGCATTCTCCAGCTTAAGATGAAGTGAGAGACGCGCAGTTTACTGCCTGGGTGCAGAAAGACAATGGCTGTAGGATAACGACTCTGTCTTTGACCCTGGTATCATTTTCCTAAGTCCCATTTACATGTGAAGTGTTAGCAGAAACACAGAAGAAGGTGGCATGATATTGCAACTACATTTCATGGGCAAAAAAGATCATATTTGCAGTTGCCATCATGTGATATGATGTGGGAACACACACCAGACAGCTCTGTATTAATGGCTGGGGGCTTGTAGCGCTCCTTAACCTGTCCTATTAAAAGGGATGCATCAAGCTTTTGGTGATACAGATCTGTTTTGCTGCTCCTTTTTCTGTAGAGAAAGGATTGCACCCTTAATGAGATGTTGTGGGATTTTCCCTTTCCTAGTTTGTCAGCTCTCTCCCACGAACCCATTGCATCGTCCCTCAAATCCCACATAGTGCTGAGTCTGTACAGTCCCTCTCCCTGGGCACTGACAGGTTCAGGAAAGTTTCTGCCTCCTATTCTCTGTCAACCAAAACATCTTCCACGGTGCAAAGAAATGCAAAGAAACACTTCATAGTGCAAAAAGCTTTAAAAAAAAATAATTAAAGGATGTCAAGAATAATACATGTAACTCAGATGCTGGTGACAGAGTAGAAAGACTCAGTGAGAAAACTGTAGCTAGAGACACTGCTGGCCTTTTTAAGGACAAGATGGAGCTTTTTTGAATACATAAGGAACAAAATGTATTCTATAAGTGCTGTCAGGCACAACACCACAGAAAGGGCAGAAATGTTCAATACACCTTTCTGTTCTGTACTTGGGAAAAATCCATGCGACGGAGCAATAGCATGCTGAGAATGACATTCTTTCCAATTGAAGAAAGATAAAGAAGTACAACATACACCAGCTTCTTTAGCTAGACTTTTAAAATCAACGAGTTGGGATAATTGCACCCAGGAGTTACTACAGACTTGGACAAGATGTACTCTGAATGTCAGTGTTGCTTTACTAGGTATTGGGATACACCAAATTGTCAAACACCAGAAGAAAGCAATGGTTGTGGCAGTATGTTCTAGGGATAAAGAGGAAAACCTGAGCGACTGCCAGCCTCTGCTTTCTGGGCAGAAGAGCAGGATAGCTGATGCAGGGCTTGGTTAATCGGGGCTCCAAGGAGCATAATATAATTTGATGGGAACATTACCCCTGTAGAACATTTCAGTTCTGATGTCCAAAGCGGAAGGGCGATGGTGATAAATTAGAATGGTTTAAGGAAGTAAATTCTCTCTCACTGAGGAGAATTATGGGCTGGAAAACAGGCACATAGTAAATGCTGTGGAGAGCTCAATCATACCAAAGAGAAAGTAAAGGGATGAATTAATCACCTGTAGCAGCACCCTTGGACAAACAGCTATGATAATACTGCTACACGTATTACAGCATACTTTGCAGTATGTCAGACTAAGATGGAAGAAATCCCATGGCCAGGAACTGGAACAGAAGAAATATAAATTAGGTGTAACGTGCACACTTTTTTAGAAAATAATTTGACCAGGGTTTACCAAAGACTGATAATTTACCAAAGACCAAAGGCTGGAAAATCCATCCCCTTCAATTCCTGTTCTCTAGACAGGAATTTCTAGCTGTAGCTCAAAAAATAACAATTTATAGGGAGCCGTCTGCTGTTCTGGAGAGAGATTAGATGATCACAGTTTTACTTTATGGCTTTACAATTTAAATTATGTTGGTTTACTACTTAAATTATGAGGCTGAGCCTAAATTTTATCGCCTTTTTTTTTTTTTTATCCCCACTTCCAAATGAACAGAGAGGCACAAGGCGAAATCCCATACTTGGGCTTCAAAACATAATATGACACGGTGTGTGTGGAGCTCTGTTATAAAATGCAATAGGAGGGATGAGCAAGCTATCCAGTTAAAATAAACAGATGCAATGATGAAAAAATAAATGTTACTGCAAAACTAGACAGGCTTGAGGTCCCCTCGCTGCAGGGGGATGGCTCAAATCTCCTCTCCTTCTCCGCTCCAGTGCCTGCCACTGCCCGGCTGCTATTGGGGCTGCGTTACAGCCCGGCGAGCGTTGCCGAGCTCTACATATTTAAACTCAATTACAGAAGATTACTTATATCAACTTTCTTCATTTACACAACATTTTAGTGTAATTTAATTCACATTATTTATATGTGTGTTTTTTATTTATCAAAGCTTTTAAATGTGGGGAAGGAAAACCTTATGGTCCAGGAAAGACACACAAAATTGTCATCTGATAAACAACTCCAGGTGATGTTTATCCATCACCATTTAACCAGATCATCTTATCTTTAGCCAGATTACTTCTGATGCACAATAGCACTCAAACACAAGAAGGGGTGCTTCATCTCATGATTTTTGAGCCTGTGATAACTTTGGGAATTAAGGGTTATATATATATAAAGCTCTTTTCTTCTAAATGCAATTTGGCTCACTGAATTCACATCTCAGTGTGAAAAGCTTCTTTTGTAACCTAGAGTGCATTCCATCTTTGTATAAATTTCTTCTATTTTCTAGTAAAATAGTCAGAACTTCCACAGAATAGAAAAACACCCTTCAATGAAAATATCCTTCCTTAGAGACTACAATAAGGAAAACACAAAAAACATTCAGAGAAAATGGTTTTAACTTCATGAGAAGAAAGGAGCCTTTTTTCTTTAGGTATGTTGAACAAGAAGTAAATCATGATTCTTTTAAATTACTTCTAGTGACTGTTAAATCGCTGGGTTTGTGCTTTTTCTTGATCTTAAGCATTACTTTATAGAAACAACAATAAGAGTAAGTAATGGATTCACTGATGTTACCTCCTTCTGGAATCACTTCACAGGTGCTAAATTCCTTCTGCATTTTGATTTCAGGAAACAGAGACCGACATCACAGAGTGAACTGGCCAAAAGACACATTATGCTGGGCTAAAATTAAGACAACCCAGATGGGTAAACACTATCAACACAAAAGACTACAACAGGTACTCATAAATCATGCAAAAGAAACCAAGCATTGGTTGGAAAAGGGGAAGGGAACTGAATAATGACACAGTTGGTTTTGATTAAAATGGAAAAAAGCCTGAAAATTCTGGGTGTTCCAACATACGGGCATAATTTCAGAAATCTATGTGACACCAGTTGCTACAAACCATAACAGTTGCCCAGAGAGTATCAGCTTCCATTAGGAACTTCAATTTTATTTTTAGAATATTACAATACAAAGAGGGCCCCAATTTTTTGCAACAACAATCAACAAACCTTTATTTAATAGCAGCATGGCAGAAACAAACAATGTGCCTTCCCTAAATATAATTACTAACCCTGTCAAGTGAACACAATCAGTAGTGTTCCGCTAGATTAAACTTTCGGCTGGATGAAAATAGCTCATTTTATCCACTTGCTATTCTACTGAAGTTAATTCCTGTCTAAATAAAGAATGACAAATACTGAGATCACTTCTTATTTTCCAAACTCATGCAAAGAAGTATATTAAAACTACAAAGAAATACGAACAAGGGAAGGCAATAATTGGACAAAAGTTCACAATGTTAAATCTGAAGGTGAATAATGAATGTTAACTGGTAATATATTGAGGGGCAGGGGTGAGTTAAAGACTTGTAAGTAGGAAAAACGATGCAATATCATATAACCATAGATACATTTATTAGCCTTATTTTAAGTGTGTTGCTTTATGAGCATAAACTATAAATATGGTATTAAAATTAATTTAAATATAATGCTATTTGTAAGTAGATGGTAAAAAAGCTTGAGATAAATTTGTTCTTACCCATTATTTTTATCCATATGGATTTGTATTATTTATTCCTGGCAAATTGGATTGATAATATGTACCTACTTCATGTCTGTCTTCTCTACAGGAGTCAGTATCAAAGTACAGTGGTTCGAAACCCAGTCATGATAAAACCTCCTACATGAGTAAAAATGGCTGACAAGAGAAATCCTTCACTGAATGCATTTTTTGAGATGTTCTATGAAATTTGAAGTCCACCTATGTAAAAAGTCAAAACAGAGCAGTAATAAGCTATAAAAGTCAACAGTTTCCATGGGAAACAGAGAGAATAAGATGGATGGTTGCCTTTTGGAAGGTATCCATAAGATGTTTAAACTAAATTTTGGAAAATGGGAAAGCTTCAAAAGCATTCAATTAAGAACAGTCAGAATGAGTGTGATAGGTGTAGATGCTAAAATCAGCTATTCTCATTGCAGATACAATGCAAAATCACCAGATGCAGTTGTTTAAGATTTATTTATATTGTGTATTTATTGCAGTATTATACCTTTATGATTTAATTGTATTTTAAAGGCACAGATCTGCTTTATAAGGCAAAAATGTGTTGGAACCTAGAACCTCAAAGTAATTACCCCATGCTACCACCAAGGAGTTCATCTTAGTAAAAGTATTCTAAATTGGACTACTAGGCATCCATGCCAGAAGCTGATGACTATTTGAAGGTATGAGTGTGTTATCGACACAAGAAAACAGATTGTTGGCTCAGGCAAATGAATTAATACTTTTACCTATTTTCCATGCCATCTTTTCCAAGCAAAGGCTATGGTTGAATGTTTTGTTGTCAGAAGTTGTCCTACCCCATGAAGTGATAAAGAACATTTGATCAAAGAGAAAAAATACACTAATGTAGTTCAGATCAAGAGGAATATTAACCTCACCAGGAGAACCTCACCTTTCTTTCAAGTTAGGTGATTTTATAAAGTAAGAGTGCAAATTAAGGTTGTTAAAAGAAAACAAGTAAAAACAGCTGGGTACAAAATTGGCACAATTTGGCTAAGAGTAAGAAGACCATAGGGAAAGTTATAAACTTAACACCTGCTACTGGCAGTCTCCAAATCCCATAAGTTCTGCAGGAAGACAGCACTGACGGGGTCATTCTGACTAATTACTGTCAATTGGAAGGACAAAATATGTTGCTCCCTAAATACAAGCATTCAGAAAACAGTAATGCCACTATTAGCACTTATTTAAACAGCAGTGGTACTTTTTTGTCTGTTTCTTTTCATCAAGAGGATCCCTTAAAAAAATGCAGATCCTGAGATATACCCCCCATTACTTCCACCTCCTAACAACCGTTTTTCATCCTTCAAAAAAATGCAAACATTTAGATCCAGTAAGAATGGTAAACCTATCTGTTAATCAAGCACAGCTAGTTGCAGAGATGAATACAAAACCACTCAAAAGGTAATTATAATTTTTCTTTGATCTGACCATTTAAAAGGGGGTAACTTCTGCCACATAATACCTTTCAACGGAAGCCTGTTTATTTAGCACTCCTTTACTGGAAAAAAAGATTACTTTTTTCCAGCATTTTTTTTTTGCGTTTTTTTTTTGTTGTTTTTTTTTTTTTTTTTTGTGATGAAGACTAATTATAACCATTTTTTCATGAAGCTTCACAGAAAACATCAAATATAAAATCCTTGTCAAAAGGGGTACACAGTTCAAGTATATCTTCTGAAGAAAAAGGAAGAAATGCTAGGAAAAAACCCACCTAAATACACAAATGCTTTAGTTAAAATTCAAAAATTAGATAGCAAACTTCAGTTGCAGCCATCTGGCTTTATCTTAATAATACACTGAAAGCTTCATGAATGGGACTTCAAAAAGGAAAGAAAAATAGTCACTTTCAGATTTAATGAACTACTAAATTTTTGTTCAAAACAATTCCCGTTTGTACCAGAGGCAATGCTTTACTGCTCTAAAAACCAAATCATAATTTTACATAGGCTAGCTTTTCTCATGACCTGGCTGCTTCACTGATTTGAAATTGAGGAAATTTTGACACACCTGTCACAACCAAGACCTGTGAAATAAAATCTAAGGCAATAATAAAGTCCGCTTGTGGCACTGAAAGCATATTTCAACTAAGCAAATGGAAAGTTCCTTGGATTGTTTTAATAGCCAAAGTGAACATTAGCTTTAATCGGTTATTAAGGGCTAACATGCTTTAACTGACAGACAGAAAAATACATCTGCTTCAGCAATACATTAAATTATACTAATTCTAATAATCAGTAATGCTTTACATTAACTTTTTCCATCTTGCACTGATGAGACCATAGGTATAACCAGGTCTGTTCCTGAGTTCCTCAAATTTTCTGAAAAAATTCCTGCAATTTTTTTTTTCTTGAACATAAGCACAGTGTTAGGTTAAATTATTTCCTGAATAAATTTGCTAGGAGCTCAATCCAAGAAGATAAGCAGGAAGACAACAAAGTCAGAAAGAACTTCCTTCCACCATGCAAGAAAAAACGCAATGAGAGAAAGAAGAAAGAATACGTGTCCAATACATACCATAAATGAAAAGATGATAAAAAAAAGAGATGAATCAGAATAAAAATGATTAAAAACAATAATGCAGTTGAGGATTGAGTGCCATGTCCCAAACCTGCACAGCTAGGATAAAATTAAAAATAATTGTGATCATAAAGAAGAGTTAAGAAAGAGAAGTAAACTCATTAAGGGTACTTAATGTTAGCAGTATTCACGTTCCACAAACTCAGTCATTGAGATTTTATGAGTTTTGGGAGCCTAAAATCAAGCCCTGTAAAATTATGCAATTAGAACGCGTCAGTCTCCATCAAACCCACCAAACATCTAGAAAATCCCACTGAACTGGGTGGGTTTGCTTGGTTGCTTTTACTTGTTTTTCCTTAACCTACATACTTTCTTCATCCAGATTTTTATTGCTGTTAACTCAAGACATGGTCCTAAATATATTTCTGACAAACGTCAGACTAACTTGACCAATCTGCTACAAGTCAGTGGCTTTTCTTCAAGGTGCAATAAAAAAAAAATCCTCCAACAGATGCTACTGTCACTACTGATTCACAAAACATGTCAAAACAAAAAACATGCAGAAGCATAGAGACTAAAATCTCAGAACACAGCCATGTTCCAAGATGCCTTTCCAAAGAAAGATTAAAAAGATAACAAAAAAAAAAATCCATCCACATAATCTTTGAGAGCATCTTAGGCTCTCTATGGAGAGTAAGAAACAAGAACAGAGAAGAAATATCTTTCCCACTATTGGATGAGGACCATCCAGGTGTCTTGAAAAATTACAAATTCCCACCTCAGAAGCACCTTTCCCTTGAGGAGAACATATTCCTTCAACTTTCGAAAATGTACACAAAAAAACTCTATAGCTGTACTGTTTCCATTTGCCCCATATTTTTTTTTAAGATCCTTATGTTTCATTCCATCAGCAGAGCTGTGTTATTTAATTTCAAATACATTGCTTTTAGCCTGAAAATCTTACAACACAGACTGTCAGGGTAGTAAACTGTGAAGAACATAAGTACTTCTGACCAGCACGAACAAGCGGCATGACACCAAATACAAATCAAAATGCCTCCCTGGGTTCCTACTTCCCATATTATCTATGCATGCCCTTGAGACCATGGACTGTCTTCCCTGTATGGTTGTCAAGTGCTCGGAAAAGTAGATTTTCCTGAAAACCCACTGGCGTCTCTAGCGTAATGCGAATAATATAGTAATGACTTGGGCTTAAAAGAGGGGGCAAGACAAACTGGTTTGCATTCTTGCAAGGCAAGGGACAGTTATTCCCAGTATCTCCAGATAAATTACATCTGACAAAGCAGCACTCATGCAGATACAAGTCACCGACACATAGTCTCTTCTGGTATGTCACTAAGACAGAAACATTTTTGAGCAGTGTCCAAATCATCCAGCTATTACAGCTATGGTGGTGTGACAGTCGAATGTCTGTCCTTGGGAAGGCTGCTTGCTAACACAAAGTCACCAGGGTTAGTTTCACTCCTATTTTTTTGAGCCAGTAGAGTCTAAAAGTGAAGGTTACACATATACACATACTGTCTAGTAATTCATGGCCAAAATTCTTCTGCATTTCATATAAATATGCAATAACTTCCTAGCAAACTGACCTATCTTATCAAAATAACATCTCAACATTGTTCAGAAAACATATTATGAAAATGTTGTATTTAGCACTTTCATCCCCTGATATTTATGTTTACTCCCAAATGCAGACCAGAGAACTGAATCAGAGGAAGCAAGCATACTAAATAGATTGTCTTACAGGTCTACACTTTCTAATAAAGAGTCACGTGGTGTTTTTTAAGATTTATAACTGAGCAAAATGTCCTAGATAAATCATGATTCTTTTCCAGCCCCACATATGCAATTATCCGTGTAAATGAACACTCAGACATGGCAGATAGAAAAATTTGTGTAATTTAAGAGATTCATTCTTTCTTCTATTTTTCTGAGACATCTTTGGTATACAGTTAAATTTCTGTTTAAAAACATTAACATGGAAGTCAGCTTTGGCAAGCCTTTGATGCTTATGCCTGTGTCTTCACTGTGTATCAGGTACATATGCCACACTTCTGATAAGGCTTCTCCTCATCTGAGTGCCCAGAAAATCTGCTTGACACTGCTGATATGATAATGATTAATTAATAGGGAATGATAGGAGAAAGTGTAGTAACACATTGCTGTTTTGTAGTTTACTAGCATTTATTTCTTTTTTAAGAAAAATCATACCTACATACCATATATTGTCTAACACTGAATTTATCATAGTGTTGTATTTCTTAGTGACAATTTAACTCTTAGGTTTTCATCCTCTGAATAACAAGTACTGATATCGTCATTCATCGTGCTGTACGTTTCTGCTGTATTAGATCACTGCTTCATCACCCACACTGATTCTTTGTCTAAAATTAGTGGTTTAGTATGGACAGAGATTAGAGAAGTGATCAAAAAATGGTCCTGTTGGATGAAAAAATGAATACCAAGCAATCTGGGACTTGTCCAAAATTGTTCAATTTCAAATAAACAAGAAGTGTTGAGTAGGCTCATGACATTACTGGAAACAATCATACTGATCCAGAAGACAGGGTAGTAATTAATTTAATGTTTTAGAGGATAAATCAGTGAAATGCCATATTCCCTTGCTGCATTTATGCCACTTGAAGAAACTACTCTATCAATCACATTCTATGACACTTTCCCCATCCTAAGCAAAGAACGACTGTAAACAAGAGCTCTCACTAATGCCTTACCAAACATCAGCAACCTCCCCCACGTCCATTCCATGTTACTCATACCTACCCCAAGAATGGCAAGTGAACAAAACAGCATCTTGCCTGATTTTGAAACAGAACATAAAGTACTGAGCAAGCTATGTCAGTTATTTATATTTATTAGTTTCTTAATTTTTTTTAAGCTAATGCAATCTTACCTAGTCCACTTGTTATTTTTTATGAAGGTAGTAAATATACCATGTAATTCCAGTGGCAAATCAATATTTCCAACCAAGCTAAATTTCTATCAATGGTGTACCATGATGGGCACTTCTTTTGAAATTCTAGAGCTCTCTGTCCTTTCTACGGGAACATTGATCTCTATGGCATGAAGGAAAAAAAAAAATCTATACTCAGTTAATGAATAGGACCACAGAATACGTAGGATTTAACTACATTTATAGCATCCGTACGCCAAAATAAAACTTGAAAAGAAGCAGAGTGACAGCAGATAGCATCTCACAGTAGCCAAATGGACTGAAGCAACAACAGGAAGAAGAGAAAGATTTAAAAAAAGTGAAGAGAGCAAAGGTAGTTTGAGAGGAAAATAAATGAGAAAACTCTAAAACCTAAGGCCAAAACATCTCTCTCTTTACTTATCTGATGATTCCTATTCCCTCAAATAGATTCAACATCATCATGTAGGTTCACAATCTTTTAAACTCTAATTCTTCAAGGTGACAGTATTCCTTTGCTGCTTGTTCCTAATGCTTCGTTCAGCAAAAAAGGAGGGGACTGCAGATCAGCAGTAACTTCCAACCAGTCTGTGGACCTCTGGATCATACAGATAGGAAGAGTTCATAAGTATGACAAAAACTCCCAGCTGGATAAACTCTAGGCATGTTGAATCCGTATGTTCTTAGCAGAGAGCTTTGCAAATGCTTCTAATACCAGAATTCTTCTTCAGTGGTACCTCAGAGTGTCTCTTTCAATTTTCTCTAAAAACTTTTATTTTCTTCCTGTGTAATATCTTTGAAATTCATGCTTCCCTATGCATTATATATTCATACAATTAAAACTCAATCTGAAATCCTTACTTTAACAGCATCCTGCTGAATGACGCTAAAGTTATAAAATAATATGAAAAATTATGCAAATAAAGGATTTGGAAGGAACTCAAGAGCATCCCAGTATATCCTACCCATAGTAAAGAATTCCTGTCCTGTTTTCCTAACTTCTCTTCTAAGCTCAGCTCTACTGAGAGGGGTCCACCGTCAGTAGTCTTGAGTAGGTACTCCTACAAGCAGTTTGTCTCAGTGATCAATCAACTGCACTTGCTCTTAAATTTAAGTCAAACATGATTACTAGTTCCTAACCACCACTCAGAGCCAACTAATGCAGCAAAAGTTTGTTAAACATGTACAAGAACACTTTTTATACCTTTTGAGCTTCTACAACATAAGACAGTACCTGTAAGATTATCCTTTGCAGGTATCTGAGAAATTAGTTCCATCTTGACATGTTTTAAACTATTTTGATGACATACTAAAGCTTAAAAAGCTGTTTAAATATAATGCATAGATTTATCTGACAGTTTTTTCATTCCAAGCTGGATGCTGAGGTTGCTGCTCCAAAGCAATGGGCCACTGTTACTTCTTTTTGCAAAACAATTCTCTATTCTCCCAGTACTTTCCAAAACCTACTCACTCAAGTCAGAAGCCAACATTTGGATGTGGTAGCACACAATAATTGCTAATTGTGTTCTTGGATGATTATTGCACATTTTATCTAAGATCCCTCAGCTGTATTAATTCTATACAGCCTATCTTTACCTGTACAGCATTATCTTTAATCTGTTTGCTCTTTCTTCCAGAATTTTTAATTTGATTATATTCATAAAAAAAAAAAAGTGCTTGCTACTATAAAATCAAAAATGAACACATTTCAGAAAAAGAAAGAAAAGGACACTTATTGTAATGTTTATTCCACAGCTCACTGATTGCCTCAAACCGATCTGCACATCTCACTTCTCAGAGCTGAACTAGAACCCTCTTTGCTTTTATTAGTTATAAAGTTAAATATTTCTGCTTATGATCACAGAATTAAGGTTGAAGTTAGAAGGGGCCTCTGAAGATCATCTAGTCAACTCATCTCAAAACAGGGTGAGCTACACCAGGTTGCTTAGGACTGGGTCCAGTCAGTCCTTGAGTATCCCCAAGGATTGAAATTCCAGTACTTTCCTGGATAACCTGGTTCAGTGCTTATCACCCTTACTGTAAAGTAATTTTTCATCTCTAAATGATATTTCTTGTATTTTGTTTTGTACCTTTACAAGTATTAATTTTTCTTCTGGAGTTTAGAAAAAATTAGAGGTATTACTCATTGTGCAATACTGGATGAGCAGGGAACAACTTTTCAAAGTACCCTATGTTCTGGTACTTGGTTCTATTTTTTAGTTTTGAGAATTCATCAGTTCACGATCCTATTATTTCCTGAAATTGAGTGACAGAGCTTTAATAAAAATTATGAACAACATTTTCACAGAATCTAAGACCTAAATAATGGGTTACCCTTAGAATTATAAGGCATAATGCTTTTGCAATGTTTAATTTCTCACTGGAAAACAAAAAATTCAAAACATTCAAGCAAGGCTCAAAAAAACCCCAAAACTCCTTACAAACATTCAATATACTTAAGTAGAAAATATTACATTTTAGACTGAGCATTTTATACTGTTCCTCAAATTCATCTGTAAACTAAAACTCAAGACCAGAAGTTATAACCAATTCCCAGAGTATTCTAGTCATAGTTGTTTTGTTGAGGTTTGTTGTTTTATTTTTTTTCTCCTTAATTAAAGGCCTACATTAATTAGTTAATTTAAATTAAATTTAAATTGTACTAAACAGTACAATAATTAACTCACTTCATGTAGACATAGCTATAGAACAACAAATTTGTCTCCCAGGCAGTAATCTCTAACTGGTGAATACCCCTGTATTGTGGAGCACAGTTTTACAGACCTCCCTCTTGCTGTCTTCAGATGCTATATTCAAATAGGCTGTAAAATAAAGCCTATTAGTTAACTTTATTGCAGACTCCTTGATTGTTTGATTATCCCATGATGACTGCCCTTTTTTGGTGTAGTCTGGGGTGGGGGTTATTTTATAATTTGTGTAGCTGTTTTCAGATACTTTACAACTGGAGCTACTTGGGCTTGCTGTGTCCTTGTAAGGATCTATGCCAATTTTTAAAAACACCATGATAAAGCCTTTTCTTGAAGTTTTTGAAGGTGCATGTTGTTTTGAGTTACTCTCTACACTGTAAGACCACAGCTAAAGTCTGCACTGCATGATTTTATGATTCTTGATGAATTAGTCTTCCCTCTTGCGCTGGTCCTAACCTCTTGCTCTTCCCTTCCAAAATACAAAAATCATACTATTAACTGAGCTGTTCAACAAAGCCAGGTGGCTTTTCTTTTTTTGGATTGTGAGGTAGTTCAGCTCACAAAACTGAGCTGATCATTTTGCAGAGAGGATGCTAGCTAAGTTACTGACACCATTAGGAGTCCTTCAGTGATTCCTCGTAAAACCTGGGTCCCAATAAATATGGAGTAGTTTTCCCACTGTGCACTGAGACAGAAGACAGCTCTTGGTTTTACTGCATCACAAGAGATACCCAAACTACTCCAAGGGGAGATAGAATTCACAGATTAACTTTGATAGGTCTTTGCAGTGGGACTGTTGATACCCAGGGCAGTAATTCCAATTGCCGAGATATAAAATATAATCATCCATGTTCTTTTCAAAATAAAGGTCATACGCAATGTAATCAAGTCAGTTTTCATTTGGCTAATCAACTTTCTCAAAAAAGAATAGAGGTAGGGAGGGAGAACAGTTAACAGGTAAAAGTAAAAAAGATGGAGAGAAATGGCATTTAAAAAAAAATCACATTATTTGGCATCATGAAAATTGTTTTGATCTGCTACTGAAATCTAACAGGACTAATTAAAAGGAAAAGGAATGTCTTCAGTAATTTTCCTCTTTTCATACAAAAGTCATTCTCAAACAGCTTTACAAATAAAATAAAGGAAAAGATTGAATACCTTTTGCATATCCTTTTTCACAGCAGGTACTTGTATTTAGTTTAATGAAAAAACAAGCATCCTGAGAAGTACACGACTGACCTAGTTAAATCACAAAGAAAAGCAAGGGACAGAAAAGTCTTCAAGTAGCATTTAATTGCAAAGGACCTTTGAAGGAATTTTTCATATTTTCCCAAAGAAATCCCCTGCAAAGTTGTATTTCAGCATCAACCTCACAATCAACTATTTCATATTGAATACAGTACCAATCAAGTTCAACATCAGTTCTGCAATTCATTGAGAGGAGACTAAGGAATGTAAATGCCGCCAAGTGTCCTTCAAGTCTTATGTTAAGCTTGAACACCAAATTCCTTTGTAGTTCTTCTAGGGTATTACCATTAGTATAGAAGGGTTAATAGCAAAGGCTGATGATTGTTTAAAAATTCACATTACCAAAGTGGATTACATTGCATCTACTGAGGGGATCAACAATGTAAGCCTACACTAAGCCATTATTGCAGAAACAAAGCTTGCATTTTAAGCCTTTGGAAACAAGCATAAAATGGACAAAAGAAAAAATTCTTCTGATGTAAGAACAAGGCAAACACTACATGCTTTTCATACAGACTCACATTTTCAGAGCCATACAGAATACATGAAAATGGACAAAATAGCCTCCCCAAAAAGCTCATCATGAACTCCTGACAAGATCAGCAAACTTGGAGAAAAGGACAAAACAGATAACTGTAAATGATCAAATGGTATAAAGGAGGTCTTGTCTTCTCTTTTATTCTAAACAAAACCGATTTAATTATCTTGAATTTAGGCATGAAGACTGGAAGAATCAAGCATGCTTGTAAAAAGCTGTGGTTTTACATCCTCAGTGAATTGCCTGATGTTCAAAGGCATTAAATGCTGCAAATTTCTATTAGAGTCAGTGGAATCTGAGCTTTCTCAACACATAACCATTTATCTGGCCACTTCAAACTCAAACCTCATTAAATCAAGTTTGAAAATATTAACAGAATCCTTTTGGATTCCTTCAACATTTCCTCTTATGAATCCATCACTAAAATCTGCTTTGTACAAAATTAAAAACCAACAAATTAAAAAAATAACTGAAGAAACTCCCAGTTGAGCATGCTTTTTGATTTCGAATGCTGTCACAGACAGTTTATAACTACACCTTCCCAAATGCTCTCCTATGGACGAAGATGCTTATTTCCAGTTGCAAACATGAGAATTTAAGTTCTCTGACAAAGTACTTGGCACAGCAGAAAGCATTGATGTTATGAAAGTAAACAAATAAAACTGTATTCAATGCAG
Source organism: Scolopax minor (assembly GCA_028566535.1). Taxonomy (NCBI): domain Eukaryota; kingdom Metazoa; phylum Chordata; class Aves; order Charadriiformes; family Scolopacidae; genus Scolopax; species Scolopax minor. The sequence continues at coordinate 58,209,155 of JAOXNG010000026.1, read as the reverse complement.
TACCAACCCCTAAGTAAATCACTGCACACGCTACTTCACTACAGAAAACTTCCTAAACTTCTTCAGAAATACTATTCTTCGGCACTGAGGATTTTAAATTATAACACAAACCAGCATATTTGAAGGACTGTGCTAAGCTTCTTCAAGACACAACTAGACAGGAAAACCTCATTCAATATTTCTACTGGTTTGGTTTCTAAATATAACTTGCTTTTGTTTTAATTCTGTCTTGATGAACTGAAATTGGACCAGCTACTTAAAAGCTGTGCAAGTCTAAGAGTTATCATTAATCAGAGCTGCAGTGGACTCCTGCAGACAAGTTCTGTTTTTCTGAAGTGTTTTTAGACTGTTAACAGGAACAGGCTTTAAGACATTTGTCTTCTCTGTTTACTCTAAAAAGAGTATTACTTAAGTGATGCTTTTATGACTGCTCAAGTAATGAAGTTCACACATGGAATTGTAATTTTCCTAGCAAAAGGAAAAATGAATTCAGTGAATTTTGTTACTTGATAAAGCAAGACTCAGATTGAGTACTGAGAGTACTGAGTACTGAGAGCTTGCAGAAGTTTTGCAAATTGGACAATTAAGTTAAACAGGGGTAGAAGATCTTTATACCAGCTTTGATTCCCAAACTTTAAAAATCAGAATCTTCTTAGTATCTCCCATAACATTTTGCACCTCAGACTTTGGATCCTCTGAAGGATGGAAGGTGTAACAGGTTAACTCCTTCCACACTGTTCCCTACTCTTACATTCTAGCAAATCAAAACCGTTTAGATTCAAGATTCTAACTGTTTTTCTTCCTCCCATCTCTGATAAGGTGGCACGGCCTCATTTTTTCACACACTTAGTCCAAAAGCAGCTATAATGCATTTATCAGTATTCCCAGATATATAACAAGATTTCTCCTTTTTGTGCCTGAATATTTTCCTTCCTCAGTGGAGGGAAAGGGATACAATTACATTTATAAGCCTACATTTTTCTCATTAAGGGAGTTCCAATATCTTCTCAAAGCATTTGTTCTTCCCTAATTTTTAAAATGTATTTATCAGAACAATCAAGAATATGAAGAGTTAAGAATATGAAAAATTAGAATATTACCTCTTTAATTTGGTTTCATTGCAGTGGCTTAAATTTCAGAACATAGTCTTCTTATTAGCAATTCCTTCAAGTATAAATTAAGCATCGTGAAAGACAACTTAAAAATTTAAAAAAAAAAAAAAAGGAAAATTGCTATTTCTTAAAAGCAAAAAAAGCTTTTGATATACAATATGAACATTTTGTCTACACTGTATTCTTTTCCCTTTACTCTTAATACATCTTCTAAAAAGAAATAGAGCAAACTGGTTGCAGTAGCCAAAAGCATTTTTCCTGAAATGTAACCAATTCTTTGCCCTATGGACCACTTTGACATCTTACACACAGTACACACATAAATAGGCCAAGATATGTCACTGGCACTGACCTAATACCCTCATTTTTCTGACTGCAGACCCACTCTCTGCTGTGGAACTGCAGTTTTTGCAGGCAAGTGCCTCAGAAGAACAAGGAAACAGAAATAAGATATCTATATTCCAGTAGGTAGGAGTTGAGAAGAAGAAATGCAATATTTCTCTAAAAGAATACCTAAACTTGGTTTTCAAGGATACCGAGATACAATTATGTGTCACAGATAAGAGATAACACAATTATTTTGGGTTTTTTTTTTTTTTAGCATATTAAGAAACAACAACAATTTTTCACAGGTAACTTATGAGGTTTACAAGTTGATACCAAGGGATCTTCAGTCATCCCTGGGCTTTTGCTGTCCCTGTGGAGAAAATTAGCTAGGAATTCTGACAAGATACAGGGAAATGCTCTTTATAGAGGTATTGCCTGCCTCGTTGATATTCCTCTTTATACAGTTCCTCTTCATTATAGCTAAGAAGTCCCATTATTTTGTCTTTGAGCAAGCAAGCTCAAGCAAAGGCTAAAATACATGAACTGCTAAAAGTCTTTCTAAGAAATTTCTGTAATTACCTTTAGATTTACTGACTCTTCAGCTTCATGCCTCAATGCTATTGTATTCACTAATCTTTTGGTTATATGTTAACACGAAAAAAATCAAGTTGTCTAAAAACAGAAGTAAATATTAAAAAGGGAATTGTATACTAGTGCAATTTTCACTTATCTGACTTTAAGCCACAATTGTAATAAGATGCATTTTTTCTTCCAAGTATTCCTATCCTCCTTTTAAAATATATTCATACAAGTATTGAAGAAGATATGTACATCTCAATCCCAATGTCTTTCCACCAGAAATAAGAGTGGGTCACAGCAGTAGTACAGTCCCCTCTTTTGCATCTCAAAAGAATCATTAATTGCTTACAAGGGCAAGAAGAAAGGCCAAAATTAAAACAGTTTCAACAATAGCAAGAGGAAGCAAAATAAATTGGCCGATTCATGTTGGCATTTAGGGAAGCGTGACCTCATTTTAGTACGCTGATCTTGGGAGGAGGTGAGGGTGAGTACATTGAACTTATATACTAGAAAGAGATATAGGACAAATGCTTCTGTTGGAAGACACATAATTGAGTGACATTTTGGACATCAAAAAAATGATATTAATTCTTTGAACCAGAGAAATTTCTGTCCAGTGAACTGGCAGTACTGTGAAAAGGAACCTGCTTTGTTAAATGGTCAGCACAATAATTTATTCCCAAGAAGAGAAGAAAGAGCAACCAGCTCCTCCATACACTATGTCATAGAGAAATGAAAGTTTTACACGAGAAAACTGTCCTTGAAATGAAAAACTGAATTGTGAAGAGAATAAACAGTACAGGCACAAATCAATCAAGACAGATCACTGGGCAGAAAAGCAAAAAATCCTTGTAGCACTAATATATCCCTTGGCACAAGCCACCAAAGTAGGTCAATAAAGATGCTGAATGGAAACAACTACTGCATTAGTCTTCCTAGTACTCACAGAGCAAAGTAACATCTTGGTAGGAGAAGAATAGGATGGAAATAACCACAACATCCCAAAGTATAAGAAGTTGGACCTGTTGATGCCAATTGGCACCTGCCCATGAGGACAAGCTGGAACATGCACCGTCCTCTTGAATGAAGGGGAATCAGTAAGCCATCACCAAGTCATAGGATACTCATGTATCAAATTAATGATTGACATGCACCATAGCAAATGAGGTAATAAATGCAACTGATAACTAAGCAATGAAGAAAACAGAAGCAATGCTAGCACATTTAATCACTGATAAGGAACCCAAACCATGTCTGTGGTGAATTTAAATTATTTTATATCAACATGCAATTCAAAGCAAAGAAAAATCTGAAGATAAAAGGTACAAAGTCTTGTTAGTTCATTACAACTTTGAACTTTGTATCAGAACACAAGTAGCAGCCAAAAGCGTTAAATGAACAAAAGACTCAAGTCATGCCATTCCCTACCAACAAAGAGTAAAATAGCCATGGGAAAAATTCTGAATGGATTTCGTCCTACCCATTTCAGGTTAAACTATATAGTATTTTCAATTGATTAATATATTGATCAATTAATATAAAATTCACTAATAGAGACATACTGCTACTGTAGGGAAGGAAGCAGGTTCCCTGATCATGCTATAGCTATCCATTTTACTGAATTATTATAAAGTGAAAAGAAACACAGGCATCAATAGCTAGGCAGATGAAGTTAGGGCAAATCTTAAATGGGATATATCTATCATGTGCTATAGCTTTCAATGAATAAGGAGTTTCTTTAATATGTGCAGAGACAAGCCCTCTGAGGATGAGGCTGGTGAAGCACTTGCCCAGGCTGCCCCAGAAGGCTGCAGGATGACCAGCCATGAGGGTCCTTAGCACCTGCCTGGACAAAGCCCTGAGCAACATGCTCCAAATTCAATGTTTTTTCTGCTTTGGGCTAAAGGCCTATTAGAATTATCCTATAAAAATTCTGTGATTGCTTTATCACTTGTGGGCAGGATTCACACAACAGTTAATAAACCTAAACTCACTTGTTTTAGTTTGATTTTATATTAATTCATTAGCCTTAAATATTACTTGGAGCTTTTCTGAAGAACATATAATTCAGAGATTACACATAAACAGATTAAAAAGAAAACGCTGATTACAACAGAAATGAGTAGATTTCAATTTACTTCACTATAATTCTATCTTTATTTTAATTATGATGGTCGTTCCCATCCTAAATTATTATATCAAAATAAGATTATAATTCCTTTCACTCAATGATAAAATACTTATGGAAAACATTTTCCGGTAAGGTAATGCAAAGTATTTCTCCTGAAATATGGTTCTTGTCTGAATAACTAATGGTACTCGGATCACTCCACAGTGATGGAGACAAAACAGTTACTCTGCCTTCATAAAGCAAGTCTTTATTACAAACATACTTTATAGGGGCATTCTATAAGCCACAAATGAAACGTGGGTTAGCTTGATAAAAATGTAAACATTTAATTAAAATAGATCAAGTTCATCACAGAACAAGTTGCTTATCATGTAATGTAAAAAAGATAAAGTAAATCATTACACTATAAATAAACACGCACAAATTCACACGTTTTACTCTCAGTGATTTCCATTTTAATGTTCATGAGCTAGGACTGATTCAATAAAAAACTGAAATTATTCCATCTTCAACATTTACTGCTTTAAGATACTAGGCAAGGAAAAATGAATGGCTTAACATTTTAAAGTTTCCTTTTTGCTTACATTGAAACTCCTCCAATTCTAAACCATTCTAATTAAGCACCTATTTAATATGAAAGAATCTCCGAACTTCAAATGGAGGCATCTGCCAAAAAAATCTGATACTGTTTAAAGGCCAATCTGCCTTCAAGTATTAATTTCTAGAGCACTCCTTCGATGTTTTTAATAAAAATGCTCACATCAGACTAAAATGTGATTGGTTTTCACATATATATAGTAGAATTAACCATTTTTTCCCTTCTCTTCTCGTCCCTATGTGTGAGCTGCTCAGCCTCTGAACCTGAAACCAAGTTACTAGTACTCCTAAAAGTTTTGGTCACATGTTAATTGACTCTAATGTGAAAAAGGCAGATAAAAACACACTTGCTGTTACAAGATGTCGTGTTTCCTGGAATACAATGAGCACTCTGTATGGATACACACACATACGTGCATGCAATTGTGAAGGCATTCTTCTGATTATAATAGTGATTTTAGTCATGTAATGAACACTACAATTATCTTTTAAGTTCTCAACATAGTAAGAAAAATTATCTGATTCTTTCAAGTAATTATCCACCACAACTAAGTCAAGGCATTACCACACCAGCCAAGAGAAAGATTCTTATCCCAAAGTTACAGTAATTACTGCACACCTCTTGATCTTCCAGTGTATCTGCATACACACAGCGTGTACAGATCTGTACACAGTCATGGTCCCATGATGCCCAGAGAGGTTGCCCCATCCCTGGAAACACTCAAGGTCAGGCTGGACAGTGCTCTGAACAACCTGATCTAGGTCATGGCCCTGCTCATCGCAGGGGGGTTGGACTAGATGACCTTTAAAGGTCCTTTCCAACCCAAATTATTCTATGATTCTACAACCACCAGAGCTGAAAGATTCAAAGCAGATACATCCAACCAAGAACCTGGCCCTGAACATGGCAATGAAAAGGTTCTGTGCATGAAAATGAGAACAGCCTAATTTTGAAATTCTGAAAAGGAAATTTCTGCATTACAATTTCACAAGAATTCCACCTGATAAACTGAATTTATCAGTTACAAACACGGAGAAAGGCATCCTTCTGGTCAAAGGTACTTAGTGTCCAGACAGTTCTTCAATATTTATCACTGTACAATCAAAACCACCATTAAAAAAAAAAAAAATTGGCAGTCAACAGGAATAATCTGCTGAAGAAAAAGGCTGGGATAGAAGGCAGCATGAATCATATAATGTTTATCTAGACAGTATTTACATTTTTTCCCCTTTTTTAAGAACTTCAACAGTCATGTCATTGATTTGACACACAACACCACATGGCACAAAGATACATATCCATTTACCAGTTTCAGCAGTGAATTCATGAAACATTCACAGCTGTGCTCAGACACACATTCCCCATGTAAAACATAGGAAAAAAAGTAAAATTTAAGAATAAAAGTGACAGACATTTGTTTTTCAGTTCCCTCAAAACATTTTAAAAATTTTTATTACTCTTCAGGTATGTTCTTATTTGTATTGTGCTCTTAAAAAGACTGCAGAAGTGAGGATTTTGAATCAAAATAATTTGGAGGGAGCACTTTCAAAAAATTTTGAATTAAAAATGCAAAAAGCATGCAAATTTCTGCAGTGAGAGGTATCAAATCTCTAGTATATAACAGAGCAGAAGGCTGGAAGCCAGACCAGACATACAGCCTGCTCTCAGAAAACTTCTAGACTTTGGCATTATTCATTTTGCTCATCCTGAAATAGATCCAGGTCAAAGATTCACCTGGCAAAGAAATGGCAAGTATTTACTGGATCTAAAAATATTCATCTACTTGCATAACTTCCTACCAATTGAACAGTCTGAAATAAGCTGGCAGGAGGTTGCAGATTTAGGTATAAGAAAGTAATTATGTTAAGACTACTGAGTATTATGCAAGTCAGTATTTCTGTCATTTTTCAGACTATTTTCTTATTCTAAACCAAGTCTTTATATCAAGGACTCTAATACATATGTTTTTTCATTGGCAAATAGAAGTGAAGGTCATCTCTGAAAAGGAAATGCATCTCTTACAATATTTCCTTTAAACATTACCATCATATCACACTGAAAAATTACAAATAGCTGAAAACAATTTTCAAAGCATTAATGAATAAAGTAAATAGTATCAGTGAAAAATTCTGAGTTAATTGTTTTGGAGAAAGAGAAAGAAAGAATCTCTCAGAATAAAAAACACTCATCTTTGACTAGAACCAGACACGGGTGATTTCTCATACGGATTTGAAGTATGTTTTCCACCTACTGTACTTCTACACTTAAACCACCCATTTTATTGCAAAATGGGTATTATTTTGAAGGGTAGTCTTGCAGAGGATTTTTTTTAATCTTATGGTCCAGAGAGAAAAACAGAATCAGCCCAAAAAGCAGTATGCTATCAACATATCATTTCAATTTGTGCCCTCTGAAAAAAGTGCCTTTTTTTTTTTTGACAAAGGATGAATTTGCAGTGCAATTCCAATGAGGACAAGAACATTTTTTAAGGCAAATTACCACAACATTAGAAGAAAACAATCAGATAATACCTTAAGATACCTCCCTGGAACCAGCAAAGCAGTGAAAAGGCACTACCTTCAACCTTCCTATCAATTCAGATCTCTTAAAATGTGCAACTAATCTACATTCTAAATTCACTGAGAGGGAGATGTCAGTAAAAGTGACATTTCTATCACATCTCTGCTGGTATAGGTATATCCAAAGACTACAAGAATGAGCATCCACATTATTTATATAACACTTAAAAAGATCCCATTAAGATAATAAAAAATATGCAGTTCAAGTCTATAGAGCATATCCAGGAATATTAGTTGCAAAACACTACAGTTTAGGCTAAAAAAGCTGAATAAATCACTGAACTAAATGAATTCTGAATTTTTCAGGTGTGGCACTTCACCACCACCTATTCATAGGAAACCTCTTTTTTAATGTGACCAATCCAGAGAATCAATATTATGACAAGTTACCATTTGTCAAGTCTTGCTAAGAGATGTATCCATTTTCCAGGCACAAACCCACTGGGACTGCTTGTTAAACATGGCAATTCTGGTGGTCTAAGCAGACAACATGTCAACTGGCTTACTTCTCAAATTGGTAGCTGTTTTTTAACTAACACTTCCACTAAGGGAAAAAAGCAGACAAAAATCAATGCATCTGTGTGCTGTCTAATACAGGTTTCCCACTGCTGGAAACTGAAGTGCCAGAAGCTGCACTTTCAATACCTAAGAAGCAGAGATATCCTGAAGTTTAAGAACACGAGATGAGATCAACACAGCCAGCCTCTGAAAGTGTCAAAATTCTTTCTTTGAGAACATGTATTTAATGAGGTTATACAGATGGAAGCTGAGAATCAGGACTGCATGTAGTTCTTGATCAGAAGCTTAAGTCAAGAAGCTTGGACACGTACATTTGCCTACTTCACAAAAAAAAAAAAAAAAAAGTAAATTGAGCCTCAAAGTGATTTATTACCGTTACCTACATCAATGGCATGGATGCTGTGAGGTTAATGTTGGTTCTACACTTGAAAATCCCAGGATGAAAGGCCTAGCATAAGTCCAAAGTAGTAGTAGCATAATTAACTGTTCAGTGTAAAAGTTATCTGGGGCTTTGAAAACCTACCTTTTGCTTTGAAATGTATGAATGTTAACCCATTTCTGGATTATCTGGCTCTGGTTATCCCACACCACCATAAAAATTCCAGACGTGATACAGGAGTTACATTCAGAAACATTATCCTTTGTCAAGAGAATGGTATTTCCAATTTGGGGAGGAAAAATTACAGTGACAACATTGAATACACTGCTTGAATCAGTAAAGAGAACTATTATGTATGAAGGTAGACACGGATGGACTAACTCCCTCTCATAAGCAGAAGAAACTGCAATTCAAGCATCAAACTCAGTGGAGAACTACACCAAGAGCACAGTTGATGCTGAGTGAGAATGGGAGCTGCTGCCTACTTTTGAAGTGCCTCCAGATTAGGCTACCCACGAAATGTATGAATCAAGGGTCAGGATTGGTCCCCAGTTTTCTGATGTCTTTTTAAGTGCACTTTATTTAAAGCACTAAAAGTTGTGAGGGGAGAAAGAGGGAGGGAAAGTCTATGCCTTTTCTGCAAGTCCTCAGACATTATAAAAATATTCAAACACTTAATTCCATGCAAAATCTCAGATACTGAAAGTTATTTCTAATACATATTTTTCAAAAAATGCAACCAAAACACTTTCAAGTTCCTAAAAAATACTCTAAGACACTTCTGCTAGTGGTTCTATTTCTAACACTGCATCACAGATATTACATCTTGGCTTGACTGCAACAAATTTCTCCTCATAAAATTCAAAATGGCCTTCTTCCAAAACTAGCCTTCAAAAAAAAATGAAGAAAAAAATCTCTTAATAAATCTAGCACCTGAATGCTCTCTGTCAAATACCAGCATTTTATTAGTAGTATAAAAGCACAGTATGAACTGTTGTTATAAATAAGTTCTGTATGTTTTCTCTAAGAAGTGTTATTAAATATCAGGAAAAAAATACTATTTTATTCTCATACAACAAGTCTAGCTCTAATTTATTAGATCACAAGATTTTTCTTTTAAAATAGATTCTTCCAAGACCTGATGAACATATGATAGCATTTTAATAAGTCATGAACTCCATAGATACCAATGCCATTCCATCTCCATAAATTAACATGAGTATAATAGGAATCTGAATATCTTAAAGCTATGATGTATAAGATGGAATCATCTTTCAGGCTATCCATTTAATGCTTCTAACATGACAAACTACAAAGGCCCTTTCAATGTTAATAATGAAATAACGAAGATTTCTAGGTACAAAAAGACTCCAACTGCTGGGCTTTAAAGAATAAATCAATTAGTAAGAAACACCAAGAGCTAAATCCCCAAAATTAGTTCCAGGTACCAATATTCAGATGTCACTGATATCCTCAAATTTCCTGCTCAACTGCAATCTTACCCTTTATACAACTAAAACCTCCATGACAGTGGCATTTATCTACAAGACCACCTAAGTTCTAACATTCAGACACTTGCACCCATACTAAAGTCTGACAAAATGAAGGAACTCCCTCCCCAAACTAACAATTTTGTCCAAAATTTAATTAGGCATAAGATCACTCTGTTTTCAAGGAACAGATGAGTATCCAGGTGGATTTTAGTGTCTGGAAAGGCCATGCAGTCAGTCTCACATCACCATTTTCAAAAAGTTATTTAAAGTTAGGTGTTCTTTATCCCAGAGGGTTGCCCAAACCACCAGGTTGCTTCTGAGCTAAATTCCACTCCTCTTTTACTTTACTCTGCAACAGCAACCAAATACACAGCAGAAGGAATGGAGAAAAGGAGGAGAGGGGAGTTACCAGTGGTATTGCAATGTCAGAAAGCAGGATTAAAACCAAAGCCACAGTTACATTTTTTACTGTGAAGTGGAACTTTTTCAAAAGCAAACATTCAGAGAACTTAATTCCAAACCATTGAGTACGTAAGTAGAATCATGTCCTGGCACACACGGTGTGTCTCTTCAAGATACAGGGACATCTCAAAACAAGCCCTCAATGGGAATGCTCTATTTGCCTAAGAAGCCACCTCCACTGTTAAAATAACTTTTGTTTAGTTTTCACTTGTTTCCTGTGAAAAAAGTGTGACTATTCCAACAACAGGAAAAAGAAGTACCACTGGTAAGAAACCACAGATGAGAGAGGCACCCAATTGGTTTGGAAGGAGAAGGCTTAAAGTCATGCTGCTGCTTTCAGCATGTCCTCCTGGTGTTTTTTTTTTTTAAATCACCCCCTGCCAGCTTGCAAGTTCCTAAGAAACACAGTGATCAACTCAAGACTTGTGAGAAGTAAAATACACAAAAAAATGAGAATTCATGAAAAATTTAGGCATGTAGGTGCAAACTGCAAACCTAAATCATTCTCAGTTGGCACTTCAACTATGTAGGCAGCACACTACATTGCCTTTATTCATGCCACGAATCATCCCAGTCTTGAGACAGCTGGGGAGTATAGACACGATCTTATAGACTACATGCTAAAACGTTCTGTTGTATTCTTTGACCCAATTTGCTTTTGATTCTTTTGGTGAAACACCTCAGATACTGCTGCATCTTGACTGTTCTAGAAAGCCTTCATGAAGTTAAGAAACTTTTAACCTCCTTGTCTTAGGAAAGACAAAGTTATTCTACTTCTAAGAAAATAATCCTACAGTGTAGCATGTAAACAATGACCTCTTCTTTTGCCATTTTGAACTTGAAACACATGTTCCTAGCTCAGTGTATTCTGTTTAAGCTCTTCTACATCACCTCTAGAGTATTTGCACCCTATCATAGATGGCCACAAGTTCTCCCTCACCTCTACATTTCATAAAAGCAGCATTAAAATCACAGAAATATACTGTAAATATTTTCTAGGAATAGACAACTATTTGACCAAAACAAAATCCCTCCCATCATAGTAGCGCTCACACAACAAAAAACATTATTGCTAAAACAAGGCCAGAAAGATTAATCTTTTCAGATATTCCATAGACTAAATGAAAAGATGAGATCATAACCCAAAATAGCTGAAAATAATTGAAAACAGTACGATTTCATATTAGAAGAGAAGGTATCAGAATCAGAATGCAATAAAACCAACTCAAGTAAAGTTTGAAGCTACATCGAGACTGCTGTAAAAAATGTACTACTTGAAGCCCTTGAGACAGGTACAATACACCTCTTTTTCAGCATCCTAAGCAGCTTAAAAATCAAGGCTCAGACAAGGAAACCAATGAGAAAAGAGTAAAAAAATAAAATATTTAAAGGGTGAGTGTCAAGAGGATGGGGCCAGCCTTTTTTCAGTGGTACCCAAGGACAGGACAAGAGGAAATGGGCACAAACTTGACCATAAGAAGGTCCACCTAAATATGAGGAGAAACTTCTTCTCTTTGAGGGTGGCAGAGCCCTGGAACAGGCTGCCCAGAGAGGTGGTGGAGTCTCCTTCTCTGGAGACATTCAAAACCCTCCTGGACACGTTCCTGTGCAAGCTGCTCTTGATGGACCTGCTCTGGCAGGGGGTTGGACTAGATATCTCCAGAGATCCCTCATTCTGACATTCTGTGATTCTGTGAAGTTGAGCTTTCCTGTGGACAAGTGAACATACTATACCTTACCCCTGTGAGTAACACTGAATTTGAAACCTTATTTAAATATGAGTAAAGGGCTATTTTCAGCCACTCTGTTTTTCTCTCTTGTTAAAGAAATGTAACTTTTTCTTGTAATGTGATATTGGAGACTAGTTTACTTTCATTTGTATTTCATATGGTGTGTGGAGCAGGGGTACATATGTACATTGAGTGGATGAGTGTTTAGTTACCTAGAGTGAAGTCTGTTGAAACAATGCAGCGTTATCCTTCCGTTCTTGACAATTGCAGTGGAGTGGCTCGGGATGCCTAACAACACAGATGAAAAGCTAGCCTTGGTGACTACCGAGGAGTACTTACATACAGGGAAATTTGAAACTGTGCTAGGAGCTACCACACTATTTATTCTCTCCTAAGAATCCAGTCAGGCTAGATCACCTAAAGAATCTGAAGGGGGACACTGTATTTTTTATACTTAGAGAACGCATTGAGGCAAGGGACAGTTTATACAGATCTGGCTGTTACTGACTGGGGCGAGCACAATCTCCTGTAAATAGCTCATCTTTTTATTATTTTTAAGCAAGGCTGCAGAGAGATATTTTACCCTTAGAGATAGATGGTTAAGCATCTGCCAGCTGTTTTTCCAATGAATCTGAGGCAGGGAGATAACAGTCTTTAAATACAAATTGTCTTTTTCACCCTGTATTTCTTTTCACTTTCACTATGCAAGAAGTAAATTTCTTCTTTGTTAGATGCCTTTTGATTCAATAAGTAAACTAAATAGCTTAATAGCTATTTAACAGTTTCAATAGCTACAGCCAATAAAGAGCCAATAAAGGTATACAATACCAGAAAACTCTGACAGATTTTTCTAGACCATAATCACTTAAAAGAAGCAAACTTCTCCCTCCCTTCATTTCCAGTCTACCTACGTGGTTCTTTCCCTAATGCAGTTAAACCACAACACTCAAGTTTCGTTGGAACAAATTATAATGTGAAAGCAATTCATTATGCTCTCTACCTTCCCGTGTGATAGCCACACAATATCTGTGCCATTAAGATAAAGTATCTGTTTAGAGGAAGCAATGTACGGCCTCAAAGACTATGTACGTGTAGGAGAAGAAATCTATTGGTAAGAAGTATTACAGTCATGGTGGCATCCTGTAATAAGTTTCTTCTTTTCTCTTTGCCAGAGTGACAACCCTCTTCAGCATGGCTGCAATCAGGATATCAAGCAGGATGAGTGCGCTCAAGCAGAACCTCTTGCCCATGGTGAAAACTGCAGGCTCCTCTTTCTCTATAAAACAGGTGTTGCACAGAAAGAAGCAGTACGAGGTCCTACATGGTGCAAAATTTTTCTGGTAACTCAAAATTAGGACTAAAATAGAAAATAAGAATATTTTGACAGTATTTCTGATGCATCCAAAAGTCTGGCAGAGCTCTTAAATGAGAAGGTAATAGAAGCTGTTTGAACAGCTGATGATACAAATTCTGTGGCACCAAAAAAAAAAAAAAGCCACCAGTTTCATCTCTTTAAAATTCTTCTGCATAAAAAATGTTAGTGCATTAATAATTTCATTATCTGTGTTTGCATTGAATACAAACATTTTGAAGTTCCTGTAGATATACCAATATACGGTGACTCAATTAAGGCAGCTTTATTTTGAAAATCTTCACAAGCTTACCTATCCATTACAAAATATTAATTTTTTTTTAATGTGAAAATTCTCACACCAAAATTGTGGAATTCCAGTTCTTCTCCATGTTACAATACACAATGACACTGTTGTCTCGACCACAGAACGATTCCAGGAAGCCCATCAGAATCCATTGTCCTGTATTGCAAACAGTAACACCATTTCTCCAGGAAGATAATGTTGGTATGTGGTACTAATTCTACTGGTGGCAAACAAAACAATTCAGTTTTATGCACGTACTGAGCAAGGAAGAGCTGTTTCTCTCTTGCTCCAGGTGGCATGAGTGCACTTCTAGACAATCTGCAGGTGGTCCTATACTTCACATTCAGGATGCTGGCACGGGCCTGGGCTGCTTTGAGATTGGAAATATGAGGTGGGGCTTCAAATTGGTGAGTAGAGGTTGCATTTTGTATCCAAGAGAATTGTCCAAGCCATCAGGTATGGAGGAGGGTAAGGTGGCTACTTGGTAGACATCATGGAGCATGTAGCAGAAAGGTCAGGGATCTTCTACTCCTCCTGGGAATTATGGAGAAAGCAGGTAGAGAAGCACAAGGACACACAAGCATGGCTATCTGCTCTAGATATATGAACTCTGTTTGGACGCTTGGGAGATGCCACCAGCCATAGATAGCTCCTGCCAATGAGTAGTCATGTTGTAACGTATTAGACAGTTCCCATTACAGCCCAATAAACTGCACCCGAATAAGAAAAACTCTCTGCTCTTAGGACTTAAAGCTGTATTTCCAGTTGAACAAGTGTTTCTTAGTATTTTAAGGAGCCTTTTCTCTTTGTAACAGAAATGGTTATATTTTATGGAATAATAATTTTTATTATATCTTTTTAAGTGATAGAAATAGTCTGTCCTGCAACAAGAGTGGTGCATAAAACTGCAACCTGGAAATTGTGCACATTATACAAGTGCAAATGTCACATCACATGAAACCTTTCATTCTAAGCAGAAAAAATGTTTGATCATAAAATTAGTGGTGTACCCAAAATAGTGGGTACAATTAGTGCCAACTCAACTGCAACTGTGCAAATAGCGTTGTCACATGTCTTGTGATGAGTCTATTCTTACTGGAGGAGGTTATAAAGAATACATATTTCATCCACACACCACAAAATATCTACATTTCAGCAGATGTTTTCTCACAGCAGAAATTTTGAAAACAAAAGCTGTCTTTTTAACCACAAGATATGAATCACACTGTAGTAGCATGAAAACCAAGGTTTTAATACGATGCACATTCAGAAATAACAAATAAAGATAGCAGTCTGTCATGATAACTATCATTCTTAAGAATTTCTACAGGAAATCTTGTTTGCTCTATGAAAAAATTAAACTTTACAGTTTACTTATGAATGAGACTGATTAAATTCTTCTGTCTCAGAGTAAAAGGGTTTTGAACTATTAATTATCCTTTTTTGCAGGTATTTCTAGTTAATATTTAGTCTATTTCAAATTATGTCTGACTGAGTTTTATGGAACTGAGATGTTACTTGCACTTAAGTTTTAAAATTGATACTTTGGAATTTACAGATTTAACAATAAAATTAATCTCTATTTCTTGAATCCTTCCATCACTTTTTGCCATACTTTTTTCTAGATTCTCACTCTTTTCTTCTTGTAGCACTACGGTTTCATCATTCCAGGACTGGAGAGTCACAACCTGCCTCTATTCTGACCACCTCATACCCATGGATTAAAAAATAATAAATAAGAAATCTGAGTTTCTGGGCACCTTTGCTTTTAAATAAGGTTCGTTACACCCAAGCTGCTAATTCTGTGAATGGATGTAACCTTGTAGGGAGGTCTCTAACTGGGGACAGCTGCCCCCTCTCTGCAATAGGACAGGGATATTGAAGGCAGCACCAGCATCAGTGCAGGATGGTGTGCTGGAGAGACGCTGGATTGGTGCTGTCCCATGACCTGTTGTGTTCCCAACATGCCTGGAGCTGGCTCTAGGACAGTGATCTCCAAGGGGTCCTGCACCACCCTCCGACATTTCTCCCCCTCCATTGTACTTGCATTGTGTTCAACGCTTCCCTTTCTTACCCTTCGCTGATACACTCCTCCTGCTCTCCTTCTCCAACACACAGTATTTTTCCTCAGTACTAGCGGCAATTACTCAATATTAGCATTTTTTAATTTCATCATACAGCCTGTGTTGCAACTGTGGCATAGATGGGTGATGAGGGAGAGGAGAGAGACGCAACGCTCAAAGGAGAAGGTGAACGCCCAGGAGTTACACAAGTTCCCCGTGTCTTGTCTTTGTGAAGGAGCTGTGACCCTGACTCACAGGCAGGTTATTTTTTTACCTTCCACAGACACCTAAAGTCTAATACATCTCTGAACATCCTACAGACATTGGGTTAAGGTTAAAAGACACGGATCAGTGTGTTGCAGAAAGTAAATTTATAGAAGTGAAAAAAAAAATCTGAATGCTGAAAAATATATGTTTTGTTGTTAGCAATAAATCAGCAGAGATACAAGCAAATAAAATTCATCCATCCTCTCCAAATTATTAGAAAAAGCTCTATTCTGGATCTATAGTATGTTCTCATCACATGTTTTGAGATTTTTGGCCTGTGGATTACAGGGTGGTTTGGCAAATATGTTTACCCTCCTTTCCCAAGCTCTTGTAAAGCAAATCTGAATTATTCTTCATTTAACAATTAGAAATGACATAATAAGCATCTATGTATTTAACAAAATCTTAATTAAATTAAAAACATGAAGTTAATACTTATATCCTTCATTGTTTTTACATACTGCAGGGCAGAAACCAAGCAAATAAATAAAGCTGAATGCAACAGACCTCTGCCTTCAGCTAAACTTGGAATTATTAATGCATGCAGACAGGTCAAATACTGTTGTGGTTTCACATCAGTTTCTTCTGTTTTACTTCCATATTTCTGAGAGCTTCCCTTAGGTAAGGAACACATCTGTTTATGTCTGAAAACAATAGATGTGCTCAAGCTGGAATGTGGAGGAGGTTTCTCTTCACAAAACAAGCACAGCACTCTCCTGGCAGGCTTGCCAGAGGGCACAACATAACTAAGAATATGAACTGCTCCACTTACCAGTTCTATACAAACAGAAGATTTTTCTCCAGACATGCCCTTGATGATACCAGGAGAATGTATCTGAAGCTAACACTGGAATATTCCCATTTACTTCCTAACAGGGGGATAAGCTATCCATCAAACTCACAAAATCAGGCTACATCCAGTGTAGTATTATTCAGATTTTTACAATGCAAAAAAAACCAAACAAAAAACCAAAAACAAAAAACCCCACAGTGTACTGTATACTCATGCATGAACAGAGCTAAATGCTGGCCACCCTACAGTCAGAGAGTTTTTGCCCTCATTTTTAATGAAATTAATGTTTAACCTTAAATTTCTGCAGTTATTCATGCAATTGAAGATGTAGTCTATTGAAAATGAAATCAGGTCTGCATTAACATGTTAAAAAAACCCATTTGGCCAGGCTTTAAAGAATCAATCATGAAAAGGTTACATGTACACTACTAGTACGAGATCAGTGTCAGAGATAATACCTTGGCAATGATATTTCCTTCAAGCTATGGTGAGAAAAGAAAAATACATTTTTAGTGCAGTCATTAAGTTAACATCATTCATAATTAATAAAGAATCATGAGTCAGTTTCTGGGAACAGCATTAAAGGAGCTTCAGGACATGGTATTTGAAGAAAGAGAATTGGGAAGTCCTGTGATATTGTGGAACTGCATTTCTTAATAATTCAGGCAAGTGATTTTAAGCAACTTTGTAGGGGGGTGGTGAGTACTTTTAGTAAAAGTGAATCACAGAAGTAAGGGATGCTGGAATCTGACCATCAAAATGAAACATTGCCGAGTAA
>JAOXNG010000026.1:58153261-58165365 GCA_028566535.1 Scolopax minor | reverse complement strand
GCCACTGGAACCTGGGAGGTACCCATTTGTCTATGAAGTTTCTCACTGAACATGCTGACCAAGGTCAAACCTACTTTGTTTGAGGTGACAAGTTCAAATCCTACAGTATTATAGCCAAAGGCAACAGAACAACCTCTAGCCAAGAATATCAATGTATTTCCTCTTCATGATCTTTTTTTAAACCCACAATGCAAATAATTCTTTTCTAATGTGTGTAAGTGACAGCCCTGGAGCACAGAGTCATAGCAGTCAAGAAATCAAGCTTAAACCAGGTTTTTGGTTGTTTCCAAGCAATGTGCCACACTTGCCACCTGCTACATAGGCAAAGCAACATACTGAAAAAAATCTTTTCTCCCATCAGGCTCATCACAAGTCCCAGTTTGCAAAGGATGGTGCTTCTCAAAGCAATAATTCAAGGCATTTCTGGACCCCAGACTGCATGGTATTAGCTGATATTTATGTCATCCTTGCAGTGGTTACTGTTATAGATTGTTACCAAGACATTCTACCAGGTGAAAAAAAGATACTGGACAGCAGTTTGGCAAAATTAAATTTTAAAGCATCATTAATGAAGCTTTAAGCTTCAGAATTTCCTGTTGTTAATCTTAGGGATGGATTCAAACAATTACACCCATTTGGCCTCTCAGGGCTCATTTTTCATAATGTTGTTCTGTCCGAAGTTCTTTCAAATTTAAAGGTTTTCCATAAATTCTCATATAGATATTTACACACTCAAGATCCAGTTTTACATAGCTCCATGGTTTAGTTCTCTTCGCTATTGCTCCTTCAACGTAACTACTGATGAGAGCAAAAAAATCTGAGAAATATTCTTACACACCCTCAGGTTTGCTCCCACATTTCAAACCAGATACAAGCAGTTAGCTTTGAGATCTAGGTATCTATAATTCTCCACATTCTTTTCTGTTAGTTAAACACCAGATAATTAGAATTTCTTTAAGCAAAAGAAATTTAAATCACACAAAAGTTTAAAAGTGAAGAGTGAATGAAAGAGAATGGAAAAGGAAGCACTATAGTACAGGGATAAGTGAGATAAGTGAAGTCAAAGTTTAATAAGAAACAGGAGAAACAAGGCTTAACTCAGGAACAACAACAAAAAAAAACAAAACACCAAAACTCTACATTGTGATCTTGCAGGTCATATTTCCAAATCAACAGAAGGAATGTTTTTAATATAAAAGAAAGATAGAGCTAAAAAGAAGTTAATGACTTCTGACTTGAACATCACTTAAAAAGAGAAGCTTACCTACATAAAAAAGAAAGTGATATATTTCAGTATTTGTGAATCTCCTGTATTTTCAAAATAAAGTAATTTATAAATAGATACTTTGTTATCTTTAGTAAATTTAGGTATAAAAACATGTACTAAGGCCAAAAAAAAATGAAGTAGTAGGAAGAAAATGGTTTCAAATTAATAGTAACATTTGTGATCAGAAAAAACTAACGTGAAAATGGAATTCTTAGACACTGAACCTGAACAAATGGTTAAATATAAAGAGAAGGAAAAATTCATTCATCGTTTCTCTTTGCTAAATACATAGGTCTGACTTAAACCTCTAAATCCATCATTACTTATCAAAAAGTACATGGGAAAACATGCAGGGTAAAGACTTAGGAAGTTGGTCTCTAATCAGAAGCTATTCAGGATACAAATTTCCGTTGGTATTTTTATGGAGTCTATTAGGTTCAGACACTAGACAATAATGGTGAGTTCTACCTGAACGGGCAATGAAACCGCTCAGTATCTGTATTTTAGTTACATATTGTACCATAATGCCTTTTTTGTAATAGGACATAATATTAGCTAATGATAAAGTTCTTCAGGCAGGCTGCCTTTCACTTAATGCAGCAACAGTCTTACAAGGACTCAGCATCACTTTAGGAGGATATTTCACAGGAGAAACACTTGTGCTAGTACACAACTTTCTATACAAGCAGTTAATAATTTAGATCAGGAGTTTACCTGTTATGCACATGGCCCACACCATTGAGTATACTGTTAACATACAGCTAACGTGCTGCTGTATAGACTTTAAAATCTAAGTTTATTAATTAACCTAACAATAAATAGCACTGCCCTTGTGATTCAACAGTTTCTACCAAGTGAGTTTGGCACTTAGAAATAGTGTTTCAACCTACATTTCTACTTTGCCTTTCACATAATCAAAACATTTGTTCTTTGACTAAGTGAACTGAGGGAAGAAACAAGTGAAATAAATTACTGATCTTCTACTTTGCATAATTTCATCCCATTCACTGGAGTTTCTTTTAGAACTAAGCTTTCTCTACCAGAAGTCTGACCATTCTTTATTGCCTAAGAATATCAAACAATACTAATTTTCATGAAAGCAATAGGGGGAAATACATCCTTTATCATAGTTCAGAAAGAGGCTTTGGCTACTCTTTACATCTAGCTAGTTATAACAGATGCTTTCATAGGGATCAACTCGCTGTATTTAAGCTTTCTACAAGGAGATTTTATGAACTGGACTTCATTGAAATGAATTTTTCAAGACTGTAATAGATAGTCCTCTTTAAAAATAATGCTATAATTCACACATAAGCAAATGTGGAAAAGGATGCAGGGCAAATCTGGACTGCACAGAGTAGTATCACAGCACGCAACAGCTTCCAGTTCAACAGTCACTATGAAGATATTTCAATCTTTGAGACAGAGCCACAAAATGACTCCAAAAAACACATTCCTTTTTTTTTTTTTTAAATGCTTCACTAATATACACAGTTCTCCAATATTTCCACTTTTTCAGGTGACCTCATGTTTCATTTTGCCTGAAATAGCAATACCTATCCAGAACACACAGACATAATGGAACAAGAGTGAGACAGGCATGATCCCCTTTCTCCCCGGAGCTGAAACACGAGGTTTCAGATGCACAGATGGATCACAGAAACCCATGACTATGGATTGCAAAGAACTACAGCTACTGCAGGGTAGAACTCCACCACATTTTCTTTCAGTGTGTGTTGGCAGAGACCTCATCACAGCCTATGTTTCCCCTGAGACCAACATGAGAGGAGAAATTTCAGTTGCCTCAACTCAACTGCTCTTCCAGAACTGGCATGAAGTTCAAGGTGAAGCACTGAAGAAACAGTGATGAGATATTCCATACTGCTACCATTCAGTTTCCCGAATGGACTAGAAAATTTGGCTTTTCTCAAGCAAAAGCAGAGAGTTCAGCAGAGATGAAGTGTTAGTGGTATAAGCAACAGAAAACTTATAGGAGAATCTCTTATAACATTGCAGTACCTTGGACTATAAAGTCCTTTGGCAGTGGCCAGAAATAAATGGATAAGGATTCAACACCACAAAATTCTTTCAGTTTAACAAAACCAAGGCATGGTTGCAACTAAAATCTACAACTTTTTCTTCTGTTACTGAATGTATCTTTAGTAAGAGGCTGGGCAAATCAACAGACTGGTACAGGTAAATTTTTGAGCTTTTCGTGACGATTCAAGAGAAGGCCACATACTACCAGAAACACAAAAAGTATTTTAAATTTATCATCTTTAAGCTCCCAGAGCTCAGTTTCCTTACTGGTTTTAGATAAGTGGCTAGCTTTGCAGAAATGGGTGCATATCTAGGTTTTACTTGTCTTCTGCGTGCAGCCAGAGGGTATGCAGAGGACCACAGAGTAAACTGTGAGGAGAGCACGTTATGCTCCCAGTGACACACATCCTAACCCACTGAAGTCCAGCCGTGCCACCAGTCCATTCTGATGTCTCTCTCAAGTTTACGTGATGCAATAACTGTGATCCGGTATCAATCATGCATGGGGAGGATGGAAGGAAAAAAATCCCAACTCATAATTACACTGTTTGGAACGTAATCATCTACAATTGCTATAATTGTTTCCCAGACTTGTTACAACCTTCACCATAACTTGCTTCTGATGCCATTGTAATCAACTGCACATGAGGCTGCACAGCCTCTCTCAGAAACGTAGCTGTTCCAGTGCTTTGCTCTCCTTACGGTGAAGAAGTTTTGCTCTTATACCCAGTCATAACATCTTATATCAATTTGTTGTCTCAGCACAGTGATGAGCCTGGACTGAGCTTTTTGATAACCACCTCACCTATCAAGCACCTGTACAATAGAAGCACCTGGAATAGAAGGCTGCTATTCCATCCCCTCCAGTTGTCCTCCGTTGAATTTTAGTTCAAGAAGATGGAATTCTAGCCATAAGCCCCCTAAAATAACAGAAGCCCTCAAGGATAACTTCGCTCAGTTTTCAAGTTAAGAGCTGTTCCAAATAAATTATAAGCCAGCTGTATTCTTTAATTAGAAACAGAATATCCCATTGGGTGCATGGAGACTGAGAGCCTTCCAAAACTATAACTAGAGATGCATTTTATTCTGCCACCATTGCTTCAGGAAGGAGGATAGAAGGCTTCCAGCTCACACAAAGTTAATGACAGCAAAAGTCATTATTTTTCATTCCTCCTTTGAATTCAGCAGAGAGAAGTAAATACATTATCTGCACATAGTAACACACAGCACTGTATAGCTTAGAAATGGCACTCTTCAAAGAGGCTCATACACACATCAGCAGAAGACATTATCACACCCATTTAAAAATACTATAGAACATTTTTTCACTGAAGCTCTTTTGCAAAATATTCATAAATTTTAAAAGCACACAAACATTTTTTTCATTAAATTTAAATTTTAAATGAAAGCACATGTTAGTAAACGAACAGCTGAGTTTTCATGCAACAGCACTTTCTACTCACAATGACAGAGCCCACCATGCTTCTCAAGTAATCCCAAGAGGTTACAGGGATATGCATTTGCTGGAAAGGTTCTAAGATCAGTTCAGGCTTTAAGAGCCCAGGAAATACAAAAACAACCTACAAAATTATCCAAGTACCTTAAAACAGAAAGCTAGCACACAGCACCCAAATCATCACCATAAACTGGTTTAACCATCAAGTCTTAAAAACCTGACCCCAGATACATAGGAACAGAATAATAGACATCAGAATAAGTGATGCCTATTTCCTCACCAGATAACTTCATATAGAGCTTGACTTAGGCTCATGTCTGCAAGGAAGGCAAGCCTTATTAGTTTTCTACAAAATACATGATGCTGTATCTGCCAGAGGCAGAGAACATCTGTGCATCTGTGTCCAAAGCCACTGAACTTCAACATATCTGGCAACTACTGTCTGTGAATGTGTCTTGCCTGAATACTTCATCAAGTGAGAAGAAGGTCCAAGAACTAAGAACTAAGCAAAAGTTTATGCCAGTTTTTCCATTAAGAACTCTGTGTAAAGATCTTCTCATGTCTAGTCAAACTACTCATAATCTCATTAAACCTAACAATATCAAGTTCACTGACCACAAGAATAAAAATTGGAATCTGAGCTGTTCAAGGCTGGTCTTCCAGCATTTGGATGCCTAAGTCAAAGTTTTCCTCAGGTCAAGAACCATTTAATCAGGGCTCCATTTTCCAGGCTAAATAGTAAATAGTTAAGAAAGATACCCAAGTTAATTCCAATTTAATACCAATTAGATATTTGGTTTAGTGAAGGAAAAAAAAAAAAAAAAAAAAAATCTGAACAAAGGAGGACAGACACTTTTGCAAACTCAGTTTCTCACTTGTGTAGGAAGTGGTGAAAGTTACTTTGCAAACTACGATACCACATTGTACTACATGAACCCTAACATATTTTTTATCCATTTTCTTCTCACATGGGGTTTATGTCAAGTCCAAAATTACCACATTCCTCCGCTACCCCAATCAATTCTCTATACATTATGCAGAACACTATTTCACACAGAGAATTAGGAGTCTATATAGTCAGTTTTCTCTTTCTAAAAGGTTTTCCAATATGATCAAAACTAGGACAAGGTCTTTGTTTAGTTGGATTTTGTTGGGTTTTTGGGGTTGTTTTTTTTTTATTATTATTTTTGGTAAGAAGAAAATAGAGAAACTAAGGCTGTTGTTTTCTGGAAGCTTCTGTGTTCCTTATTGTTTGAAGATAAACAATGCTTCTATAAATAGGTGATCATTACTTTATTAATTCTGCCTATGTCATTTAAAAAAACCTGAAAACCAAAGCAAAAGCCAGGAAACTACAGGCTGGGCAGCCTCATCTCAATACCTGGGAAGGTGATAAAGAAAAACAGAAGCTATTTCTAGACACAGTAAGGACAAGACGATGACTGGGAGTAGTCAGCATGGATTTATAACTGGGAAAGTCATGCTTAGCCAGCCTGATAGACTCCTACAAAGAATAAGAAACTTGGCAGAGGAGGGGAAGGCAATGGATGTTGTTTATCTTAACATCAGTAAAGCTCCTGACACTGTCTCTCATAATAGTTGTCCTCATAGACAAACTGATGAAGAAAAGGCTACGAAAGCAGATGGTGAGGTGAACTAAAAATTGTTTGTGCCAAGTTCAAGGTGCATAAAGATTAAAAAGATCAAATATCAGTGGCACAAAGTCAAGCTGGAGAACAGTGACTATCAGTGTACCACAGTAGCCAATACTGGAGCCAGTACTGTTCAACATCTTCATCCGCAGCCTGGAAGATAGGACAGAGTGCACTCTCAGCATGTTTGCAGATGACACAAAACTGGAAGGAATGATTGATGCACCAAGTGCCAGCAGAACCAGGGCAGGCAAGAGAATCAGTCAAAAAGAACCTCATGAAGCTCAACAAAAGGGAAAAGCAAAGTCCTGCACCTGGGGAGGAATAACATCATGCACCAGCACACACTGGAGAACCACCAGTCAGAAATTCGCTTCACAGGGAAAGGCCTGGACTCCTTCTGAACAGGGAACTAAACTGGAGCCACCAACTTGCCCTTGCAGAAAAGGCCACCAGCATCCTGGGCTGTATTAGAAAGAGTGTTCCCAGAAGGTCAATGTGGTAATCCCCTCTACTCATGAGGGTACTCTGCTCTACACTGATGAGACGCCTGGAGAGCTGTGCCCAGTGCTGGACTCCCCACTACAAGAAAGACATGGATATACTGGAGCAAGTTCAGAGAAGGGCCACAAAGATGATGAAGCAACGAAGATTAAAGCACCTGTCACAGCAGAAGAAGTTGAGAGAGCTGGGACTGTTTAGCCTGGGGAGGAGAAGGCGCAGAGGGATTTCCATGTGTAAAAATACATCGTATATAAATAAGTGATGCACTTCCTTCCCAAGTAAGAAAGACTGAGACAGACTCTTCTCAGGCATGCACAGTGAAAGGACAAGAGGCAACAGCCAGAAATCAAAAGACAGGAAACATTTACACATAAGAAAAGTCTCTGACTGTGAGGGTGGTCAAAGCTGGAACAGGTTGCCCAGAGAGGCTGTAGATTCTCCATCGTTGGAGACATTCAGAACCCAACTGGAAACAGCCCTCAGCCACCTGCTCTGATCGACCTTGTGTTAATCAGTGGCGTGGGACTAGACAATGTACAGAGCCTCCTTCAAAACTCTGCAATCCTGTGAGGCCAATTCATTGGATTTTATCCTACAAAGTGTACCACCAAGAAGGAAACAGAAGTTATAAAACCTCCATAAAGTAACACAGGATCGAGTATCAGATGAAGCAAGGAAGATCTTTGACAACACTTGGGATTACTTCCAAGTGAAAAAATATAGGCAAAGAAAGAGAGGAGGGGAAGTTGACCTACTGGATGGAATTTAACTAGAGTTTGGGCAGACTGTTTAGAAAGGCAAGAAGGGCCTGCAAATAGTCTACATAGGCTTGTAACTGTCTTTCTGGCACCAAGTTACCACAATGAGTCTTCATTCAAATATTTCTCTGCAACACCTGTACAGGCATCCTGCCAAATAAAGTCAGAAAGGCTGGTGTGTCTTAAAAAAAAAAAAAATTAAGGGAGGCTTTGCCACTTTGTATTTGATTATCGGTCTAGACTATTATTAAAGACAAGCCACCACAATGTACTACATGTTACGAAGGAAAATCAAATATTTCTTCTTCATCAGAATAAATGAGGTAATATAACAGCGTGAGTCACTGAAGTGGCAGATCCCTCATATATTTTGGAGTTTAACTGTAAAATTCCAGACAGAACTGTGGCTTCTGCAGTTAAAATAAAGAGCATGTTAGATGCTCTCTGAAATATACTATATTAAAATCTAATGTACTATGACAACTCAATTTTTAACATCTAACATTAAATCTGGTTGAGGTTTTTTGTTGTTTTGGTTTTTTAAAATATTGAAATGGCTCTGCGACAGATAGATATCATTTTTAAAGAGTAAAACTAAAAAGTATAGCTTTCAGTTTAATATCAGTGCTCTGTAGCATCAATTTAAAACAGATTCCAAACACTATTTGAAACTAAAACATTGACACAACAGTTCTGTAGATTCAGATTTTGTTTCAACATTTTGCAACAGTGCAAATTACCCATTTCAGAGGAAGCAAGAAAGACGAGCATCCAGCAAACAATGTCACAAAGGATGAGCACAAAACAGATGTGGGAAAAATAAACAGCCTTCCTGCCCTGGAATTTGTAAAAAGGTCTGCAAAGAGCAAACAGGACTTCTCACTGCAATTTGACTTCTAGACCTATAAAAGGAGTCCCATGAGAAAAGACACTCAGATGAATAAAATATATTAAAAATAATAGCAAACATTTACAAGGCTTTTAAAAGAACATAGCTCATGGACTTCAAATTTTATCAACATTTTGTAGCATTCTGCAATCAAGGAGTAGCTAGATGAGGCGATTTTTAAAATGCAATTGGAACACTGCATCTTCTTAAATACTGTCGTCAAAGACAGCCTTTGTCTATTTCTGGTTTACCAGAAATTTTTATTGAGAAGATATTTGAAGTTGCTTTGACAAAAGTCTGCTAATACAGAATAATTGCTGTGGTAATTTTTATTATTATTTTTAAACTATAAATACAGGTGCCCCAGTACAATTCATGTATGATAGTCTCACATTCCTTTGGTAAGTGATTAGCACCGCAGGCTTTGTGGTCTCCTCCTTGTTCTACGAGGAATGTGCTATACATTGCCCTTAACTATGTAGGATTAACTAAGAGAAGGATTTTTCACATCCGTGATTAACAAGGAATAACTGTTCACTCCCTTCAGGGGTGTTCGAAAACGTATTCTTTACCTGAACTCATTATTCTTCCACAACCTATCACAGGTATGCTAAGGTATTAACCCTTCAAACGCTCATATATTCAGATGGAAGCCAGACAGGTGATTCAGTATAAATTATTTAAGGGGGAAAAAATCAAAACATAAGGAAGCCTTAAAACAAACAAACAAAAAAAACAAACCAAGCACAGCATTAGCACCTAGGTTGTGGGCAGTCCAACCTAGACCTTCTTGGCTGCAGCATTGAGAAAATGTTCAGAAAAACTGATTCTCAGGCTTCAGTAATGAACTTGCACAGCAAAACGACCAGGATTCAGTGAGAAAAGAAACTGGAGACTAACTTCTAACTGAAGAGCTGAGAACTCATTCTAAGAGCTCAGCACAATTTCTATACTATACAATACAAAGCCTTACTGCCAAAAAAATAAAAGCTGCTTTCATTGATATTATGTATAGTCAAGCACAACAAGATGAAATATCACTCATGTGTTGGCTGTTCTTTTAGCTATGACAGGAACACAAATGATTCCCAGAACAGTAGTGGTGTCCACTGCTAACATAGCATTTTTTCACCAGGGGTCCTAGTATTCCACATTTCACATCTAAGCCTTTACATTAGAAAAAAAAATAATCGGATTTTGCTCCAGTTAAATCTGTCTATTTTTACGATGCGTTTTGCAGCATTTGGCATTTATTCCAGAAGTCCCTGCTCAACTTTCATCATGTAGCGTTGCTGAAGTGAAGTCTGGGGGGTTTAATGCTTCTTTTCTGCAACTGAAGGGGCTATATTTTATCAGAGGTTCAAAATCCAGAAAGAAAAAGTTCAGACCAAAATTAATTATTCTGGGATTAACTTATTGCCTCATTTAAAATTTAAACAATCACAGGAAATCCTGCTATTCCTCTTTTTAAAAAGTTACTATTTTCCTGCTTGGAATTTACATTTTATGAATAGATCTAGTCAAATAATTGGAATATAACTGCAGTCTCATGCAGCATATTAATGCATAATAAAAAGTTAGCACATCTGTTTATTTTAATCTCTGGAAAGTATGTTTTATCCTATCAGTGATACAGTAAGTCTGCAGTCTAAGAAAGAACATACCCTTAATATAGTGTGGCACTTTCCTAGACTGGGCAAGAAGAGCAGTACTAGTTTATCTAGTCTTAGAAACAACTGCCAATTCGTTCAATAATTGCCCAAGACAAGGTGTGGGGTTTTTTCTTTCTTAGATGGAACATTTTATTTCTTAGTCCAGCCTGCTATGCACAGCTTTAAGATGAGATGCTCTGTAAAACACCATCTATTCAGAGATCACAGTAACTCATAAGTGAGTTTTAGTTTTGTAGTTTCAAAACTAATGCTAATACAACCTAACAGTTTATCACATTCATCAGAGTAGATTAGAGCCCAAACAGGTAACTCTGACCATGTAATATGTGAAATACAGCTAAAAAACACTATCTACTGACTCCCATTTAATATCTTTGGCAAGACTGACTCCTAAGTATTGAGGTGAAAATGAAGTCCTTGCTGCAGAAGCTGCAAACACAGCAGTTTCACATATAGATTTATATCCAGAAAAAAACCCCAAGTAGTACTCAGTTTGTTTACTAAGGAGGAAAACAACCTTTTCCTTGAAACTATGTAGTTGAAATATATTCCTCTTTCTGTGCTGTGACACATCTACAAGTTTCAAAGTGTTCACCCACAGCATAAACAGAACTTTAAAAATCTTTATTTCTACTCAGGCAAACACTCATAAGCACACTCCTAAGTAAATACTCTCTTCATCTTAAGTTTTAATAACTTGTTTTAATGTACTTGGGAAGAAGATAGAGCCCCAATATATAGCAAGTACAGACAATTCTTCAGCTTGTCATTTTAGAATCACGCTGTACAAATTTAGAAAAATGTATGAACTGTAACAAAACATTTAATTCTTGAAATACTTCTTTCTCCATCATTCAGTGATACATTGTAAGAAGCGTGAAAATACAACATAAATAGCTTTCAATTTAAAAGCTATTTCAAGTACCAACTTGAAGTTCAACCCTTACAGCATTCTTTTCTTGAACTCAGGATTTCAGCTTACTTGCACCATATAACTTGGGGCGGGGGGGGGCTGTTCTGGAGGGAAGATACAAGGTATAAATATTTAGCTCAGATATTGGCTCAAAAGTTGCAATTTTTTTACAGTCTGTAAGAGAAACATTTTACCTCCACACTAGTTTTCAGTAGAAGAAGGTTTTGTGTTTGTTTGAAGTTTTTTTGGTGTTTAAGTCTACACAGAGAGTTCTTTAGAACTATTAAGACAATAAATTGACAATTTAGAAATAAATTCTATTAATTCAAGTATCAAAAGTGTAGGGGCTCAGCCTGGAAACTTTCTAGGCCACACAAGTAACCTTTCTCACAAGAGTAATCAGTGGGACTACTCATGCAAACCAAGTTATTCACGTGGTAAATGTCTGCAGAATCAGACTCCAAATTAGCATTTTAGGGGCATACTGCTGCCTCAATGGATTATTCACAAATACAGGAAGAAAAATGTGGGTAGTTTTCAAACCATTGCTGTAACCTCTTCCTATTCTGACATTTTTTTGTATGTTCAGCATAGTCTCAGAATGCTCATAGCTAGCATCTCAACTACTAGACACAGAAAAGCTATAATAAAAAACAATGTTCCTGTCAGCCAACAAAACGTTCATTTCTAAATGAAAAGGTAACTGCTCTGCTACATAAACAAGTGAAGAGCATATTTAGACCTCAAAATCTGACTGCACAGTATTTCTGGAGTACAAAGAACTGTAAGGAAAATTTATTTAGACTTTAACAGCTTATAACAGAACCAGTTCAACCAACTAGAGCAGCTGTCTTCAGCCAAATTTTATACATCCCTCCAGATGACAATAGCTTGTAAATACAATGGGATACTTTGACCAGTGGCTGCAACACCACAGAAGAAGGTGGTCTTG
>JAOXNG010000026.1:58072696-58095581 GCA_028566535.1 Scolopax minor | reverse complement strand
AGATTTAAAAAAATACCCAATTATGAATAAAATCCTTTTTTTAATACCACAATAAGGTAAAACTTTGGAGAGAAAAAAGGAAACATTTAAATAAAAGCTTTTAAAATGACGAATAAAGGATGATAAGTATAATAGAAAATGAAAAGTAAAAGGTGGAAAGCAAAAGACTCATTTAAAAACAGTACTCTGATTTAAAAATTCAGTCATGCAGTTTTTAAGATTTTTACCCAATTCCTCTGTCACAAAACTACATTAGGCACATCTATATGAAACATATTTTCCGGTTTAACCAGTTTAGAATGACCACATACATTTTCTAGTTCACTGCAAGGTTAAGTAATACAATAAGTCTCTAAATGCAATAATTTAACAGAGTTATATTTGTTAACTTGCTGTTACCACTTACATTCCATTGGTATTTTGACTCTTGATATTGAATATGTCAGCTAGAATAACAACATTTTGAAGTTTCAAATCAGAACATTTTTTTTTCCTTCATTTAGAATGGCTTTTTTCCAAAACCTAAAGTGAATACAATCTAGAGATAATACAAATATGTACAATGCACAGTGTCTAGGGAGGAATGTAAAAAACCAAACCAAAACAAAACAAAAAAACAAAGATTTTTTTTAATAACTGAAGGTAAGCAAATAAAATTAGAATAGTAGTCTACTAATAATTGAGTATCTTAGTTGACATGTTGAATCATTGGTAGAAAGTTTTAAGAAAAATATAATTTCTTCTCTTACTAATTTTCCACTGAGATTATATGAATTCTTAATCAGGTAAGAGTGTAGAATGCATCTAGAATCAAACTTAGAATGATATATACATGGTGAATGGGAAAGAAAGTGTATATGACATGAAATAGTATAATACATATATGTATAATCAGTCTTCCACAGATATCAAGGAGTTGCTTTTAAGTTGAACTATTCTAATGTCAGAAACTATATTCCATAGATATGTGATCTGTTATTTCCTTAGGGTTTTTTACTCTTTAAAATTCTGCAACTGAAGGATGCAGAATTTTAAAGAGTGAAAAACCTGAAAATAAACTTAGCTAGAGAGAGGTGTAAGTCTCTTTTCCACAGGTTTCCTGTTTCATCTTTGATGTTTGTTTGAGTTTCAGGAGAGACAGGAGTATAGAAAAGTACTGAGTATCTTAACAGAGTTAAGTAGAGGACAGAGTATGTGAAGTGCTTTCAGTATTTTCAGGCTTAGGGCTTATCTGAATCAACTACAATTATTAAGATATTTAAATATGCAGTAAGAGCATCAGAAAACTCCTCAGCCTCAGTAAATGCCTCATTCTATGCACACTTACTAAAGCTATTGTCTTATTTTCCATGGTATTGAAGCCAAATAAAACTTTTTTTTTTTTTTTAAACTGACCACAAAGAGTTATTCTCCTTGCTGTTGTAATTAACTAAATCTGTATTTTTACTTTGTACCCTTTGGGGTAAGATTTGATGGGAGCACAAGCAGTCCTTGCTATTACAGCATGCTGTTTATCTTACCCAAGGCCTTTCTTCAGTTAATGCATATGAAAGTAATAGCTTTCAGTAGATATCATTGTTCTATTAAAAACAATCATTCCATCACAATCAATGAAACAATGGTAGTTCAGAAATGCTGAGAATAAAAAAAATAAAAACAAAACATTTTTAGAAGTTCATGGAAAAGCAATCAAGCATCATTTTTGTCTCTATATTGAGTTATTGTATCTGAGTCTTTATTCTAAGTGCTATTGTCTCTACAATCCAAAGGTAGTTTTACATTTATTAAAAAATATGATTCTGAAGGCTTAATTCCTGTTTGAAGTTTTGCATAAAAAAAGGAAGGGTACTTTTTAAGATGTCTGCAATAATTCAATATGTGGACATCTTTAATTGTGATTTTTCAGGATTCCTTCCCCATAAACATTCTAAATTCCCTGAATTTCAGCTGAAGTCAATAAAACAAATCTGATTCTATTCCACATCGAGTAGGGCACTAAATAGGGCACTATTGTCTCTAACAGGGAAGATGCCCTGAGAAAAAGATCACTAACATTTCTTGCAGTATTTATTTTTCCTGTAGTCACCTTCTCTGCTATTATCCTCCATCATTGTTTATCACACAGTTTAGCTTTAACTTGCTCTATTTGTATTGGGATTTTAAGATATGTAAATGCAACCAAAGCAACATCTAAGCTAACAGAAGTTATCATCATCTGTTTTTGTAGTTTTTGCCGTTTTATACAGTAGCAAGAGTATTAGATTCAAACTGCCACAGACAGATGATTTTCTGTGAGTTTGCAAATGCTGGGGCTCACCTAGAAAAGATGAGTCTTGGGGCATTTACAGTTTAAAATCCTTCTTGTGCTGGGAAACTATGATAGAAGGAATTCTAGCCCAGTTTCCTGAAACCTCTTGGGCCCAGCAGTGGCCATTATCTGTTATGTTGTATTTTGTAGCTTTGTGGTCTGGTAGAAAATACTTGTAAGACCTTTGGTCCTGGTTCTGCTCTCATTTGTGTTTCTGTTAACCAAGAGCAACCTCAAGTTATCCCTGCTTTAACAGCATTTTCAAAGAGAGAAGAGATAAGCCTGTGTATATCACTTACCAGGGATCTTAAAAGCAAAGATATTGTTTGGTGCTGCGAAGATGTTGTGATAGATATTATGCATACCAATCTCAGCCTATTTTAACTTGGTTAATTAGGGAAAAGTTGAATACTAAAGACATTCTCTAGGCCCTCCTATCTGAAATAATATCAGACCATGCTTTTTCAACTCACTGGGACCTGTTTGTGAACATTATATGCATGGTCCTAATTGCTTTGGAGTCAGAGCTAACCCAGAGTGGGCTCAGTGTTCTGGGAGGATAACAGAGCTATATGCTTTTTGGGTGAGCTGATTCAGATTTCTTTAATATAAAAAGACCTATTTTTATATAAATACAAGAAGAAACATTGTCAAAATATCTGTTCCATCCCTTTATTTCTTATTACTTTTCCAGCTCTGTGGCGATTATCTGGAAATTTCAGATTCTTACATATAATCTGTTAATTGTCTGAATAAGTGTAAAACTTAAAAAGGCTATTAGTGCATTTTCTGTCTAGCTTCCTCTCACATCTGAAATAAAAGTCTCATTTTTAAAAGCCTATAGACTTGACAAATCTGATACCAGACTTAATGTAAAGGTCTCTTTGAAATGTAATATTTTAGGCATGGAACACATTCATATTACTTTGCTAACCTGCCAAAGGCATGAATTGGTCTGGGTTTTGTTTGGATTCTGCAAAGTCTCACAGGAAGCAATTGGAGAAGACTCTGCTGGAGGACACCCACATTCAAAAACCGTATGCTGCTCTGAGATAAGTTCTCCGTTTCCCTATTCTTCCCCTTTAAAGCTCGTACGTAAATGAGAAATACATTGTCATTCAGGGCTGCCTCAACTCAGCCACAGGTTCTGTGACTGACATTTATGCAAAATGTTGATAGACAAATTCCTTAGTTATTTATCAACACTAAGCAGTCCCCACAGACATCACTCAGCAACCATATCCCATCATGCAAGCTTTCCTATTTCCTTTCAAATCATTCATCTGTATATGGGAGGTATTTAAACAAATAAACCTACCTAGATATGAAAACACTTGCCACATTTATTAAAAAAAAAAAGAAAAAAAGCAAAAAAAAAGCAATACTTCATTTAATAAAAATCTTTCATTTAGATATATAAGAAACACACTTCAATCTGTGAAGAACCGGAGAGATAAGAGTAACTTCCTCCAATATACATTCCTTGACTTATACTAAGTTAAAAGTTCAAAATGTTAGAATTTATTAACCCATGCACATACAGCTTTATCTGTGTGTGAGACTCAGGCATAGGAAGAGTGCCTAATTACTCCTGTTGCTTATTTACTTTTAAGAAAAATCTTTTTTATTACCACAAATATGGCTTTAAAGACAAAGTTCTGCCTGCTCTGTATGGATTTGCTACAAAAGAAATCCCATTATTCTTATATTTTATGCGATGTTTTTAGCACCATGAATTAGCACTTACATTTGGAAAATGTTCATCTGATAGTTAGATGCTGATACCAAATGAAAAATAAAATACCAAACCCAACAACAAAGCTTTCCTGATCAATTACTTGCTGGCAAGCTGGACTTCTGCTTGTTCCAGTACTCCTCAAGAGCAGATTTTAATGTTCCTGAATGATAATTTTGATCATTTATTTTTTATGAGATGATTCAATTCAGGGTACCTAGGACATTCCTTCACCATCTACCTTTAAGGCTCAAAAGATGCTGACCTCAGTCTGCATCAAATACACGTATTCAGGGACAGAATTAGTCCCAGGCAGTGACACCAACTGCTCCTTTTTTGAGCTTTGCAATGTTAGAACAGCATTGGAAAGAAGCTTTTCAGGAAGGGTTCTGTGTTATTCTTAAAAGCATAGGTGAGGGAAGCTCAGATACTGTAGTCATTTATAGGGGGCACATTATTAGACCTGCCTCATGTCAGCTCAGCTCTAGCAAGCAAAACAGTAGGTGTTTGCTCCTCTTGTGCAGTTAGAATGGCAATTCCAGGGCAATAGCTGTGATTTACCACTTCAGAAGTCCTTAAGTCCTCATGTGTCTATCTGCAGCTATACAGCTATCTCACCTCTAGTAATCAGCCCTGCTGATTTTTCATGGAGGTCATTTTGACCATTATGGTCAAATGTCCGGAGTACAGAAATGAAGCCCTGACAGCATTTTGGAAATTTTTGAGAACGGAATCTAATTCTCTTGACCCTGGAGAGGACAAGGGAAGTTTAAAGAACCTGCCCAAAGAAACCAATCTATTCAAAATTAGTTAGCTTAAAAGAAATTTGCTAAAATCTTGAATGAGGAGCAATAAAATACAAATAATGTTTAAAGAATGCATGTGGTCCAATAATCATGAATTTAACATGGAGAGAAGCACCTTTAAAATCTAAAATATTTAAGTCCTAATGTCCCATAAAATTCAGATGGTCAGCCTACTGAGAAAAGACAAACTTCAGAGTCCTAACAAATTAAGCATCCTGCAGATGGGAACTTCTTCAAGCAAAGGCTATCAGTGCCAGGGAAACAGTTTCAAGACAGAAATATTGTTTAATCATTTTGTCATTAAAAGCAAACTACATCACTACAAATGTGTTGGACAGTTGTACCAGTTTCATTACTTCATGGTTAAAACCAGGTGCAGTTAGTTTCAGTTCCTTGTCATTAAAGAAGATCTGTCGTGGACAAAGGGTTTATTTACCACTTCTATACTATTTTTCATATCAGCATTTCTCTTGCTTTTATTTCCCCAGTATCTTCTTCTGGCTTGCCTTGTGATAAAAAACCTGAGGTTATTCTTGGAAAACCTATACTTAGATTGCTAATTAGAGGTCTACATCATTTTCACTGCCTTATGAATTAGAAGAGGTGCTGTAAATCACCAACCTAGACATCAGTTTTTTTATCCTACTTCTCTCACCATCATTCATCAGTTATGACACACAGAGTTTGGATGATGTTACTTGAGTTAAAACAGAAAAGTCAGTCCACTAATATAACAGAACAATGTTTCACGTGCAAGGTTTTTTACTTAGGAAGCCCACCACCTGATGTAGTTACTCAATCATTAATCATCCTATGGGATAGTTATCCTCAGCTGTGTAAAGGCAACATGCCCAAATTAGCCTGCATCTTTATAGTGGTCAGCCAGTTAATGTGCACCTTGTTCCAGATAATTACTGCTGTTCCTTGCTCTGTGGAAGTTACATAGGTGATAGGGTAGCAAGATATAGTTACTGTAATAACTGTATAATAATACTGTAATAAAGAGACATTTTAGGGGAAAAAAGACAGGAATATAGTGGAAAATAGGCTTCACTAGTCCTGCTGTTGAGGGTACAACTTATATACGTATAACCTTATATAGTCTTTTTGCTCGTACTAGGGCAACAAACTCAAACTGGAACACTGGTGTTTTATAATTTCTTATTATTCTAAAAATCTTGGTGTAATGTGTCTGTGTAAATTTATTAATGGAAAAAAAACCAATCCAGTGAGTCAGCCTATTTTAGTTTGATGATTGAAGAAAGAAAGAAACCCTGAAGCAGAGAGATGCAATTTACTCTATACAACGTACAAGATATATACGAGTAAGACCTGGCATGATTCACATACATGTGTTCTAGTAGAAAATATAAAGAGGAAGTCCTCTGAGAAATTAGAAACTAGACCAATTCATAATAATCTTGAGTATTAAATTTTGTGATCTGTGGACCCGATGGTTTTTGAAACCTGGCTCACAGTTTTCAATTTTGTGCTGTCAACATACAAATATTTACTACATTGGTTAGTGAGCCAATGTTGTGATTGATTGATAGACTTCCATCATAGCAGGCTTGTTTTCATTAACTTTTCACTTTGTTTAGCAAAATTGCTATCTATCAGATTGTGGGCGAAAACTCTTTGTTTTGGCTCACCTGTTATATTAATTCCATCACAGGCAGGTGCAGTGCAGAGCTACGACTTCTCTTTTGGTATTAGGAACTCACCTTTTGAAATAAAACTAATAGAAACTCTGCAAATATAGTGACTCTCTGTGCCTGATGAATCGGTTCCTGCTCCAAGGAGAGGCATTGCTGCTCTGCGGCATTTGGGAAAATGTGATTTAGACAGTAAATTTCCCAGCAGCAGACTAATTCTTGTGAACTCTACCTTTAGCACATGATTTAAGGGTCCCAAGGTAGTGCCAATCTTACTACAGCACATTCAGATATAAATTATCCAGCAAAACCTTTTCGACCATGTGCTTGGATTCATAAACTCCACTTTTCAGGTTGCTAGAACTTAATAAGCCTGATTTTTTTATACCTGCAATTATACATTTTAAAATGTAATGGTACCTGAAGTTATTTTCTTTCTCTACATAAACTTTTCCCACATTTCAGATAAAATCAAGTATAATAACTATAACTGTATATATTTATGCTGCTGGAAAATACCTGATTCTCTTACATGTAAGAAATATGTGATTCATTCAAATCTCATCAGTTCATTAGAGAGCATGTGAATTTCACCCAGAGGGCAACAAATGATATGTTGATAAATCCAATTATCATAATTTTGTTAGATTGACTGTCACAATGGGAAAATACCTTATGAAAAAGACAAGATTTTAAAAAAGAAATATAAAGCCAGTCTGCTATAATGAGGCTATAAAATATGTATATGCATTTTAAGAACCATCCATTGCCCCTGTGCAGACATGCAATGTACTTGTTATTTGAGGAAGTTAGTGATGCATACATATGTCATAGAAACATGTCATGCCATCTTCTCATTTCAGTCCACGAGAGACAAAACCAATTCAGTGCTAAGTAAAGAAAATAACATATTTGCAGAGAGTGGATTTTTTAATCTGGATGGTACCACTGGGTACAGCAGGTCTCTGCAGCTCACAGCTCAGCTATCTCACAGGTAGCAGGAGTTCCCACAGCAAGTCTACTCACAGATACCACTCTGAGTAATGCAGCACGTTCTTCAGGATGGCATTGAAGAACCATTGCAAGTGGGAGTTGGGTATTTGTTAGCTCAGCTGTCTCAACCCCAGTCATTCCCTTTGGAGGATGGGACAAGCAGAGCCTTAAGACAACCACAGTTTCCACTGTCTGTCTCTGTCACATCCCCTGCCTGTAGAGTGTACATTTTCCTGGTGCATGAAGTTCTATCTTTGGGGTAGATTGAGTGATGGCAGGAAGAATGTTGATTCTAAAAAAGTGCTTTCCTCATCCTCAGTCAAGCTAGGGCTGAATATCCACAAAATATAAGAGTTGCTTGGCATTCATTGTATGGCTTCATGATCAATTAATGAGTTGTTTATTTACAGACCCTTTATGGAACAAAGATATGATGGTAAACTTGGGTGGGAAGGTATGTACAAAAGCAATGGTCAGAAGCAGTGCAAGGGTAATTTTCACAAACTTCCTTATTTTTATATTTTATTTTCATTTGTATTTATATTAAATACACATGTCATTCAGAAGAAGGTATGAATACATGTCAGTATGTTTTGTGCATGTTGCATGGAATATAGCATACTATGGTTTATATCCCTGTTGCAAATCATGAAGACCTTAAACTGCTGTTCCTGTTAGTGCAAATTTCTGAATTAAAATTTGCCTTATCCTGCACCTGAAATCCTCTCCTAAGAAAAGCAATAATCCTCAAATAAATGTTCTGGCTTTTACAAACTGTCTTTTCCAATTAAAGTGTTCCACTGGAAAATTTCCAGCTAGCTAGAGACAGAAACTGAAGAAAGGCAAACTGTGAATAAGTTTTTAGATGGGTTTTTTAATTTTAATTTTTTCTTTCTTCCTTTTCTTTTTTTTTTTTTTTTTTTTTTTTTAATTATCCATTAAAAGTTAAGGATATTACCCTTTGGACTAAATTACATGAGGAGCATTGAATTCTCCATCACCTCAAGTCTTCTGTCCAGGACAGGAGTTTTTTCCAAAAATATGTTACTTATCAAAATAGAAGATACATCAGTAAGATTTTTCTAAGCAAGAACCAAATACTTCTACTGAACAAGAATTTGGGCTGTAATAAGAATAGTTCCTTCTGGGTTTAATATATATTAAAAATATTGCAAATTAATTTTGCTAAGTCTTTGAAACCTCTTATGTAAAAACAAAAAAACCCTAAATCAGCTTGTTTTTGAGTAGCACAGAAAACTGATGATTTTACAAAATCTTGAGACCAGTAAGTAATGTATTTAGTTTTCATAAAAATAGCTGAATTTCACAGTCCTCAGTTTGACCATATAACCTGATGAGAAGTATTTGTCCATTCCACATCATTTCCATCCACCTGATAGCAAATTAATGCCATGGTAGAATGTTATGATCCTCATTAATATTGATTGCCATGAAAACAACTGCTATTCTCTGTTTGTTTTACTGGCTGTTACACTATCATGTTCATAAGCTTGAGGCTTGCTTTACGATTCTCTAGAGATTGTAAGACCATCTAAAACAACACAGGAAAAGCCAAAGAGAAGCGATAGAAGAATGGTGGATGCCAACTCATGTCCCTTGTCACATAGTAGTCTATCACCTACCCAAAGATAATTTGTTGAGATCCCACAAAGGATTATAGCAATAGTTTCTGCAAGATCTCAAACTATTTTTCAGTCATTGCCACTCTAAAAGGAGTGCTATTTTATCCTTCCATCCCTCCTGAACTCCCATGCCTTGGGACAGTATATTTTCACATCTTTTTTCTTCTCTGTAGAGATATAAGGGAAACAAATAATGTCATTTGACATATAAATATCATGTTTTAAATTTGTGCTGCTGGAAAATGTTCTTATACTGTGTCCATAAGTATAATAAATGGAGTAGCACAGGAAAATAAGTCAACAAAAGGCCAAAGAAAAAGCCAACATGCAAATCTGACAGTGATAATACGGTGTTGGAAAATGGATTCCAAGGGGAATCGTTTAACTACTGCGGTTTCCAAGCCTGTCCAGTGAATAGCCACAGTGGTTGATTTTACTGACAAAGGAGCCAAATGAAGCCATACCTCTTATTGAGTCAAAGAGGAAGGATTATAAACATACTCCATGGCATCTAAGTATTAATAAGATTGTCATGCTCATGCTGCCTGCAAATATAGCACATTTCTATTAAATTAATAAATGTGTTATAATTTGCAGCTGGAGAGAATGTCTGTACAGTTCAACTTACTGCATTACTGTACTATTCACTTGTATGGACTTTCTCTGCTTCCTTTGCTCAGTGAATATCAATTTCCCTACCAGAACATGTTTTCTAACTGTCTGAATCCCCAACAGCTTCAAGCAGTTTTCGTTTAAAAAATAATCAGTCTGCTACATCTCCTTGGTGCCCCATTAGGTACAGATCTGGGCCAATGGGAGCTTTTTTGGACATTATGGTTGTATCATTTTAAAGTCCCATACCAGTTGCCCATGCTGGGTTTGAAAATGAAACCTTATTCAGTAAGACAGAGGAGATTCCAGAAACTAGCTCCAGTCTGATCAGGTTTTTAAATTTTGAATTTAAGTTGAGGGAGAAAGTAGCTACTTTGGATCATTTAAAGAAGTTTTGTATGCCCTTTGTGCCCTGTACAATTTGAATTCATGTTAACAATTATAATATTGGGATTGGTAGGCAGGACTGTTAAAAAACGTATAAAAGATTCTAGGATGACATTTTTTTAGAATGTTCATGATATATAAGGAATATAAAACAGACATTCTTGGGTAACATGCTTTATGATATTATTTTGGCATTCCCGTTTAGCTTATTTTTGGTTTGTAAATAAACTTTTTTGGCCAAAAAAAAACCCCACCCCCATCAGGTATTCATGCATACAGTGACACTATTTTAAGTTTTTAATTACACATACACACACTCATACAACATGTATTCCATATTCCATTGTATATAAATGTTAGTACCTCAGTGTACCCAGTTTGCCTACTCCTGCTGGCTATAGTTATACTCCAAGCAGAGATTCCCAAAATTTAGGAAAGCAAAAAAAGATCCTATAAAGTCCATTAGGACTGAATTATAAATCAATTAGATGTGTTATAAATGTAATAGCACAGATAGGAAGAAAAAAAAACTTCTTGTGGTGGATATTTACTTATACATGCATTAACTATGCCTTTTGTTTTCAAAGGTTTTCTTCATTTAGATTGTATGGCTCATTATGATGTTAAAAAAAGCTACTGGAATCAATAATATAAATTGTAATGAAACTGGTCTATTAATATTTATTTCCCTCTTCCCCAGGCATTGTACTGAGGTTGACCAGAGAAATCTTTTCCTATGCAGTTCAATCTTGGTCTGTTATCAGTAGGAGAGTTTTCAGGATTTTAAATAGTATGCATATTTGACAGAATTCCTTTATAAATTTTTTCCTTATCTATGCTACAGTAGGGAAAATGGTATGAAGGGCATAACGTGGTATGTTATTTAAAATCACACACTGATAAAAAACAGGAACTTCCTACAAATGGACAGGGTAAGGCTCTCTAGGTCTCTAAGAGAAAAATCTTGAGGCATCAAACTGGAGATGTCACAATATTTTATTTTCTAGAAAAATGGTAAAACATTGCATGGGAGGAAGAGAGTTAAAATAGCATCTGGTGCCATTCCCTTTGAGGTGTATTGTAGTTTAGATACAATACTACAGCAAGTCCCAAAGAGCATGCTGCTAAATTGTCCTACTGAAAAAAGTTCAGAATTTATTACTATTTGCTGTGTACTTCAATGTTAGGCACACTCTAAACCAGAACTCTAAGGTACATTTAGGAGAGTCAATAAATATTTCAGATAATGCTTAAACAGATTTAACATAGAACTAAATTGATATAGAACTAAAAAATTCTTTTGCAAACTGCCAAGAATATATTTTTCTTAGGTACTTATTAGCATTAGTATATGGCTGGTATATCTAGAGATTCTACCCCCAGTAGAATGGGACACTGATCTGTATAATAAGGGAATATTAGATCTTTTATGGAAAAAGAGACACAACTGATGGACTTACTTCCTAGCATGCTATTGAGACAATGGATAAGTGTCTGAATAAGATTAGTATTCCATTTTCCCTTCTCTTGAAGGGAAGCACATAGTAAGATTGTGAAATACCTATTCCTACCCTCCAATTCAGCCCTTACCCCTCTGATTTCATCAAAATCATAGAATAACT
The DNA here is from genome assembly GCA_028566535.1 of Scolopax minor. Classification (NCBI taxonomy): domain Eukaryota; kingdom Metazoa; phylum Chordata; class Aves; order Charadriiformes; family Scolopacidae; genus Scolopax; species Scolopax minor. The sequence continues at coordinate 58,083,820 of JAOXNG010000026.1, read as the reverse complement.
AAAAGCATCTTCTAGAGGACACGTAGCCCAATCTCCTACCCTAGAGGGTAGAGCAAGACCTATACATCAGGTTTCTTAGGACCTGAATAAGGCCAAGCCCAGTCAAATTTTTAATATCTCCAGAGTTTCCACAACCTCTACGGACAATCTTTCCCAAAGTTTGATTACCCTCACAGTGAAAAAATATGTCCCTATATTTAACCAGAACTCCCATCTTGCAACTTGTGACTGCTGCTTTATGTCCTGTCGCTGTACATCTCTGAGAAGAAACTGGCTCTGCCTTCCTTACACCCTCTCAACTCATACACGCTGTGCATCTGCTTGACTCTCAACCCATCAAACTTCAGGATACCATGTCAACATATACCAATGTACTCTATACTCAACATACTTAGTTGATATATAATTAGGTATACAAAAAAACACTTTGTCAAGAACTGAGTTTTGTAACGTTACACCTTTGCACTATAAAAATTCAGAGTATCAGAATGGCCCAGCTTATTTCTCACCCGCTGCTCTTGATGCACAAAGCTGCTTTTTGGGCTTGTGTTGTTTCCCTACTTTGTGCTTAGTTTGACTAAGATATGGATTTAAGGATACCCTGAAAAAAATTTCCCAGCCCCCTAATTTTAAGGATACCAGACCTAGTCCTAACTGCTTTCAGGTCTGCAAGAGTCTTTCCATTGGCTTGGGATCAAGATCTGCAGATTTAATAGGTATTTACCACAGATCCCCAGGCACAATCTCATATTAGGCTGTTACTAAATCAAACTATTGTTCTTTGTTTATACAAAACTTTGGAAGAAACATGAATTAAAAAAAAAAATTATGAAAACGTAGGAAAGACTAGAAGTATCTCTAGGCATAAACATTAATGAATTACTGATATCTAGAAATATTTTACCAATTGAGTGATAGAGGGAAAACCATGTCTAATGATTTCCAAAAAATATTAAACCATAAGTTCTTTGGTTTGTTTTTTTTTTAAAGTGCTTCTTAAATATTCTCAAATTAGGAAAATACTATGGAGCTTTTAAAATTCTACCGTAAGATAAAAATCAAGCAAATATTCACTTTTGCATATGCAATTTAATTAAAATTTTACCAGGAGTCACCAAAATCTATAGTTATGCAGCTTCACCATTGCACAGTACCAAAATATTTCTGACCTATTTTTATGGATGGCAATCGGTGAAGTCAACATCAGACATCTAATCAAAATAGAAGACCAGTTTCCATTCACTTGTATAGTTGACGCAGCACTGTCCTTCTAGGCTTACTTTAAAAAAGTGCAACTGAACTGAACTTATTGCAAAGTTTAATGTCAGTGCAACAGAATAGGAATTTGTCATCAAATTGCCACATTTCAAAACCTCTCACCATTTACTGGAAAGTTCCAGAATGAAGATATTTTTATAGATTAATAAGCCTACCTATGTACCTCATAATGAGAGAGTGAGTAAAGCAAAGTTGCCATTAATAAAGATACAGCAGATTATTCAATGTTTAGGAGGATTTGACGATACTTTTAGACTCGGCCTAACCCTGCTGAAAATGTTGGCCACAATACTGTAAAAGCCTGCATAGAAATAAATGGAAAGAAATGCATTAATTTGTTGATAGCATAGGTTGACTTATACATTGAAGAATCAGAGCTACACACTAAGGAGGCTGACTGATTCAGATCAGGAGAGAGTAGTCATGCCTCTCTGGGAAGGAGGTCACTCATCACCGTATCATCAGACATTAAGGGCCACAGTCATAAAGTATGAGGAAATTCATATAGACTGATGTCCTTCAACTTTTGATTGTGAGACCTTGTATTACTACCTGTGCATAAAGGAGTAGAATTTGGTGTAGACTACACACTGCAGAATTAGGAAAGGGAAGCAATAGAATATAATAGGACTGAAAGTTTTGAAGCTTTCTAAGAAGAGATGCATGCTTCAAAAAATACCCCAAACTGTCAGCTCATTGAAAGGAAATGGGTCACAAACAAATGCAGCTTTCTTAGCTCTAGACCTAACAAACACTTGAAATACATTTTAAATCTTTAGACTAGAGTACAGTGAAGATTTTCTTGTCTATCTATGCCTGAAAGTCTGCTCTGTCTCTAAATAGTCTCTTAAAAACTATCTTACAGTCTCTTTTTCAAGACACTCAAGTATGTATTTTTAACCAATGAGCACAATTTAATTAAAGTTTGATAACTAAAATTTGTAATTTGTTGCAGTTCTGGGCAGCTAAACTCTAGTACAACTGAAGCTCTAGTGTGCTTGTGACATGGTCACTTTTTACATGGAAAATTTATCTGCGTGAGTCATTTTTTTGGGAGACTAACAACCCTAAAGCATTAGGCATCCGAAAAAGTGCCTTGTAGCTTTGAAACCTCAGGGAAAAGCATGTGTTCAATTCTTTTCATTATAGACACAGGTTTTGACAACTGGAAATCCTGTGTCAACTCTTGAGGGCTTAGAAACCATATATCCTACAATTTTGGACAATATCTTATCACCAGATTAGAATTTATTTTGGCTGTAGAAGAATGTTCAACTCTTTTTCTTAGTATTGTAAAATATAAAGAGTATAAAAAATATTGTCAAAGATTAGCTGGATAATGGATGGATGAGATTTTCTAAACTAAAAATATGGAAAACATTGGGATCCAGACCCTGTTCAAGGTCTGTGTATGAATTTCATATAAAAGAGGCACTGGTAAAATTGTGGATATGATTCCTAAAGTATGAATCAGAACCAAAATTGTTCTTTCCTCTTCCTGTGATACCCAAAGTACCTTCACCACTAAGCCACATTAATGCTTCCTCATACTTAGGATCCTTGGATTCTCTTTTATGAAATGGCACAGTTTTAACAGGTAATATGGGGCCCCTCAAAGTAATTTATAGCCAAAGATATTAAGTTGGATCCATCCCTGAGAAATACCTAGTTTTTTTAATGCCCAGTTTCTTACTTACACTTTCCTAGTGCAAAGGTAGAACTTTAGGAATTTAGGGAGGTCGACATGAAAGAGAAAAGGACAAGAAACAAAAGCCAACAGGCAAATAAGCAATAAGCAAATAAGCAAAAAGATAATTTATGGACTTCTAGAGAGAAATGACAACATATTATCTTAAAAATAAAACTGCAAATACTGTTTAGCGTAAAATTATAGAATAACAAGAAATCAGAGTCAAGGAGAGTATCGCCGGAAAAATATTTTAAATAATTAATCAAGGAAGTTAAAATAATTTGTCTTTCAAAATCAGCTCTCTATAGCTTTGAAGATACTAAATGTGCAACTATTTCATTTTTAGTAATAAATGTTGAAAGTTCACACATCACAGAGGTCTCTAAGGTTTTAAAGCAAGCAATACAGTGCTGGGATGATACTGGACTTTTGAGTTTCTCATTTTTGGATGATGCCCATCCACATCACTGCAATTTGAAGAGGTGCTTAAGCAGGAAAATTAGCATTTTAAACTATTTATGACAACAGATTTTTGGAATTTAAATGCCTCTTGAAGTTCTAACATGGTATCAGAACCAGTCCATTAAGTATAAAGTTTCTATTTTTCAGCAATCTGTGATGTCTGGGATGCACTGCTGTATTGATATGCTTTACATATCATAAATCGTATGCAATGTGTTCTATGCTTGCCATCAATCCAACACTGACAAAAACCATCATGAACACTGTCAACAGACAGGAAATAAAGAGAACTTCTCATGCTCATGGGGAAAAATTGGAAGCAATACTTTACAAAGGACAGGGTAAAGCATGGATTTGCTTTTTTGTTTATTTCTTTATCTATCAAGGGAACAATAATAGCAAAAGGCTCAGTTTGTAATCACAGACCTATCCTTCCATTGCTACTTCTCCAGTAACTTCTGCAGGCTTCATATGTTCAAAAAAAACCCCTTTCAAATGTAAATGAAAAAACCTCTTATCTGCAATTAGGGTCTTGCACAGCATCATGTTCTGTGAATGATTATCAGGGAAGGTCAAAAGATCTGACTCTCAAATTATCTTATTCAGTGCTTAGTGACACAGGAAACTAAGCCATTAGATCTTTCTGGGTAGCTCTGCTACTTTAATCCTCAACAATGCAAACTGGCATTCCTCCATCACTTACACTGGATATGGGAGCTACAATATTTAAAATGCATCATGGATCTGGACAACAGCAGTACATTCTCAGTTAAGCAACAGTAGAATCAGTTCAATAAGCAGAGACTGTACAGTTCAAAAAAAAATATATCGTAAAACCCTTCACAGAAGAGAAATATGGAATCTGGAATGTGTTTACTTAGATGAATATTGAGATGATTTTTATTTGGATGAAAGTATGCAGAGGAAAGTTTATACAACCACTTTCCAAAGACAAGATAAAATATGCCAACAAAATTATAGGCAGTACCTGGATGATCAGTGATACTATAGATGGCTTTCAAGATATGCAGATTCTTTCCTGGATCTGAGAGTCTCAAAGTCCAGGGAAGAGCACAAATGATTCTTTTCAAAATTGTCCTGTCAGGAAAAAGAAATGTTTTGTCCTCTTTTTCAGGCATTTTTTTTTCTTATCTTCACTGTCTTTATCTTTCTCTTCCCCCTCCCAACACAGACAACCTCCACCCTTGAAGCAGAAGACAAATAGTAGTTTCCTCCTCAACCTCCACCAATTTTCCTGACGTCGTAATTAAAGAGCTGACAGGGAAAGTGCAGTACTTGCTGTGAAATGAAATTGTTACACTAAAGAGAGTCCTAGACAGCTCAGTGATAAGATAATTTAGATGGCAAGGGAAGGCAGCTAATGTATATGTGGGTATAAATGACAAAGAGTGGAGATTTGAGCTTTTGAAAACGTGGTTCAGACATCTCCTCTTGAGACTGTGGGGAAGAAGGTGCAGAGCTGTACTTTAAGCTTTCCTGCCAGTCACAGGCAGAGGCTGAGAGCTATTGAACAGGGGCTGCATCTGAATGAGAAAGTAAGAGACAGAAGAAAATTGATGGCAGGTAAGTGTTGTTAAAGCAGAACTGTGTAATGAGGGGAAAAGTAACAAGTCGAAAGAAAACCAGGGTGGTTCCTAAAGCAAAGGAGCCAAAGCATTTTGAAATATTGTTTCTTTTCAGATACAAGAAGGGATAATGAGAACACAGTAGCTGAAATGTAGGCATAAAGTGAACATTTTTTCTTCTCTTTTTAAGCAAAATGTGATGAATTACATTGAAATTACTTTTGGCTTAATCTGAAAAGAGACCGAAAATATAAAGATATAAAGCCCATTAAAAAGGGTGATTCAGGAGGACTGGAGCATGTGGTATAATACATATAAAGGAGAATATCAGAAGAAAGGAATGACATTTGCAAATTTCCTGCCAACAGAAACCATTTGGACTGAAGTGAAAGATAGAAATGCCAAGAAAATAATTACAGGAAACTTTTGAAGACTTTGTAGGTCTGAATGACAATCTGAACCAGGAAGTATAAGCACTGCAATGCCCATAATAGAGTATCTCCATTACTCTGACATTTCAAAATATGAAAACCATGAAGTGTTCATGAAAGGGGCTAATTTGAGAGTCACTGTAATACTTACTGCTGGAAAAGCCAGAGAGACCCACAGCTTCATTTGTTTACTTCAAAGAAAGGAGCCACGTAGATAAGTTATTAGTATGTTAATAGTCAATGTTGATGAAAAATTAGACTTTAGATACCCTAAAAGCTTACTGCAGAAAAGTACATATTTGAAGTATTAAGAATTTGTGAAATGCTTAGAAGATTATAATTTGAAAATACATAGAGTTGAATGATGTAGTTAAAAAAGAAAGCTGACAGGAATTTTCAGCAACAGCTTAAAAGAAGCTTAAAAAAATCTGAGAGCTCTTGCTTATCTTTTTTTTTCTTTTAGTCAATATTTTAGTTTCACATATTTGCATGACCAGAATACCAGATCACCAGCTGTAGAATCAAATTACAGTTTTAAGGAATATCTTTTTTATATTGCAGCCAAAGTAAGAACACAGATATCTTGTAAGTAAGCTTAGTCATGAGAGATTTCTCGTCTATAATTTTTAAATACGAGCTTTGAATAAGGCTGAAAACCAATTATGCGAATCTTTTAGATCGTGTCAAAACTATATATACAGATTTTTAAAAATTTACTTTAATGGAAAATGTTTACAAAAACCACAGTTGAATCATGATCTCCTTATCAAATGTAACTAAATCTCAGATCTTTATACAAATGATAGAATGGTGAATGTGTGAATGAATGGAAGCTGTAAAAGTCAAGGCAGTATCTGCTGAACATTCATAAAGAGCCACTGGAGAACTGAAAGACTATTAATGAACTTGCATGCAGAGAATGCTAGTCTAATATCCACAGGCTAATGAACAATGAAATGTTGTTGAAGACATCTGTGAGTAAAGGATAAGTGAATTTCCACCAAAGTATTTTTTCTTGTTAGTGAAAAAATGCTTCAAGACAGAATCATGGTTTCTTTTTTATGCTTGGTATCTATCATTTGATAATGGTTTCCACGCAGAATTTACTGAAATAAGTTCCAAAGTGCAATCAGTGCCCAACATGTTTGCTTTTTCACCCATCTTTCTAGTCTTTTTCTTCTCTTTCTGTAATTTTATCTCACAATTGCATTTCTTTTCATTTGACTGTTGAAATTCATTGTACTTATTTGTTTAGAGTCTCTGCATTATTCTTTTTTTAATGTAGGGCAATAATCCTGAAATATTCACTCATTATAGCTGATGGCATCAAATCAGATTACCTTACATAGCAACCGTTACCAAGAAAGTCAACATCTCAAGCTATATAATCTGTGTTAACATTGTTAAAAGCTTTTTTTTTAATTTTATTTTAAAGCCTCATCTAACCTTCCTTTTTTCAGTGAGAAGTTGCAGTCTTTTTTCCATATAGTTATTTATGATGTCTTAGCAGTAAAAAGAAATACAATCTTGAAAAGTGAAAGAGTGAACAGTTCTCATACTCTGAAACAAGTCTGAACAGCAGTCAAAAGAAAACAAAAGCATGTTTCATTGCCAGGATATCTTGTTTATTATCCCAGAAAACTGTAGGTGAAACTAATTTGTAAAGTGTTTACTGTGTTTACAAGCAAATTTAGATAAATGTTTGTCATGGACAGTTCTATACCTATAAAATGGCACCCATAGAAAAAACAGAAGAGAAAGAACTTATTAATGAAAAAAATTTCCTTTATGCCTGTCTCTTTACTCCTGAAAGATGTTGGACCCACAGCAATGGAAGCAAACAGAAGAGGGGCAGTAGCACTATGGGAGGACCTAATTAACATAATGATAGTTGCGATTCTTTATTTAGGCTTTGGCCTCTCTGCTGCAAGTTCCTCCCTTAGCTACAGCAAGCTGTGATAGTGGTTTTGAGACATCATTCAATCTATCTATAAATTCTTAACTTTTTCTTTGGTTCTGTATCTAGGACTCTTCTAATTCCTGTGCCTGTCTAGGTGAGGCCCTGTCTAAGTCTTTTTAAGATGCCTTTTCCCCTCATCCTGCTCAAGTAGAAAAGTAAATTTCATTATGGTTCCGATCACCAAAAGCATGTTTCTGGCTGCAGACTTAATCAACATAAGGACTTAATATGGTTAATTCATTCAAAAGAAAAAGTAGGCTGACTGGATTTCTCTAAACCTGTGCTTGATCAGAGTTAGAAAGTCACCTAATTTAACACTGTATTATACTTACTAACCTTGTGATGGTGATCTTGAGCTGCAGTCTTATTCAGGAACAGCCACCCTTCACACACCTCTCCCACTCATCTGCCAATCTACGTAATTCCTTAAAAGTGTTGGTACTTATTCATGGTTCTGTGTAGTTATTTTATTCTGCAATAGTAGAGGCAATATGTTTTAAGATTGTTTTTGGTGATCTCCAATTTTTTTACCAGTGAATAATGATTTTAGCAAAATGAAGCAAAATATAATGCATCATAATGCATTTTATATCAAAAGCAAGAGAAATATGGAAAGAGACAGCTGAATTCACCAGCAGATTCCAATATCATTCCCAAAATTTTGGAGGAGGCAGTGGCTACTTCCACCCACTGGCTGTAAAGTTACTAAAGCACTTATCTGCTGTGCTGATGCTGACGTACTGGGACCAAAACTCTCTCGACACTTGATTTAGAGCAAAGATTGAACTTGGCTCTTCCATATCTCAAGAAAATCTGGAATGAGTAAATTATAAATCTCCTCTTGAGGAGTCTCTACTTCATGTAACTAAATATTAATTCAGGAAAAGAATAAGAATGACATTACATAGCATAATCATTAGAGTACTCAACTAGATGGAAAGACAGCTGGATTCCAACCTATTTTGGTGTGTGGTGTCTGTTGTCCTTCGCTTTGTTTTTATTCCATTTCCTCTTTACAAAATATGAAATCTTTAATGCCTAAATATCTTTGCCTCTTCAGAAATTTTTATTTAACTTTCTGAGAAGAACTACTTTGACATTATTGCAATTTTATTCCATATTTTGCTTTGCTAAAGATGTGAAAATCAAAATATTTGAAATTGGTTTGATTTTGATTGTATGCAGAGATGCAAATTTCAACAATAAATGGATGCCCCAAAGTGTTAGGTCTTTGGATATTTTTTCTTGTCTAAGTTTATTAAAGATTTGAAATTCAAATCAGACTACAGATGTTTGCAATTAACTTGGCAAGAGTTTTTGTTATTGTTATTATTTTGTTTTTCATTCTTAACACCTTAGCCAGTGACTGCTTATTTAACACAGGAAGTTTACATGGATTCCTTTGACAGGAGAGAAAAATTAAAATCACAGTTGTTCAGGTTTTCTAACATTTTAAAAATATTTCTTCCAGTTTAATTAAATGCAGATTAGATTCAGGCCATAAATTTTAAACTTTCCTATTCTAATTCATTAGAAGACTGAAAAATGTCTTAAATCTGGACTGGCAAGAAAAATTCTTTCCTCTCCCTCTCCCAGATTATTAGTAATTTAATAGAATATCTTTGTGGAATTTTAACATTTTTCAGGCCAGATTAATAAAAACAACTCTTCCTGCCTTGAGACTCCCTCACAGTTAAGTCCAATTTCTTTGCTCTGTGAAGTTGCACTTGGCTGTTATGAATACCACTTGCACCTATTTTGGGATATAAGGAGACTATTTAAACTTATGTGTCTCTCAAGTGTGCCAATCTCTCTAGGGCTTTATATGTCTTTTAGCACATCTTTTGGCAGCTACAGTATTGAATAACAAAAGCAGATACAAAGATGATTAAGGACTGATTTGGCATTTGTACAAAATATTTTTAAATGTGTATTCATTCAATAGTGGTTCAAAACCTCTACTTTTACTGTATCTGAGATAGTTTCAATTTGACTTAGCTGTAAAGAGAAATGGCTATCTAGGGTGATGAATTTGTCTGCTGGAATACTTTTGCTGAAGAGTGACATAAAGTAAAGGAGACACTCTAAAGAAATTAAGGAACTTCTGGGCCTGCAGTAGGGTTTTAATAAAAGAGTAGTTAATAGCTAATTTAATTGTCTCTCAAATTTTCCTTTGACAGTAGTAATTTCCTGATGCTAACCCATAAAAGAAGATAGGCGTGGTCTTCCTTAGCTATTAAATAACATTTAATTGAATATTTTTTTCACATTTTATCAACTATAACCTCTCACTCCACCACTTTCTCTATTCTAAGAATAGCGGCTATCTGGATCAAACAGATTTAGTTTTGTGGAAAAAAAAAGAAATTAACTTTTTTAATGCCACCTTTAAATAATTTGGTCATTATGTAATTACAGTAGCTTTCAGTTCTTTCCTTGTTCCATGTAAACTCCCAGAAAGATTTGCAGAAACTCCTTCCACTGTTGAAGGGTGCGGAATCACAAAACAAATGCAAGCATTCTGTAGCACTTAAATTCTATAAACAAAGTTTCTGCAGTCTTGAAAAATAGGGCCTAATTTCAAGTGCACTGAAGTCAGAGAGCTCCATATGACAAGTTCCTTTTATGTTTCCTAAGTCATTTTGGCAATCTTTATTGGTGTTAAAATGAAGGTTCTCATCTCTTAACCAGGGATAATTGTAAATGGTCATGCTGTAGTCTCACTTTTTGCTACATCTGGTATAAAGAAATAGAAGGAAAACCAGAAGTAGTCAGTAAGTTGTCATTGACTAAAAATAGGGCACTCTTCAAAGTTAGATTTATGGTTCTGGTTTTGAGAGTCATTTGAATATGTTTCTCTCTGAGAGGCTCAACCTTGTTCTTCTGCTATCATTAATATTTCTGATCTTTCCCCTGGTCCTTCCAGAGTTTTCATTGTCTTGTAGCTGAGGAGTAACTGCAGCATTTTCAAGCCTATGAATTTTCAACTTGTGCAAAACCATTCAAGTTTTAGTCTTATCCTTTGGGTTCTTTTCCTCACAGGCTCGGTTTCTCCAAAGCTCTTTTCTACAGTTTCATGATACATGGTAGTTCATGTATCTCGGAAACTGTGCACTGTTATAGAGAGGAGGATTCAAGACATTTATCTTTGTATAACATTTCTAGTATCTCAAAATATTTTAATATTGTTTTCTCCTCAAAGTAAATGCTTTATGTTAATGTCAAACCTATTTGAAGCATTACTTGGCTCAGAAAAGTATTTTCTGAGAAATTATTTAATTTAGGGGGGGAGTGCCGTTATTGTGCCAGCTCTAATAATGAGAATTTCATTGTTTGGGGAGAGCAGTCTCCTACACTCTAAACAAAAGTGTAATTACTTTTGAACGATGTGGAATGTGCTCAGTTTAATAGCATGGAGAATAGATTCACAAAGATTCAGATAAAGCTAGCTTGGAAGCCATATGTGCAATGCGGCAGTATGAAATTGTTAGCAGGCACCATAATTACAACACACACACACACACACACAATTTCACAGTTTAAACTATAAACTGTTGTTTTTATAAGAGATAGACCAGCTTATCTGAACAAGACCAGTTCAATTAAAACAAAGCAGAAACGGTGGTAAGTTTGGATTTATTTTTTTTTAAATGTTCTTTCCTTCCTCACTTAATGGTAAATTGATATTTATAAGATGATGAAATTGCATTGTTACAA
>JAOXNG010000026.1:58042959-58063919 GCA_028566535.1 Scolopax minor | reverse complement strand
TATGCGAGTGAGGAGGCTTGGGTTAATTAGTTTCTCTCCTATTGAAATTTTAATGCTGTAACTTTGCTGTCTACTTTGAAGGAGGATGGGGTTTTTTTGATATGATGAATAGGGCTGTATGACCATTACTTCACACACAACTAGTTGTCACCATCAGTCACCACTGAGCTGATAGGTATTTTCAGAAAAAAAATTTTAGAGACTAATTTCTGCTTCCGTCAGTGGTCCCTGGGAAGTGATTTCATTATAACAAGCCATCCTACTCTCAGGCAGGGAGTGCTTTCCGCATTTAGGGGCCCCAAAGGGTCTTTGCAACATTTCTGGTACCTTGTAGGCCTGGACAAGCATGTAGATAACACCTGGTGCCCCATGGCACCAGTGGACAAGTAGGTCTCTGTTGTCATCGATGCAGGGAGGGTAATTGCCAGATGGGAACTTGAGCTGGCAGACGTAGTCCACACTGGGTTTGACTGTGTTGTGCAGTTTTACTTGGCTCACTCCAAGGCCAGGCTAAGAGAAAGAAAGCATTAAACCACCTATGCTTGAACAGTACACGACATGGGAAGATGCAACTGGCTCATCAGGGTCTTCACTTCCCAGGTATTCCTTGAAAATGGATAAATGATTCTGCTATTGAAGGAAATGCGTATGTGTTGCTTGACTTTTTTCCATTAATAATTAAACTAGCACTGGAAGAATTCTGTGTGGCTCCAGAAACTTGGAAGTAAAATAAATATTCTACCCACCAAGGCCACATACATGCCTTATTTTTTTAGAAGCAGGGTATGTAGAGTAGCTAAAGAGCTGTTGCTATCTGAAGTGAAAATTGAGAAGCAACTGTAGGATGTCAGCATCCCAAGGCCTCCTAGACCTGGAGCCATTTACTAGGCAGCTGCAGAGATTAGAAATTGATTTTGTTTGAAAGAAATTATTTCAAAGTGATTGGATAAAACAGAGAGGTGTGTTATAAAGCAGCTGAGGTAAATATTGCTTATCCTGGGAGGGAAGATATACCTTTTGGTTGAGTGGCCATGGCTCAATATTTCATGCTTTGCCCTCATTATTGCTGTATGTATTTGAAGTCAGATAATAGGTGTACAGCAGTAAAAAACAACATAAGTGGAAAGAAGGAAGCCTGTATTCCCCAGGATATTAATTCATTTAGAATCATGGAATCATAGAATCAGTTGAGTTGGAAGGGACCTTAAGACCATCAAGTTCCAACCCCCCCCTGCCATGGGCAGGGACACCTCCTCTAGAGCAGGTTCATCAAAGCCCCATCCAACCTGGCCTTGAACCCCTCCAGGGATGGGGCAGCCACAGCTTCTCTGGGCAACCTGTTCCAGTGCCTCACCTCCCTCACAAGAAAGAATTTCTTTCTAATATTTAATCTAAATTTCCCCTCTTTCGGTTAATCTCTCTTCTTTCAGTTTCAGTATTGGACTCTTTCATTTTATATCAGTTTGACTATCATTAATCTAAGTTTACATGTAGTGTAGGACATAGAAGTCCTTCTCAGCTTGTAGTAGCTACGTTTCAGCTTTCTATCATTCAGGATGATGACATGCACCACCTTCTCCTGGCCATTCAGTCTAGACTAGATCAGGGTTTAGTGTACCAAGTAACACATCTGTATCTACAATATACCCCCGTCCTAAACGAGCTTCAAGTTTAATAGAAATAGCAACAAATTCAGACATACTAACATACTAATGTTTTATTTTTTAATTTTGATTAAACTCCAGTTAAAATCAGGAAGTCTATTTTCACAGGGTCTCATCTGGGGTATGGTTCAAAACCTGGTGAATTGATGCATGTGTTTGAATCAATGGTGGTTCAGAATGTTGACTCCCCTTCTGAGTTTGGACACGTTCACTCCATTGCAAAAATCAAGACTGAAAAAATCATTATGATCCATTGTGAATCAGAGCTTCTGCCTCTTAATCAAGCTTCTCAAGGAAAAGACACACAACAATAAAGTATTGTGGACAAATTCCATATAAAACTGAAGTAAATGAGTTGTGGCATTTTTGTTTTATCACTAGCAAAGCTAGGGACATATTGAAGTCTTTGCTTTTAATGAAACAAGTATGTCTGAGTTTCCTCAGCAGAGCTGATTACCTAGTCCTTGGCTTATACTTCCATTTTATTCACTACTTGGAATTAATAAAACCAAACATAAATATATAAAAAAAAAAAAAAAGAAAAAAGAAAAACCCTGAATTTTTGCATTTAAAATCAGATCTCTAAAGGTTAAAGCAGCAATATTACAGGGTGTATATTTTGCAGGTGGATATTCTACCAGCAAAGAGAGAAGAAACTTAAAATGCAGAACCGTGGCCAGTTGGTGCCACTCCTTGTAACTGAAATACTGAAAAGTCTTCAAAAATATTTCTTTTGCTTCCTTTATTCATGGCAGACATCTATCTCCACACCCTTGTAGAAAGAATTCCCAAACATAATCTGACTTTGAGGTAGGTGGTGCCTTATTCTGGCTAAGTTATTTGTGTGTGGCAGAGAAATGAATATGGACTTTACTCATTCCATCTTTTAAGTATTTTGAAAACAATTGTAGAGGAAACAAACTCTATAATTTTTATTCAGAATAGTAACTCAATAATTAAAGGTTAACAGTTTAGGTAAATTAGAATAAAAAAGCCCTAGCAAACTGTTAGTGAAATAACTCGATACTAAAGTGAATCTTTTTATACTTAGTGCTTGTTTAAAAGGGGAAATCTTGGAAAGTTACTGAAAAATAGCTAAGGGGAGAATTTAAAGTAAAATAGCTGTCTTTACTAGCTGTTCTGATCTCTTTTATTTTTTTTCCTGGAAGCAAGCTTTTAAGCTTAGCTGGCATCATAGTAGATCAGTTAATTTAGTGTTATTTATATCTAAAAATCTGTAATGTTATTTTTCATTTCATTATAACAGTATTGCAAAATTATTGTGGGAGTTATTTTTAGCTATCAGTAGAGAAGTTTTCTAGGTGAAAAGTAGAAAATACTATCGTGTAATTTATCTTGTACTTACATTAGCTTCTTTGTTTTTCAAATTTTATCCTTGCTTAGTCATTTCTTCTATTTCAGCTAAGCTATTAGTTAAAATTAAATTAATTTTATTACCAGTTTTATGCATATTTCTTTTTTCAGGAGCAAAAAACAGGAAACTTTTATGTGGTCACGACTACATGCCCTTTTTTTAGCAGTTTTTCTGATAAGTTTTTCTTTAAAGTGAGGGCTTAAACTTACAAAGTGCCATAGTTTTTCCCTGAGAATCACAATAGCTTCAAGGATGCTTCTATGATAGTGTCCTTGGTAAAATTTATATTTCTCTCCACCAAATCATCTCTCCCACATATTGGCCATTTGACAGATGGTTTAGCTCCCGCGGCAGTCTTCTCTTATAGTCATATTTTGGTCATGGCTCATATTGTTTCAGCTATTTGTTTCCATTAAAGAGTTCAATATCTCTTTACATTTATTCTAAGCAACTGCTATTACACCTACCAGCTTCAAAGAGATTTAACCCAACTATTAGCACAAGGGGGTTTAATAACTACAGAATTATGTTTCATTAGTCCTATCCATCAAAACATGATTGTCGGCATCATGGGGAAGTTAAGAGACTCGACATATCAAGTTCTAAGGTCATGCAAATAGATTTTTCTCCCAGAGTTTGTCAAGTGCATCCAGCTGTAACACCCAAGGGTCAGGGACAATACTACACCTATTATATGTTGGAAAGAAATATCTGCTGTTGTGTGGAGAGGGAGTGTATACATGGGAAAACAGAACATATATTTTTGGGAAGAAAGAGAAGCAAATTGCGAAGTCCAAACATGCTGTATTTTTACCCAGGGCAAAAGTGTTCCTCTGCTATAGGCCAAGCAGCCAGTAGGAGGCATTATTGGTTATTTGTGATAAAATTCAGTCTCGTATTCTGAGTAAAAATTATATAATTTTTTTCCTTGTAATGACCAAAATCTTTTGTATTGTATGTGCTCTATGACAGTTTTGTAACCCCGAGACAGATTAATCTAGTCACCTGTATGGAACCACTTATTTTAATAAGAAAATAATCATTTAAATCATACAATAATTCTCACAGATTTTTATTGTTAATTAATGTTTAAAGAAAATCAGAGTCCATCTGTAACTAAATACAAAGATTATTAATAAGATACTTCAAGCAGTAAATGTACACCACAAGACTAAATTTTCAAAGGCAGGTTCAAAGGCAGGCCATTAAAATGGTCTTTTTCATTCTTTCATATGTAATTTCAACTCATAAAAAACCTCCATAGCTACACAGGAGGATTAAGTGTAAATTGAACCAAATGAGAATTGTTTCTTAGGAAGAAGTGTTGCTATATAATTTTTGTCCAACTTCACATGAAAGTAAGAGCATTTCTAGCTGCCTGCCATGGGCAAACAACTTACGATTGCGCCGTATGACTCATTAGACCTTAAAGGTAAATGGAGTCCGTATTTGGAGAGTATTTTTGATCAATTTGTTTGGAGGCTGGTATGTGCTCTGAACACTTTTCAACTGGAAACAACAAAGAAATGACTGCTAGGTGCTTCTTTACAGGCCTCACTGTACCAGCATAGTTATTTTTTAATCTGCGCAGAACAGAGTCAATCCTCCAGAAAAGGAGACCCTTTTATAACACCGCTATACAAAATAAAGAATGACTGTAGAAATTGATTTGAAAGGCCAATACCTAAATCCCAGGTTTTGCAAACAGTGACAGTTCTATCACCACATTCAGAATCAACACCACATAGAAATCAAAGTAGTTAACTAACTAACATACAATTCAATGCCCAAAAGCTATTATTCCAAAGTGTATTGTTCCCTTTGGTACTGTGCCTGAGCTTACTGATGCCATGCCAAATTTCTGAGTTTTGTCATCCTAATTGCTAGAAGTGTTTTATTTTTTGACTGACACCTGGTAGACAACCTCTCAGATGTCAACTTGAGGGGTTACACCATTATTATATTGTGACTATATTTTTTCCCTCATTTTCTTTCAGTAAGTGCTCAAAGTTACACTTTTGATCACTTAAATTAAAAAGATAATTTTTAATTTTTTTAATTGTTTTTAATTGTTTCCACACACTGATGACTATTCCATCATCCCATCAAGAAGACTTTGTCAGGAGCATGTAGCTTTTATTCTACTAAGCAACATGTTTTTAACAGTACTAAATATCACTCTGCAGATCTCATTTTTGCACCTTTCTTACATAGTTTGAATTCTTAAGGACCACTAAGGCACTGTGGTCTTGAAATAGTTAATTACATCTATACAAGTAAACAAAAACTATTCCCAATGGAACAGTTTAGAAACAAACTTCTATTTGTATAGTAATTGCTGATTCTTCTAAATGCCAATTCACAGACAAAACCCAGGATTTACTTTTTCGCCACTTGGGTCAAAGACTGATATATGTTTTACCAAATATCAGTGCAGGATTTTCAGAGGTATTTTTCAGACATTTTATTATATCACTGCATAATAAAAAACCTCATTGAAATCTGGGCATTTTGGCATGCTACCTCAAATCTTAAATGAATTCAGGCACTGTTATAGGAAAATCTGGGATTATAAATTTGAATGATCCCCTGTTAAAGATCTAAGGAATAATTAAATATCTTTATAAAATATTAGTGATAGAGCAGTCTTTGATGGTTTATATATTCTGATCTCTTTGAAATTGCATATTGTAAGGTTTCATGTTAAGTCTTGTTTCTGAAATGGAACAAAATTATTCTAAGATGCATGCCAGACTCTTCCCATAGGACAGTTGTGAGTAGGTTTGCTGAAGAAACATGGTAATTATGCTATATTTACTATTTTAACTGTTTATGCCGCTACTGGTGGGTGGCTGTGAGAGGAATAGCTCCATGCACTAATGCCTGTCCTTTTTTATACATACAGCTTGTTGCTGCAGCAAGACATCTCCCTGTTATAAAACAATGTTAAAGTTATAATCTGCCAGTCAACAATAAATAAATACACTCTCAATAGCTGGATTTGTTAAGAAAGTTGCTACCCCTCTAGGTCTCTGGTGAGGGCATATGCTGCACCATGATACATTGCTTATCTCCAGAGGTAGCTGTGCGAGCAGAGGTTTTGAGAAGGTATACTTCTCTTACTGGGAGAAGACTGAATTCAACAGTTATTTTCTGTTACATATTGCAGAACCTATTGTAGCCTACACAGAGCAAAAGCTGAAAAGCAGATGATGTCTGGTTTCCTGCAGTGGTCCATAGCCCTGTTGGGGTGATGACATAGTTAGCCTGACCAGATTATTTTCATTTGCTAGCCAAAGCAAACTTTCCTCTTCCAAAATCAACAAAGAAAAATAAACAACATTAAAAAAAAATTAAATTTCTTGTCTTTTGGGGCTTCTTTTTGTTCCCTGATGGCAGTGTTAGGACCTTTTTGTCAGGTTTACTTGGTGCAGGAAAAACCCAGAGTCCAGACATTCTTTCTGTTCCAGTCTGGAAGCAGAAGAGCAGCCGTTCATTAGGACTCAGACTTCTGCTGTGACCCTTTACTCCCCCAAGGGGAGTACTTTTCTACATGTTTTTCCTCGTTTTACCGAGTCTTGAATTTTCTCATTTCATTGAACTTCAATGAGCCTTTCATATTCTTTTTACTAAATAATCCCAAATTACATGACCTCTTTCTGTTTGATCCCAAGATAAGTAAAAAAATCAAAATAGACTCATGTAAAGACTACACTGTTATTATTGGTGGATTAAGTATACTATTTTATGTATTTATGCTGCTTCTTTTAATTAAAACGGTAACACATCTTTCCCTAGGAAGTCTACAATCTGTGCCTTTTTTCCCCTAAATTTGAAATTAAATTAATTTGAAAGTGGAGAACAGATGAACAGCTGCCTGTAATAATAGGTTTTTAAGTGTCTTACTAGACACATCAACAGTTTTTGGTGTACAGATAGGGAAATGGGACATATGGCAATGGTGAAGAGCAATTACAACATTTTTTGAACATGCTGATAACACATACATGTAATCACGCTTCCTTTAAGCTTCCTTTATTTGAAGCTCTTCATCTTCCAAGTTGTTTTTCTGCAATTACATCCTAGCAATGATGCAATATATTACCATGCAAAGTGTGACTACTATTGTACCTCTTAAATGTCTATCAGAGGCAATGCTTTAATAATATAAATTACCTCAGGGTTGAAAGCGTATTTTGCAAGGACTCTGTCTAGCTGTCAAAATCTTTATTGCTACACATAAAAAATAATGGAATTATATTTGCAAGGCCATGGCACTTGTGAAGCCTTTGTAGTGTGTTCATTAAATTTTCTGCATCAAATATTCCTTTTATTATCAGTTCTTACCTCATTTTCTACCAATGATGTTACTCCTTTACAGCTAACCATGTTAGATCTTCAGTCTTGCCTTATATTTTAGATTTCTGTACATCTTGGCTAAAAATATGGCAGGAAAGTATTATGTGTATTTCAGATGCATGTGTATTTTCCAGTATTCTCACCAGACTGATTGTGCATTTTTTCTTGTGATTATCCCTGTAATGATTCTTCTTTGTTGCTGCCAGATAAAAGCTCAATCACAGTCCAGAACAGACGGGTGAAAGAGTGATGGGTTGTTGCCTGCACATGAATTGTGTCCATTCTTGACTCTGGGAAAACTAGATTGATTGTAAGCAGAAAACAGTCCTGTCCTTGATAGCATGACACACTGAGCGAAGGCATTATCTTGTTAACCAAACTGATTAATTTAAAATATAATATGCAGTGTCATATGTTTTCTGGCTGGTACCCCCTTTGAAAAACTATTTTCTTTGTTGTGATCACAAGAAGAATGAAAAAGAAACTATTATTCTTTATAAATGTATACGTCTCCCTTTTAAAGAAAAAAACAGTATGAAATAAACTGATGTTATTTCAAGGATAATCTGTTATAATGATCAATTATAGCTGTGCTAATTATCAGTTACAATTGCTTGCATGCATCTTGGGCAAAGGTCCCTGAAAACAGATGAACTTCTTGCTGTTTTTACACTGACTTAAATAGCTGACAATTTGTATACACAAGACAGACAAGTGATATCCCTTTTATTTACAAAGATTTTTTAATATCCTGAACCTTCATGTAGAGTAAAGAATTGGTGCCTCTGTGACAAGGAAACTTTTTCATTTATTTCCTATCAACCTGTGATCTGGGCCAGCGCAGAAATAATCTTATTTAATGGAGTGTCAAGAAAGCCAGTTGGTTTGGTAAATATTACCAAATACTGCAAGAAATTCTTTTACCAGTAAGCTATAAAATCTGTCCTATTTTGTACTGTGAACCTGTGAGGGAGTAGTCTAGTTTTCCAGGTTAACAGTTCTCTTGCTACTGTACTGTTGCTGAGCTCTCTTAGAATGGAAAACTGCGTATGAAGCTGGAGAAGAGAAATAACACTTTGTTTACATTCAAGGATGTTTTGGGAAAAGATAAAGTGGGAAAAGAAAAAGAGCATTTTCATGTTAATTTATATAGTTTCTATGTGATATTATAAATATTATAAGAGTAAAAAAAACCAATAAAAATATCAGAAATAAAATTTGGCCTGAAGGGAGAATGTAGTATATGAAAAATACAGTGTTACCAAAAATACAAATGAAAGAGCATTGTTGCTGCTCTGACGATTTTACATATATCTACTGTCATTAAAAATTTGGAAGTCTTCTCAAAACTATCTTTCTGTAAAATATTTTCAGAGTGGAGAACACAAGGATAACTCATTAGATCATGGATTTGTTGTAAAAAAAAAAATTATTTTAAATCCTACAGTGTAATTCATCAGCACTTTTCCTGAGTTCTTCTGTGTTTTGCACTACTTAGTCATCCAGAAAAACAGGAGACAAGCAGTTATGTTCCTTGGGTAGGAAAAGAAGGTAAAGAGCACATATTTTTTTAGTATCAAAAAGGGTCATTGGATAAAAAAAGTGTAAAATATTAAATTATTTTACTTTACTGAATTCTGAGCCATTTGGCATATGGTATATTTGTGTTTATTGTAACAAAGTAGACTGAGATTCTAGTTATTTATGAAAGTCTGTTCATTTGTGAAAAATTATGGCCATCATTGTTTCCCATAACTGGAAAAACACGCTTGTAACACGCTTATTTAAGGAAGGCATGAAGAAAGCTGACAAATAGATATATAAAGATATCTAGATGTACAACATATCTGGTGAGCATTGAAAATGAAGTTGATTGAATGTTTTCTGAATAGAGAATATTAGCCATATTCAGTGACAGTAGGAGGGGGCTGGATTCAATACTTCAGAAAGTTGGTTTTTTCCTAATAACAAATGTAGAAATTCTTAGTTAATAAGAGGGCCTGTAGTTCATTTTGTTATTTTCACTTTTGCAGTAAATTCAGGAGTTATTCTTAACATTTCATCTGGAAAAAACCATATAAATCAAATATTCTGCTATTTTCCCTGCCTGTCTCTAATATTTGCAACCCTAAGTCAACATTTCTGATGTTTGGAGAAAATAATAAATAAGTAAACAAGTGACACCCAGTATGAAGAGTCTTACCCAGCTACGAAGGCAGAATTAGCCGTGCTATTGGAAGAATAGAAAATGACGTTTCTTTTTCCCCAAGTTGTTCTGTATACATTGCTGAAAATATTTTTTCTGAATTCTAAGGCCATCTGGATGGATTTTTTCTTTTCTCCCCCTAAATTTTCTACTCTAAATGATTATATTTGTAATCTTCAATCATTCAGTGCAGTTATTCTTTATGTCATATAGATCTCTATCTTTGTTTATAATTAATAAGTGTGGTAATTTGAAATTCAAATGTGTTCATGTGGGTTCCTTACATTAAAAGTGTTGTAAACATCACAGATAGAGAAGGTGAGAATCTATTCTAGGAAGACAGCAAACTAAAAAAGAAAAACAAATGCAGAAGTGTAGGGCTAGAAATTATACAGCTACGTCATGTAACACTTGAACACTCAGTGAAAAGCTTTCAGTGTCTTTGCTGGGGGAACACTGGATTATTGACAAATGAGTGAAAGACTTGGCCAAGTATAATGAGAGGTTTGAACAATAATAGCTAATTAAATTATTGATGATATAACAAGCAGGCAGATTCTGTTAGGGGCTAAAACCTATAATCAGCTGCACATCTTAATGACTCACTTAACCAGGAAAACAGAATATTTTCAGAGATTGTATGGACTCTGCAAAACAACCTGTCCCAAAACTACTAATGTCTGCAGAGCTTTGTCAGTTTTGCAAACAGCATGGAGAAAAATTAAGCTCTTACTTTACAGGATTTTTTGGCAGAAAGTAATGAAGTCAAGCGTATAATAGTTTAAAGTATTATGCAAGCAACAATGGTAAAAATTTGGTTTAAAATTAAAAATTAGAAAATAGCTGTTGGTGATTGAGAGTGATTTGACCCTAAAGCAAGCATACTTTTGGCTACATAGACAGCTGCAACAGTGTCGTGAACCCTCTACAGGAAAAACTATGCTTTTGCCACAAAGCTTACTTTAGAAAACACTCACTTTCTGTGTAGCTGAGTGTCAGGCATGGCTGCATGATGTGTACACTTCAAGAGCAAAATTGTAAAAAATTAGGGGGATAGAGAAAAGACACTGCAAAACGTAACTCTTGTCCCTTGAGAACAAATGACAATGTAGGGGCCCCTGAGAATACTATAATCGTCTAAACACTGATGGGGCTGTCAGCTACATCAAGTTAGCCCTTATATATCTTTATCTTTAAAATGGTATTTGGAATCCAGTTATTTCAGCTTAATTTCCTCACAGTCTTACTAACATATGCAAAGCAAATATGCATTGTTACGAGGATGTTTTCTGCACCATATTTCGTTCACTGGGAATGTCTGTGATTGGTGATAGATCAAATTTCTACACTCCATCTATGGAAAGCCATAAGAAATCCTAATTGCAGAGAATATTTCCCATAATTGTATGCCATAAATCTTACCTTTCTAATAATGGCCTCCATCTGCTGTAGGAAATGTTCTTGAGTTCACCAGATCAAAGATCTTTGAAAATCACTGCCCAGTACTGATGTTTCCCTCAGGAAAGGGTAATGATCAGATAATGTTAAGTACACTGTAATATCCTCTTATAATTAGAGTTTCCAATATCGATATCATGACTCTATGGCCAGCTACAGATAGCTTATATACTTTCTAGAAATTTTTTCTCTAACTCCTAGATGCACAAATATCCTACCACCGCTCGAATCTCAGTGTATTTTTTAACAGAAACTCTCTCTCTTCCAAAACATTCAACCTGAGGAGAGCAACCAGTTCTCCATCTTTGGTCTTGCATTTCCTTATAAGCTTTTATTGCCTCCAATCCAAAGCATCATTTCTAAGCAGCTATTCACTGACTGGTAGGGAGGAGTAGTTTGTCTCTCTCTATTGCCTTTGGGTGGATCTACTCAAGGCACATTCAGGCTTCTTGCTTTTATGGACAGCTCTAGACTGTCATCTACTACCTGTGTGCTGGAATTTCTTTAACTTGAAAAACAGATGACTTGATCCATTTTACAGGTAGAGTTTGAACTGGCCAGTAAGCAGCTTGAACATCTATGGACATTTGGTTTCAGTCCCAGCATGAGTACAGGCTCAGGCACAGTATACAGTTTTCGTTCCCTCACTAAAAGCAGTCAGTACTCTACTTCACATCTGGCCATCACCTTGAGCTCCACCTTGTCATTTATGAAATCTCTCAAACACCTCTCTTCCTTTCCTGCCTATGGAATAAAAATCTGACCATGCTGGAGGAAAGCAGCTTGCCTTACCACGTGCATTTCAGCTTCATCATGGACAATCCAGAAAATGGGCTCATAGAAGAAGGCCTGGGGGAGGCCCTACCTCAGACAAGTAATCTGAACCGATGTTTGAGGAGGGATTTAACGCTGTATGTATACAGCAGGGAATTGCTATTTTATCTGGAACATAGATAGTCATATATCCATGTCTTTCTTGAGAATATGGTAGCAGTAAAATCAAGGAACATCTGGTTTGCTACAGTCTGTTTATCCCGGGCCATTTAATCTATTGATTTCAATAGGAAGTGACAACAGTGCTCACTGTAAGACACTCTACTGAAGGAGGGTTTCTTCAGGACGGTGAATAGAAATCATACACACCAGCCTTTCACCATTTTATCTATTGTCTTCAATAACATTATCACATGTGCAGTGGGAGACTAGAATGGATGAAATTAATTCATCATTTCTTTATTCATTGATTCGGTCGTTACTTTTTGGCAGTATCTTTACTGTTTCCTAAGATTTGTTTGGAATTTAATCAGAAGGTTATCTGACACTACAGCTTTGAGCATCAGGACTGAGACATTTTCCAGGCATACTAATGCGCATATAAGGAAAAATTGTGGATATAATTTAATTCTAGTCTCTATATGATGAAGGGCTTCTATGTGGAATTCTGACTTTGGAGTCTGTTGGGAATGTTTGATTTCCATTTTTGAGTTACTTAACTTGCCTATATTTTTGCATTCTACATATGGAAGTGTCTTTTCAGATTTTTTGGCTGTTTAGAGTTGCTAGGGTTGTCCTTCAGAAAAAAAAAAAACCAAAACAACAGGGAATTGTAGCTACTGAGAGTGGCCCAGGAATACAACTGCTGATCTTGTAAGCACATGGACCAACAAGCACAACATAGCGCCTGCTTCTGTGCCTCCAACTCAAAGTCCTGATAATTAGTTCTGAAGCTGAACATAATCCTATGATCCCAATATCTCAAAAACAGGTTCTTTCTGTTGACACAATGTGACTGTCAGGATTGAAAGGAATTCTTTAACTAAGTTCCTGTTCCTGAACAGGAAACCAAGATATGAATATAATCTATATACTTTGCACATGAAAACTAGTTCTTAATCTTTTCTTTTCCTTCCAAAATGTATTTTTTCTAACACAGGACATTCTTTAGATGGCATAAGTTGCCATTTGTTTGGAAAATACATTTTCCAAAACAGAGAAATATATGCTGTCAAATTCTCATTTTGTATCATTTAAAAAAAAAGATGATATAAATATTTTAGTTAGATTTTATCAGATGTCTCTGCTTTCATTCCCTAGGCTTCTCTTTAGGCCATCCTTTTAAAACCAAAGTATACATCTAAACACAGTGTCAAAGAAACCATAGAACAGTTTGCAATTCTGCATCTAATACAAGTATTTTCAATATCATCTTACGTCTTTGAATTGCATATCAAAGATTTTGTGGATTTTAGGGAACAGTTCAATTTCTCACTATTTATTAAGAGAGCAAAAGAGTGAAATGTAGATGGATGCAATGATCAAATAATTTTGATAAATTATTTTTTCTTGTTAAAAGAATATGGTAAATATTAATATTTGAGAAAGTTCTCTAAAACACACACTAATTCATAGCAATTATTCCTATAATGTTTTCATATGCTTCATATTAATAAGTTAGGTGAGTAAAACAAATATAACTTTAAAAAATATTACTACATGTTTCTAATTTGACGATGTCCTCCAGTGCCATGATATAGATAAAATATCTTTGGAAAAACTTCCAGTCTCCTCTGTTTTTCACATCTGACTTCATTTATATTCGATTTCTTGATTTATATAAAAATATGTCAACTTGTCCTTCATGCAAGGGACTCTGATAAGCATAAATATATTTATGGGCTCTAAACCTCTTTAGTGGAGAGTATTATTCAAGCACTAATACAGAAGAAAATAAAATATTTTATTCTGCATCTTTATTCAATTTTCCGCTTTTGAGTTTATTGATTAAGATGCTGTACTTGCAGTCCTGAGGGAAAATCTATGTTTTAATCCTCAAAGCTTTATCAATATTTTAGATATTGTTTTGGGTAGGACCTAAATCTAGGAAGTTACTTTAAACTTGATAGTAGTCTCTTCTCTAATAGATTATTCATGTGTCTAAAATTCAACAGCATAAAAGGTTTCAGGCTTCAATTATAACAATATAAGGATACCAGGTATGGAAATGGGGAAAGAGTTTAATTTCAAATTCCCTCCAGCAGGAATTGGGGTTTGATCAGAGTAGCTTCACCCTTCTCTGTGAGACAGCAACTCCAACATCAGTTCCACCGACTCTCTGCTACCAACATCACATTCACAGGTGTGTATATCAATTGGGAAAACAGTAAAGGAAAGTGTGAAAGAACTAATTTCAGGATTTTTTTCTGTTAGTCTTGTTCTTTCTTCATCATTATTTACTGCAGATCTTGCTGTGATTTGATAAGAAATTTGATAAGGAACCCAAAGGGCTTTTAATTCAGAGCAAAATAACAATCAAGTTTGTGATGCAGCTACTTTGTGACTGTTCTAATATAATTAATATCCAGTGCATACTAATGATTTGCATCTGTAACCAAATTTGCCATTAAGGTTTATATAATGTAAGTAAGGAAGGCGCTGCAGCCTTTTATGATACCTCTGAGATGTCCTGTCCTCCATTTTGTTTCATATTCTATTCAAAACAGAGCTCTTGGAGTGTCTGACAGTGTCTGACTATCCACATAGTCTGTCTGTCTGTTGGTCTATCTGTCTTTCCTCTATCTACCTCAATACTTAAATAAATAGACAAAAAATTGCACATATATGTGTGTGAATGTACACATATATATTTGCATAGAGACATATATTGGGGGATGGAAGGAGACACTTCATTTTCAATTAACTAAAAGGCACCAGAACGGGGCCAGTGTTCAGAAACTTTCTAGTTCACACCATTCCCTGGAAATTGCAAGCCATAATGAGTACAGTTGGAAGCACCCTAAATTTGCAGAGCTTTTCCTCTTCTTTGCTTTCCCCTCCCCTTTTGTGAAGAGATTTTTTCAGTTTAATTGACCATTTTCTAATCTGAAGAAAAAGAACTGCCTTTAAAGAACATTAAATCCATCTGAAATGCAAATCCATTGTCAAAACCTAAAAATATATTTACTGCCTCTAACTGAGCTACAGAATCCATGTGAGTTTTGTTATGGGCCTTACCAGAAAGTCTTGCTTCATTTTAGGCTGATATTCTGACTGAAAAATGTTGTGAGGAGACTAAATTTACTGACAGTGGAGTGACAGATCCAAATACTTTACGGAGAAATTTCCTTTCTGAATACAGAAAAGATAGATTTAAAATAAAAGTGTAGTAATTACATATATTTAAAAAAAAATTGGCTGAGCAACATGTTTTAAGAGCAAGAGTTAAAGAAAACTTAGTCACACTTGAAACATGATGATATTCTTTCTTGTTCCCATTTTGCACTCACAGAGTCAACATGATACATCCTTACATCAATAAGAAAATGCTCACTTACCATATATTTTTGATTCAGGATCCATATATCCGGCTTATGTTCATGCTGTCATATAAATAAATATAGAACTATGACACATTTGCTTTTAATTGTCACTTCAGTATCCCTTTCACTAGAAAACTAATCCAGGTTTACCAAGAAACTCTAATTTTGGTTAGTCTGGGCTAACATTAGCATACCAGTAAATACCACGTGAACTCTACTTGCATGTTTTTTCTTCGCTTTCAGAATTTACTACTATGGTTTCTATTATTTCCAGATGACAGGACATGGTGCTGAAAAGTATGGGAAAATATGGTTAAATTAATGGGCTTCCTGCAAACTAAATCATTCTGAATCATTGAATGTGGCTGCTGCATTATCACATTGTTGCTTAAAAGCAAAAAGGCAAATTACAGCGCTGGAATTTCCTTAAACAGAATATCTGATGAACTGATTCCTGCAGAGGTGGAGAAATGTCATATATTCTTATGCTTGATGTACATGCCTTCTCCAGAAGATCTTTATATCTGTGACAAAGTCACGGGCAGTGAATTTATATTCCCACTGGTTATGTTACCATTATAACAACACATGTGTATAGAGATTTTATCTAGACTGAATGTTGTTCAGCTTTCTTCATTTAAAAGAGCTCAGATGTTCTTCAATAGATAAAAGCTCAAAATCAGAATACCTTTGGAAAGAGGGGTTTATTTTATTCACACAGGAAATTAAGACTAGCTGCTATTAATTTTTAGATATCAGAGGGATTAAAAAAAATAAAAGACATACTGGAATTGTTAATTACTAGATCTTACAAGTGTATTACCCACATTAAGTGGTGGGCTGTAACAGGTCTATAAAAATAAAAAATCTTTAAAATACATTTTAAATTATTTGAATGTTTCTTGAGGAATTTATCTGTCCTAATTGTGACAGATGAGTGGATCTTTGCTCTTAGATTCGGTGTACAAATTTGTTTTTCAAGAGAAATGCAACCATTTTCCTATATTTTTTTGTCTTCTCATTTAACTGCAGGTACTTAAAGCTACTGATATTCTAATATCTTTAAAAGGTGTTTTGAACATTATAGGAGAATGCAGGCTGTGCCTATAGGAACATTCTATCTATAGCTGGATTGTTTGCGAAAGCTCTGCATTTGCTGCAGTTTTGCTTTTGATTTTTGTTTACTGTCTTCTTCTGTCTTCAATTATGGGGACCCTTCTACCTGTGTGAATTTACCTAGTCAGGTTGTGGATTTGGTGCTTGCAGATACGTTACCGAATCCTGAATATAAAGCCAAATCACAAGGAAGTACTGCCAGCATCATCTGCTGAAACCTATTGGCACTGACTGTAGGGTGTCTCCTTATCAGCACTCTCCCTGTGCATATGGTTTGTACAGAAGGAATGAAGTATATACTTTAGAGCTGGCAGGAAGGAACTGCTGTCAATACCACTGTGAGAGAGCACAGCATATGGAGATCCTGTCATGCATTCCTGCATCTCAGCTGGATTCTCACGTAGGAAAGCAGTATGCATTTGCCTCTTAGCTGCTGAAGGTGGCTGCAGCAGCTCCTAGGTAGACGTGGAATTGTGAAATTGTAGGGAAAAAACCCCAAGACATCATTTAGCCCCTTGATTTGTCCAAGGCAGGATTACATAGGTCAGTGATGACAGGCATTTGTCGAGACTGAAGATACTACTGACGAACTTGTGAAGATACAAACTTCTCAAATTTGATTTCAGTGCTTTACTAATCATACTTTTCTAAATCTCCTTTACATTAGCTTTTTTTCTACTTAAAATTAACACAGAATACTGCCAACTCTCCTGCTCCCTGTGGCAAACTTCCATGTATTTGAAAATGGTTGCAAACAGCTATTTAGTGTTATTGCCTATCTGATGTTTCCCACTTGCATTAATACCTTGCACTTGTCATTTTTAAATATATTGTTTTTCTTTCAGATGGCACCTCCAATTTGTCTTGATTGAGTTCTAGATGTATCCTCAGCTATACTGGCAGTCTTCCCACGTACTATCTACACATTTAATAAACCCATACCACATAACTAATGAGAACACTGACTCAGGACAGACCCCAGCAGAATTTTACTAATTACATGCTTTTGTTTTGACACAGGACTCGCTATAACTGCTTTCAAATTATGATACAATTAGCTTTGTATCTTTCTTCTGATATTTTCATTGAGACCATGCTTGGCCCTTGAATATTATACTAGTAGTGCCGAAATATTGCTGAAGTCAAGCTACATATCAGCTGTTTCTCCTCTACCCATGCAGTTTGCTATCCTGTGGAAGAGAGAAATTAAACTGATTTGGCATTATGTCTTGTTGACAAGATGCCAGCTGTTACTCATTTTTCTGTTTCTTTCTAGGTTTTAAAGAACAATTTGAATAGCTCTTCCAGGATTTTTCTAGAAGCTGATGTTAAGCTGGTTAGTCTGCTATTTTCTGGCTTCTCCTTTTCCCATTCCCATTTCTTCAAACTGTATGTTTTCCTGTTCCCCATTCTAGTTAGTTTCTTAGAGATAACAACAAAGATACTGCAATTTCATCAGCCAGCTTTTTAATTAAACTGCAGTGAAGACCAGCTGTTTGAACTGTTTTGAGAACATCTAGCATTTAGATATCGTTTGACCTGTTCCTTCCTTATTAGAGAAGGAGGTCTGACCCTCTATGACTTGTATTAATTATGACAGCCTTAATGACATTTTCAGTAATAACTTGAAAAAAAAAGTTGAATTCCTCACTTCTCCAGGATCAGTGTATAATAGCCTCCCACTACAGTAGGATCAACCAACTATTTTCTCTTATGGAAGGATTTCTTGTTATAATTTAGCTTCCCAGTTAAAAACTTTTGGGTTTGTGTTGTACCTTCTTCTTATGCTCTCCCTATGCACTCATTCTACTTTTCATATTTGATGTCAGCAACCAGACCTAGTTTCCACTTTATGTTTGAAATTCACAAAAAGGCTATGATTTCATCAAACTCATCTCTTATTGCACCTTTAATCTTTCCTCTGTAATAGTATATTTTGCACTTGTGACCTTAGCATTGTTTCTTTACAGAGCTGACAGTTCCCTTTAACTTCTTTTTTTCTCTCCTAGGACTCCTTGTTTACCACTTCTATGAATTTACTGAAGCCTACTTTCTATAAATACCTTGTTTTTGTTTTCTTATAGTTCCTCATTCTCTTGCTAAGGATCATGAACTCATCATTTCACTCTCTCCCCAGATATTTCCTATTCAGGTGCTTTTAACCCTTTCTGATCTTTTGAGGCACTTTCTCTCTATAGATATCTCCAATTTTGTATTTAAAAGCTGTTACTGATGCATAAGTATTAACTGAGAGCTACTACCTTTCTTATTTAAGGGCTTAATGGCTATTAAAAATCACATTTATTTGTAAGCCTGGTGTTTTGGAGGCTTCTGTTGCTGCTCACAAAACCCCTCACTCACTTCCTCTTCTGGCTCTGGTGATGTATAGGGGATGGTTTCTATTACAACAATATAGTACTTTAACCTTTGCCATCACCCATGATTCTCTCTGCACTTGAGAGAGAACATACTCTTAAGAGATAATATATATTGCCATGTCCTTACTCCTTCCTTTTCCCCTATTCACCTTCACAGGACAAGCTCCTCCCTTTTATATTACTATTCCAATTTTCTTATTATACCAACTCTTTACTACATCAAAATTCTCACACCATATTTCCTTCTGCTTTACAGAAGGATTGAACAGCAAGGTTATGGCTGTGCCTGGTTTAAGGGACAGGAGAAGCAGCACAAGATGAAGGTTTCTATATTTCCCTCATATTTCCTTTCTTCTGCCTTGCTGATAACTTGCCCAGACACTAGGGTCCTCATTTCCCTTTCATCAGGAGTCTCATTCTTTATGTAAGTGTAGTCCCTTTTAGTAGCTTTTGGCCACATATTTCCAAGTCCTCGCCTGCTCATAAGTGAGTTAAGCTACTCCTCAGCACTCCTCATATTGCCTACTCGTACATAATTCACTGATGTGAATCAGATTGCTAACCTTGCCACTGACCTTGCACGGTTGAACACGTAACTTAATCATCATTAATGCTGTGGTCCTTCTGGAGAGGGAGTATTGGCCATAGACTTAAACAAAGGGTCATATGTAAATGAGCTCATTATTTTTGATTTTGGTCCTTATATGTGTGTGTGAATGGATCCAGGCTAGCTACTTATACCTTGTGAAGTGATTCCCTTGCTTATTCTTGCCTAGAAGCACATAAATTCCTTGTAACATCTTTTTCTCTTTGCCTCCTTTTCTCAGATCTTATCCTGGCTGGTGTTGCTGGTGTTGTGTTATTCCAGACATC
The DNA here is from genome assembly GCA_028566535.1 of Scolopax minor. Lineage (NCBI taxonomy): Eukaryota > Metazoa > Chordata > Aves > Charadriiformes > Scolopacidae > Scolopax > Scolopax minor. Next base: position 58,044,174 of record JAOXNG010000026.1, on the reverse strand, counting down.
TAGATTCCTATTGACCCCTAGTTTTGTAGTGAATTAAAGAAACAAATGAAAAAAACCACCCAAACAATAAGACTAATGCTTGGTGGATTCACCATGTTGTATTAGATTCCTTGTCAGAACAATTCACTCCTCTGTCTCCCTTGGCTACCATGAAATAAAAGTGTTTTATTAAATAAAACAAATATATAAGTAAACCAGGGACAGTACTGTCTCTGGCACACATACAAAAGCAAGTTTATATATGAAAGTGATATGATTCTCATATGATGTGATCTTACCAGTTTGCACTGGAATTAAGAAGTCCTGTAAAAATGAAATTTACAAGTTTATTATACCTTTAGATCCTTATTCAAAACTAAACTAAGGAATTGAAATATATTAGGCTATATTGCAAGTGAGTGATTTTTAGTAGGGTAGCTGTAAAATACTCCAACCCCTATGGGTTTTGTTTTCCACCATCCGTTATAGATTTTCTAAGTGCACGCTACTTGGTAATTTCCTCTTCCCCTTTTTTTCCAGTACTTTAGAATGGACATACTTTCCTCAGCTCACACAGGAACTTCAGCAGGAATGATACAGAACTCCTCTCTACCCCAGAAGCTGATTTATTAGAGGATTTAGTTTGGGCAGAAAAGACCTTTACTACTTTACCACTGGGAAAAATCAAAGAGCTAAGAAGTCCTATGTCCTGCTTTTTCTCTTTTAACTCTCCATTGGTAGATTGTACTGAAACTTGAGACCTATATATACATACAGATACTATAATGGCAGAGGAATGGTAACCTCACAGCCTGAGCTCTTTGGAAGAACAGATGGAGTGCATAAAAATCTGAGTTTGCACTTTGCAATTTTATGTGGTAGGACTATAGATGTGGCTAAGAGATGAAGAAAAGAAGGACACAAGGGACAGTTTAACATGGAGAATACCTTTGAGCACCTTGAATGTGTTATCATTAATTACACTTCACTTGTGTCCATGTGGCTGAGAGTTTTTTTATTAATTTGTTTGTTGGAGTTGTGCCAGCATGAATTATTATCTTCATTAAATCTATAATAGGGCTTGCTTTGTACTGGAGGGCAGAAGGAATGTACAGTAGGGAAAGAGAAAATAAATTATAACTATTCTGGGTTTGGTTATTCTGAAATATTCATTGAGCATCTCCTCTTGCATCTGTTTGATTTTCCATGAATGATTAGAGGATGGAGATGATGGCT
>JAOXNG010000026.1:57990141-58025743 GCA_028566535.1 Scolopax minor | reverse complement strand
GAATTGGTGTGGTAAATCACTGAAGTATTTTGTGCCATGCTTTTTTTTTTTTTTTCCCCACCTTGTTATAATACATCACCAATTCTTTGCAGCATCTGTACACTGGAATGCCACCTCTGACTTTAAAAGTCTTGCTCCATAATTTGCACCACCATGTGAGAGAGTGAGAAGCCCCATCATACTTCTTTTGTCTTGTGAATATTTGAATATAACAAAGTAAAGATCTCAGGAGGTCATGAAAAAACAGGGAAGTTACTTCCTCTTTCTCCACAAGTAACATGAGGTTTCAGAGGTATTTGTGGAAAGTGCAAAGTTACTTTTTGGAGTGAATGAGAGGAAAAACTTCTAGCAATTGAAATTTACTTTCTTTGCTCATATTCAGTATGACAGTATGGCGTATTGCACTTTATTTTGTCATTTTCATATCTGTTTTGGGTGAAAACTTGGACACTGAATCCAGGGGAAGAATTGCCATTTATTTCAATACAATACATCCGGAAATCCATCACTCACCATTTGTTTTCTGGTTTTCTGTCTCTCGTTTTATCTAAGTTATAATTTGTTCATGAGGAGCTATAGGGGACATTCTGATTATCTCACCAGTCACTGCTGACCCTTGGGCCCAGCTGTTTCGAGTGAGGTCAGTCAGAGAGTGAGGTGTGAACTTAAATGGCCATGCAGAAAAAAACCATTCCTATTTTGACCATCCTTACATATCCCTAACCCAGTAACAGGAAGAGAAGCTTCTTAAGTCGCATTTCTTGTTAAATCTTCCAGTCTGGGGAATTTTCTGTGGGAAAATCTGACACCTATCTGCCTTCCTTTTTTAATCCAATAGTGCAAAGAGAGCACACACAGTAGCATAGGAATCCAGTGGTTTTGCTTTCTCCCACACAGGTTATGACTGGAGCAGAAAGTTATTTGTATTCCCTATGAAAATTTAACAGCTCAGCCATACAGCAACACAGTTCTGAAGGAAGAAGTTTCCCCCCTTCATTTCCATTCATTTTGCCTAAAATAAAGGAATTTAATACCTAGGCTGAAGGAAGAAATGGATCCCAGCCATAATATCACATCCAGGCAAACATCATTTGGGACATGTGGATCTTAATTTGGACTTTAATTTTAGCTCTGTCCCTAGGGTTTGACTTGCCCTTAGGCTGCAAGTGTTACTCCAGTCATTGTTGCAGAACTTTTTTGTGCTTAAACTGGTCATCATCAGGCTTAGGAAGAGGCCTGAAAGTAGTCCGGGACCCAACCTTGCTGTATGATACCAATTATACAAATATTGCCTTTTTCTGTCTGCTCAGTTTCTTTTGACTGCAATGGATCTGTTTCTTTCTTGGTTTGTTTACTGTCTCACTGTTTTCCCAGTTATTGCGGTTTTGGACATTAACAGCGGAGAGGAATTCAGAAAAAAATTCTATAAGGTCTGTGCTGTAATATTCTTCTCTGAAGCAACATAGAGACATTTTCTTTCAAGAAAGTCACCCCCGTTATTTTTCAAATTAATACAAAAATAACCTATTTAAACCAAAAGGATGGTTTGCATGTGGGATTTGGCATACAGAAGATGTTAGTTTTAAATTATCCATGGGCAGTTTGATTCACTGAATAATTCACTAACCATGCTGTACAATGGCATTAAAAAATCAGCAACTCCTTGTACTATTATTCTGGCAAGCTTCTTAGAGATAAATTCCAGTCTTGAGGAGACTGTGTGAATACTTGTTCTTTCTCTGAACCCAAATATATATAAATTCATGTTTTTCCCAGTACATTTTTTAAAACTGTATTGTACATAGCTAAAAGTTACTTTTTCAGCATTAAAGTTTCTTCAAATCTACTGTTTTTATATGAAACTTGTATAAGAATTGCTACCTGCTCAGCATTAATGTTTGTTTACACAATGTGATTAAAATTATTTTTAATTAATATATTTGGTTACAACTAGTGATATACACTTCTGTTAATATTTGATAAAGAACCAAATATCTTTTCTTATCATGTTCAAATTATTCATAACATTAAAAACATCTAAAATCAGAAGATGTTGTTTTATGTTGTCACTGTATTAATCTACATCTAGAAGCATTGTTTTTATTATACAGACCTTATCTTCAGACACTAACTCAAGTTTAGCCACTTTTCTTACTAAGATTGTTTGATTCCTAGAAATCTGCAGAACCAAAGTAGGATTCAAACCCAAAATTTCCTTTTTTTCCTCCCTTCTCAGTCTCTGAAGTTGGAATCCTTAGAACTGTGCATGCTTCAGTAACATGAAGAATGTAAAATAAAAGAAATAGCCAGATGATGAAAACAATGTTTTGATGGTGAGACTTTTTGGGATTTTTTTTGGTTGTTTTTTTTCCTTTTTGCTTTTAGCAAAACACACATAAAAAACTTTGAGGAACTGAAAACTCAGAAAAAAATTTATGCTTGTTTCTTTTTGGTCAAAACAGATCATACATGACTGAGGCTACTATAAATAGACAGACTTAGTATGACTTAAGGCAACGTAATTAATATTTTGTTATATATTAGACAGCGAGATTAGTGGTCACCTCATCAGAAATGTATGCCTCAGCAGATACTGAAATAACCTTTGGGAAATTTAGCTTTAGGTGAAGTAGTAGAAGCTGTTGGATGCTGCAGCTGCATTACTTCAAAAATCTTACCCAGCTATGAATGCTAGATGGCTGTAACTCTGGTCCTAAATGACATGGTCCTTTTGCTTGGTATTGCTTTCAAAAGTAAAGGTGAAAAACCAAGAAGTCCTCGTTACTAAAATATTTACTTAAACCTTTCTTGTTCCCTGAGGTTTAACTGGAGTCATCCATCATCTTGTTGTTCTTTTGCTCCTTTTGGAGATGTTCCAAAACGTTAACTTTTATTTTAGGGATGAGTGTGTCTGTGCCTATGACAGAAAGCATGGCGTGCTTCCCACTTCTGCCTCTCTGCACTCTGTATAGATCTGGAATCTCAGGTTAGAATGGGAACATGTGAGGCAGCTGTAGGAGGGGTTCAGTGACATTTTCCTCAGTTAAAAACTACAAGCCATAGTGCAAGTTAATTACATGTGGAAATCTGTCCCTCTTTTGCAGAAGGCCCTGGAGACAAAAAACTTTGGAAAGGTCTTGTAGTCTCTTTGCAGTTAATCGACCACATAGAAGAAGGCAGGAGAGCCATGGGGTAGGCCTTCAATGACCCATGGCTTCAGAGTACCAATTTTTTTTCATAAAAGAACAAATCATATTGATGTTTTCAGCAATTAATAAAAAAAATAAAAGAAAAGCCTCGGGTCCTGCTGTGAAAGTTTTACCTCTACTGCTCCCTGAATGAACATTGGCAATCTTTGTGACTCCAAATGTATTGAATTTCTGCTTTCCTTACCCATTCAGGCAAGAAATGAAGAACAAGTCCTCACAGGGAACCTTGCAGCAACCATCTGAGGACTTTTGAAGGTTTTGTTCATTACCCAATTTGCTTATTTGGTGCATTGCTCTCTACAGGTCTAGCACAAACTCATTGGACAGTATCCCTCGGTGGAGTGTATTGGGTTATGAACTATAATGTCACATTGAGTTATGTCAGATGTGACACAATATGACCCTAGAAAATATGATGGATAGTGATGAGCAGAAAAGGACATTTCAAAAACTTCTGTCAAAGTGAAGCTTTTTGTATTATTATTATTAAAACTAACCTTGAAAAGAGTAATTTTTAGAAAATAAAATTTAAAAGGGGACAAGGATTTCCACCTCAGAATAATATTTATCGTCAAATTGGATGCAAATCATTAGTGGAAAAACAAATACTTCCCATTGTGGAATATATTCCATCTACAAGTAACAGAAATTCGATGATTATACATTTCCAGCTGCGCTGTCTTCTAGAGAAAACCAACTTCTCTTCAGTCTGATGTGTGGGGCTGTTTTACAAATCTGGGGAGATTATGCTGGATATATATCATATGCTCCCTCTAGCCGAGTTTGCTCTATACATATACATGTATGCTTTTTCTTAAGTTCCCTTCTTCAAATTGATGGCTCCCTAGTGGGCTTTTTAACACTTATGTGGTGTTTATCATCTTTACAAGATCTTTTAAATATGTGTGATTGTATTTAGCTTCATGAGGTGAGAGTGAACAGAAAGGACAACAGATCTGTCAATGGTGTTTAAGGTTAGGTTTACAGGTCTCAAATTTTGATTATGCAATGAAACTTCCTACATGTTAACATCTGATATAAATCCCATGACACGTGTTTCAGGGTCAGGCTGTTGGATGATATAAATGCTGTATATGGAATCAATGGCTCTGAGAGAGGTAATGCTATTTGCTGTACAGTTGTTGCTCATAATGCCAAAGATTGAAATGTGATTCATGGTGCTATAAGCATGTTAAATTGTATTTATTATTATGAAAATTACCTTTCTGCAGTTCCTATAAATGATTGCATTCTTGAAATAGGAGTTAGAATTATAACCTTTCAGTTCTAGGCTTTTCTCCATAAAGTTTATAAGAGCATAGTAGTAGATGGGGTGCATCCGACGTGAGCCTCCTGTTTCATCCCAAGATATGGAAAACTTGAAGTGCAGAAAAAAAATTGATGGGAAGGGGGGTAGGGAGAGCTCTGCAGAGCTATGTAAGGGAAACAAGGTTCTTTCACAGGCAATATAAGGTTTGTGGAAGAATAAAATGTACTGTTACTAGAATACACCCTCCTGCTTTTGCTTACTCAAGGAATTTTTTACCCTCCATATTACACCAATCCATCAATTTCATAACTCTGTTCTATCCAATGACAAGTACCTTCCATTTCTTCTCCAGTTTGTCTCTATTTCAAACATATCTGTTTCTTCAGGAAAGTTTTTTGTTAATAGAAAGTTTTAATTGCCTTGGTGAGACACATATGGCTTAAGATGTCTAACATTTGCTGGAAGTCTGTGTCTAGTTTTAGGACCCGCACTAAAAGAAAAACCTTAAAATTCTGGAGCATGTCCAGAGAAGAGCAACAAAGCTGGTGAGGGATCTGGAGAACAAGTCTTATGAGGAGCATCTGAGGGAACTGGAGTTGTTTAGACTGGAGTAAAGGAGGCTGAAGGGAGACCTTATCACTCTACCTGAAAGGACAGTGTAGTGAGATGGGAGTTGATCTCTTCTCCTAGTTAACAGGTGATAGAACAAGAGGAAATGGGCTCAAGTTGTGCCAGGGGAGGTTTAGGTCAGATATTAAGAAAAATTTCTACACTGAAAAGGTTGAAGAGTGGTGGAATCACCATCCCTGGAGGTATTTAAAAGATGGGTAGATGTGGTGCTTAGTGACATGGTTTAGTGATGGCTTTGTCAGTGTTAGCTTGATGTTTGGACTTGATGATCTTAAAGGTCCCTTCCAAACTATAAAATTCTATGTTTCTATGATTCTGAGTCTGAGGGGTTTTTATGAATTTACTTAAAGATTTATGTTGGTCTTTGCTAGAAATAACTGATGGAAAAACAGTCAGAGGTCAAAGCAATGTGCAAAAATCTTGTAGCTTACTTTATAGTCAAGAATAATAAGTTAACAATGAGTAAAAGATAAAAGCTGCTTTTTATTATCAAGTTATTCATATTCTATTCAGAGATAGAATTGCTATTTTTGACTTCAGTGAGTTTTGGATCACATTTTAAAAAAACAAAAAATCTTAAGTTCACAAGACTTTTGCAGGGAGGTAGGGACTGTGTTTTCAGACACCATTTTAGTATGAAGGAAAAACACTTCAAAGTTTAGAGTTGTCAGTGGCCTAAAACCAGTAATGTCCTCTGATGTTTTAGCATAGAGTAAATATGCTGTGGGTATATTTTCCTCTTGGAAGGCAGGTCAAGAATCAATGCATAACTTGAATGACATCTGTAGTGAAACAGGCATTGCTCATTCCAATTCTGGGGTTAAAAAACATGAGATTTGGGAAGCAAATGTGTATTTTATGCTTTGGGTTTAAATATCCTCAAAGGAATTCTCACTATTTGAATCTGAAATAATTTGTCAAATTAGCACATGACTGACATTGCATGAAACAGTTTCTGACATTCTGCAATGTGGAGTACAACAGAGTCATTGAATTGAATTACTACTGCTAGGTGAGGCATGAAAAGGCTTGAACAACATTGCATGAGTGTGAAGTTGCTAACCCAACGGTAGAACATGAAGGAATTGTTTCAACATTTTTTTTATGAGAGAAAGGGGATTTAATTGGCATATTCCAGTCATTATAACTGAGTTCACAAAGTATTGCTTTCACATGTACATTTAAAAGATCCACAAACATATGAAAAATATAAAGGCTGGTTTTAATCTACTGCTTACTGTTGAGTGTACGAATGAGGTATTGGTTTAGCTTACACAGAAAAGGAAATTAGATGCCCTTTGTGTCAGTGCTTGTACTAACAGATCCAGTGCTTGCACTAACAGATCCAACACTCAAAACAACTGCATGGTTTGATCTGGCTGTCATAGACAATATACAGAATGTTTGTCTTTTCATTTTTTTAGTGAAGAATACATATGACTAGTGTTCTATGCTGTTTTTTATCTGGTCATCTACTGAAATTAAAAAGATTTTTTTCTTGCTCAAGAGAGAGAGTGATAACAGTGACTGCTTTAATAAAAATCATCACTTAGTAATCAAGTCACTTTCCTTATGCACTATAAGGTGGTATGATAGAACATTATGCTTAAATGACTTTTAGCCAAAAGGAATGAAATATGTTAAACATAAAAAAATATTGTTTTATCTTCTAAAAAAAGAACAAAAGAGGTGGTGAGAAGAGTATTGATGCTTCTTGTAGCAGAAAAAGTGAAATTCTCAATCCTCTGCTTTCAGGGAGATAGGTTGTTCCATATCTAGTAGATGTATGAAAGCTTTGTTACTTTGCTCTGGTCTAATCTTAGATATTATGCTTTGAATGACTAACCAATACAGTTGTGCTTTGTAAAGGTATTTCTCAACTGCCTGACAGAGTAGCAAAATTGCTGGCAAATTCAAAGCAAAAAGAACCTACAAAAAAAAGCTGTGATACTGAATCCAGTAGTGATTTTTCTAGAACTAATGGAACTGAGTCTCTCCTCCTTGCATAAAGGGAATACCTCCAGACAAGTACACTTTGTAAATACCAAAATAAGTAGTAAGGCTTACATCTTCCAATTATTTTATATTATGACCCATCCGTCAGATGACAGAAAACATCACTCTGTGAAGTGGTTTAAGATCATTTGGACCCATAGTACTTAATGTTGAAAGCTGCTGCTGTTTACTAAACATGATTTTCTGTCAAAGTGAATGATGCGTATAAGTATGTGACACAACAAAACTGGGTCTGCAAGGATGGGTTCCAGTCAAAGGAGATCCCCAGTTTAGCTAGTTGTTACTGGCATAAATTAAAGACTGATAAATTTAATACATAAACTAAAAATCAGATCCACAATGTATTAAATATTAAAGCCAGATTAAACTCAGGCAAAGGACCTTGTAGCAACCACCATTCCAGATACCCTGTTGTGAAAATACAAAATTATCCACACTTTTTGGGTTCATCTCCTGATTTTCAAAACTTCTTAGCCAGCCCTTTCAAAGATCTAACTTCAGATGACCCAGCACCCACTTCAAACTCAAAAAAGACACTCTGACCTTCAAAAGAGCTCATGTCTATAGGTATTGATCTTCCTAAAAATCTGGCCTTAATTATGTGTATTGTACATTTAAATGTACATTTTAAATGTACAAAATTTAAATGCTGTTGGAATTGAGAGTGATTGTGTATTTTGCAGGTAACAACTATATATGTGCTCTGGAGGCAAGCATCTGGTAATGTTTGTAAAATCACTAATTTGTTATAAATTTTATACAAAATGCTCCCTTTAAGTGAATGCATTAGCTTTTAGACAATAATGAGTAAAATTTGAAGAGACAGGTTGAAAACATTTTATTCACACTGATGAATAGTTACCAACATAAGCACCTGCATTAGAAATCAAAATAGATGTCTAAATGCATAAAATATCTTGTGATGCCTCCACACACATTATTAGCTAATAACTATCCTGAAATTGTTCTACAACCTTCATTTTCAAAGCAAGTCTGTGAGACTGGATGTCATCTTTTCTGTTTTTGAATCAACTTTTTCTGTGTGTTTGTTTGACAAGTACTAGATTACATCATTGCTGAATAAATGTTTAATTTAGGCGTCCTCCTTAGTGTTGTAATCTTTTTGGTCCATTTGGTCCTGAAGGTTTCATGTATGTACTTTAGGTCCTCACACAGGTCCCTAGTGAATGTAAAGACAGAAACACATTGCAAATGGATGTTCTTTAAAGAACTAAATATGCAGCTAACAGAAAAAAATCCATATTTAACTGAATTGTGAAAGGCACTGTGCTGAAACTTTAATGTGTTTATCATGCATCTTCCAAAATAAATTGTCCTACTTTAATGCTGGTTTCTTAAAATATACATTAGGAGCTTTAGTGATTAAATGGACATTGTCAGCTAGGTAGCTATGCAGTTTGCTTCTCTTTTTTTTTTTTTTTTCTTTTTCTTTTTGTGGGTTTAATTGCATTTTGCTATTTAGTGGACAGTTTTTTCACTGCAGGAAAGACCCATCCAGGTTGATTGCCCCCTTAATACTGCTGCAGGCTGCTGTGAGGAAAAAGGTTGCATACACAGGACAAAGATATCATCTGAATTGTCTGAACGCCCTCAAGAGTTTGCAAGTACTAGTCACAGGGTGCATCTGAAGAAGTGGACTGCACCACTCTTACCTCAGGTAGGCAGCTGGCAAGCGGTCAGTCAAAGAGCTGGTCAAAACTTGGACTTTCTTATTAGCCAGAGTTACCTGAGCCATCCCAAGAAGCAATCGCTCACTACTGCTAAAAGCCATCAGAAAATGGCTGCCCACTTCTACAGAGAGTGGGAAGAGCGTTTCTCACTGACTTGGAAAATTTCATGGGGCTGCACCTCTGCTAATGCTGCTTATTCAGACTATGAACTAATAGCCAAATTAGATTCACAGGGAGGCCAAAGGCATAACATAGCAAATTCTGCAGGTTTTACTGAAGGCACACAGATTTGAAGAAATTTTTTCTTTGCCACAAGTCTACTGCAGACATGGAAGGGTTGGGCCTTCCAAGGCTTTGGCTCAATACATTGAACCTTAGTCCCAAGTAGTTTCTTGACATAAGTGACAACTGGGCAGCAGAAACTGCTCTGTGATAATGAATAGAATGAATATTATGCCCAAATAATGAAACAAAACAATAATTTTGCTACCAACTCTTTTAGGCATGGTGATTTGAGGCACTTACCCCACACTGTTCCATTTCAGGCCTTGTTGTAGTTTGGGCCTCAAACCAGGACAGGCCTTTAATTGTGAGTCTCAAGACATATGATACTGTTCTTCAGAAAATTAAAGATTCAAGTAAATAAGCTTTTCTGTTGTTGTACCTGGGAGCAATGGTAAAATTCTTTGATGTGATTTCTATTGATTACGTGTTCCTTAAGGGGTGAAACTAAGCGAATTTTCTAGACTGTAAGTAAGAATTTGAGTAAATTAATAGTTTACTATTATTATATAGGTAGGGTTAGTCAGACAAAATCCTTAATACTTTAAAATATTGCTTTGTTGGCTTTCTCAGCCTTGCATTTTTTTCCCCTTAGACAGCTTAGTTAACATAAAACTGCCTTACCGGCCATTATTCTTTGCCAGCCTCAGAAAGAAAATTACTTGCAATACAAAATACATAAGCTGAGGTCAACACAAGTGGGTTTGGTCATGCCAGTTCTTCCTCTTTAACCAGTACTTACTCCAAGGAAGAATAAGTTGTTCTTATTGCTCATTTTACCACCAGTGTCTTCTACATCTTCAAGAATACCAATGATTTGTACAAGCTGTGAAAATTCTGAAGAGTGAAAAGAGTAGTGCTGTCTCCCTTCCTTCTCCCAGATGGAAAGTAGAACAAGACAAGGGCCTGCTATGAAAGAGGGGAGTTACAGAGTAGTTGGGCATGTTATTTGTAGAATGACTGATGTTATTATTGAACATACACTCAGGGAAAAAGATGCATATAATGAATAAGCTGCTCTGTAAGCTGGGCATACAGACTATACTGAATATGTACCGTATTTGAAGGTAAGGAGGAGATCCAATCCGATGGGATTGAGGGAAAATGACAGAGTTCACATTAGTTTGAACTGTGGATTGGTTTATGTGGAGAAATACTGGTAATATTATACAGAACGGCTTTATAACTTGTTACTTAAATTTTCTGTATAATCACCCTATTGATCAATATGGGATAGCATCAATATTGAAAAAACACTGTCTCTCTATTTTTTTTAGCATTTACTTATATATTTCAGAGAACAAAAAGTCCCCAGAGTGTAAATTAAAACACTGATCCTCTTATGGCACAGTCACAGTCTATAGCATAGCAAAGCAGCAAAAGCTGCCTGTGTACAATATATCTCGAGGCTTGAAAAACTGATCATTCCTCTTCAGCATTTTATCATCACAACAAAGAATATTTTATCGAACAGTGCCTGGAGAATTGCACCCAACTCCCACTAACTCCACCTTGCTATTTTAAACTCTAAGTCAGCTATGAAACACAATTTCAGTATGATTTCAATGCAAGTATAGATATTATAAGATTGATGGTGCCATACTAATTTATTAAGCATGGTCCACCAAGAAATGTATTAAAACCATTTGGGACATACTCTAGTCCATAGAAAGACCTCTCTTTCAAAAAAAAAAAACAACCAGTGGCCCCGGCAACTTTATCTCCACTATACATTATAGTACGAAGAAAAGCAGATTGATAGGAAAAGCTGCACTACATTAGAGACCGTAATGGGATGGCATATCACTTCATATAAACTGTTCATCTCATGTGCTGTGTCTTTGCCTTCCCAGAAAATCTGATGGTGTCTCAGCAGACTAGCTTTATCTGGGGGTCTGTGTGCTGTATTTTGACATGTTTGCAGCAAGACCACTTGTGCTTTTCTTCCTTCTTCCATGGCTTGTGGTCTGCCTGCTTTCTCTTATCTGTGCATCACCATTCCCTTGCACCAGTGCTGCTGTCTGTGCAGCTGCACGGGGAGCCAGCTTGGGCAGATGACTATAAAGAAACATGCTCCAGCAAGAGGATACTGGGGGAGTAGTAACAGGGAGGCAAAAAGCATCATGATGCACACTGGGAGAGGGGGAGGCATTACTCAAGCTGCTGATGCTGCTGAGATCCATTTCATGCTCTCTGGTTATCATGGGCAGCACTTCCAAAAGCAGTCTTTGAGAAGAAAATCTGCATAAAACCACCTGCTGAAAGACAAGAGATATTGCCTGCAGCTTAGGACACAAGTCAATGCTCCCTCTTGGTTACTTACAGGTCAGGGCTAGTCAAATGACATTTTTCCTTCTGTCTGTGATAGATGTATTTTTTTCCTGCCAATCTTTTTGGTTTTGTTTTTTCCCCCACTGAATGTAAACTGAATTTTGACTACTATAGGTCTGCAAAGTTACTGCCTGCCCTCTCAAGGGAGTTAAACTGTCTAATTTAGCTTTCCAGAATGATATAAATAGGCAAACATAGTTACTGTATGCATGGAGAGGATATGAAGAACCATCAGGTTATGACCCAGGTTTAGGAATCTCAGTCTAAATTGAACAGAATTGTCCCTTAAAAGAATTAATAGGGAAACATTTTAGTTTTCAGGCAAGGAAAGCTTTATTACACTCACATGTAATGTTGAACACATAGGTAAGGGAGTCAATTATTTCTGAGATTTCATTGGAATAAAGTCTAGTCAAGAAATTAAAAAAAACTCCAAAACAAACCTGGTCAAAGTTATTGCTGTTACACTCTGAGTTATTTTCAGAAAGGAAAACAAGAGGACACAGGGGACCACAGGCCTGTAAATTGCATTGTCGTACTGAGTAAGCTGAGTGATTAATACACTGGTAGCTGTCAGTCTGTAAGCAATTAGAAGAGGATATGTTGATCAGTTCTAGGCACTGTGGATTTATGAAAAATAAATACAAAACATAAATATACCTCTCCTAACCAGATCTGTCTTTAAGAACAGAGTAAGCATATCGTCTTTAAAAAGTGAACATTTGGGAACAGAATAGATTGTAAATTCAAACTTGTATCCATTTTAACAAGCAGGATCTATGCTTGAAGGTGATAAAATGGTTATATTTTACCTCAAACAATCACTGGATGTGGGAAACCTATCACCATGTTGAATTACTTGAAAAGTTCAGGTATGTCACATGCCCAGAAGGCAGTGATTTGTTCACAGGAAACCAAAAGGGGTCAAATCATTTTACCTTGATTTAAATTTTAATCAGGTTAAATTTTCACTGCTCATTGGGGCAAATTCCCACCATTTACTATGTTGTTTTTTTTCCTAGGATTGCATTGTTAGTTGTGTTAACATCTACTGATATATTATAAAACACTTATTACAGAAGACATAAAAACACAGTGTTTTGAGGCCCTCAACCATGTAACAAAATACTTACTCTCTGACTCTTTTGCCCTTCTTCTGCTCTGTTTCTCTTTCCATGTTCTTCATTTATGAGAATAGTTTTCTCTTCTCCCCACTCCTGCCTGTGGGATAGCTAAAGGAATTCTGATCCTAATCTGCTTCTCATTGTACACTCTGTAAAATCTGCTGGTTTATGTACATCATGGAACATGGGAAACTTGCCGCAAACAGCTCTTTACTCAGTCTGCTCTCAGTGCCAGCCATTCGCAGATTGATTTACTATTCCCAGTTCTTGTGACTTGCTTGTGACATTTATCTCTTTCTGGAAGTGGTTTGGAAATATGTTGCATCTGAATTTCCCGACTGAACTGGGGTATCCTAGTGGCATTGTTCTTACGATGGTTTATCATTATTACCTATTATTAGTATTGTTAGGAAAGAAGTATTTTTAATCAAAAGAAATATAACTATATGGCTGGATACATTAAAAAATCAGTGTTGGGGATGATTCAGAATTTTACTTTCCTGTTTAATTACAGTCATAAAATCAACCAGGGCAGGCTGGATTTATCACATATCATTGTTAATTTATTTTTGGTGAGTATTGGATCACTGAAACTTAAAATTTTTTTTTGCCAATAAATTCAGTGACTAAAACTTTAGTGGAAAGTGAAGAGGAAAGTTTTGTCAACATGAAAAAATTCAATTGTTTTGAAATTTGAATCTGTATGTATAGAAAATGTTCATTTCTACTTTGCCAGGAGTACCTATTCCACACTTTTGGCAAACTATTTGGTGGAATGAGGAGGCATGGTGTGTTATAGAGTAAGTAGCACTGCAGATATTGAAAGCAGCACTGGAAACAAAATTATGAGCAATGATTTTCTGAGTCAGAGCCATTCTTAATATAAACTTTATCAGCGTAGGCCTATGCACTTCAGAGGACCTCGGCAGGGATTCATAATGCAGTGACTGAGCCTGTAGGGATCCCTTCCAACATAAAAGGTTCTGTGAATCTTGAGAAAGCACTCAGTCTTCAGCATGAGTCCCACTCAAATGGCAAACATCATGTTAGAGTAAAACCAGTTCAACATTAAGTGTTTGTCACCATTAAAATGGAAAGCTGGGGTTTGTTTAGATGGTTTAGCACAAGCAGTAGGGGTTGCCAGGCTCATATAAACATTTACCTTTATTTAGTGATAAGCCCATAGCTGAGAAGCTTATGGGTATTTATACTTGGCTGTGGCAGTCTTGTAATTATTTAATAAGGCACACAGAAGATAAGGTTATCATGATATAAGTGCCTGTAATCCCTCTGGGGTGTAATTACCTCACGATAACCTCATCCCTTGAAGTTGTCTCTATTGCTAATATGAAAAATGTTTGTTTTCAGTGGGAACATATATTTTGTGATGGAATAGCATTAAACTGTCAGATCAAAATGTTAAACAGCAGTTGGAATGAGCAGAAGGGTTCAGATGGATTAACTCAGCCCTTGTAGACGGTTCACCAGATGAACTGAAATGATCCAAAGCCGTTTTATAATGAGTCAGGTTTTAAGTCTGGAAGTATCTGAAGAGAAATAGATGTTTTCCTAGAAACGTGCTTTAGGTTTCTTAGACTACAAGTGAGCTGCAAGTGAAGCTTGAGATTCATGAGAATGAGGAAATATGTTTCAAAAGATATAGATTTTTGTCATGGTAACATCTGTGTCTTTTCTTTGGAATTCAGCGTTTTGACTCATAGATTGCTCATCCGGTAACACAGAATTTTGTATTGCATTGTAAATCATGAGATAAGCATTAATAAAATGCACGTGCTTCACAAATAGGTCTTGAAGGGCATCTGTTATTCTTCTTACTACAAAGGATTTTCAAAGCACACTAACTCACTTGAACAGTGCCACGTGAAAGTTAGGTGAGACTGGCACAAAGCATCCAAAATATAAAATATAAATATACTTTCCTCAAAAGTAGAGAAGTGTACGGGCAAGAGGACTCCTCAGCGGGCAGAGAAATAATGTTCCTGAAGAACACAAGTCCGGGTCAGGGACTCTGCTCTTGCTTCAGGCATCAGCTGACATAAATTTGCATATCTGAGCAGTTGCCCCCAGACGAGTGTATGACAGCCACACTCGTTTCGTGTCCCAGTTTGCTTTAATAGGAAGTCCCGGGGTCTGCTTCTACAAGCTGCCATGTACAAACTCGTAAGGAAGCCAATGTGAGGTCCAACAGACAGACCCCGCAGCTCCAGAGGCTGGAGGGACCTCATGGGGAAACCTTTCCCATCACATGAAGGGTGTTACAAACGGGAGGTCAGCATGGCAGGCTTAATGTTTAGGTTTCCACACTTTTTATAGGCTCTGGCTAGCTGTGTGCCTGAAGATGGAAAATATTTGGAAGTAAACCAAAAATTTCAAAACTAACCTTATATTTCCTTAGGATTTTTGGCATCGGTGGCTCTTTTGGCTGTGTCTGAGTGGAATAAGCTGTGTCTTTGAGTTTAGTACATTATACAGTAACATATTACACCTCTCTTTTTTTTGTGCCTGGGAATTTCACCTCATCCATCTTTCACAATGTTCAGCAGAGACTTTTAAAAATCCCTGAGCCAGCTTTACGCAATTAATTGGAGACAGGGCCAAACCCTAGATCCTGGTTTCAATCCTAAATCCTTGTTTGGCTTGAATTTGATGCTATGCTGGGCCTAAATGAAACACAAAATCAAAACATTCAACATTTAAGAAAATTTGAATTTAAATCTTATTTGTTTGACTGAGCCCATATACCCTTAGTGTAATTTCAGGCAATTCATTACCTACACCTGAAAAAAATCTTAAACTCAATAGTAGTAGAATTAGTGGTAAAAGAGGGCATAGATTAAAAGATTTAAAAATATATCTCCATTAAAGCTACATCTTCTTTAAATGTTTTAATCATTTAAAGATATATTCCATTTAAAATTTGTCTCAATCATTATTCTGGTTTGGTCATTAGTTAAGAACTATTAAAATAACTCATATGTGTATCTGAACTCCTCTGTGTTCTCTCTTTCCAGTTATTGAAGAACTACAGCCTACTTATTTGCTACTCCCCTAGAAAAACTAGAAAGCTTCTGTTTGCACAGAAATGTATGGCTTAGGGAAATATATGGGGGATAATTGTTTTCTTATTCTATAGTACATAATTAATTTTTATATTTATATATTTATATTGTTGATATACCTATATTACTTATGTATGTGTATTATACTGTTAAAAAATGAGGGTTTATAATAATTTTCTCCATTTCATATTTCCATTTTAGTTATATGGTTCTAAATCAAAACATTAACACCCCATGTTAGCGCACAGCTTTCGTTTTTCCATTTTAGTGTAGGACACACTCAAATTTTTGACAGGGTTCAGAAGGGCATAAGCCCTTAAATTAATCACTAATTCACTGTTTCCCAGAGTGGGACAGTGACATTCGGGCAGTTTCCCTGGAGCACTAGTGTTGCTTTGGAGCCCTCTCCTGGAAATCGCACTTTTGAATTTTATCTTGGGAAGCAAATAATGAGTTGTTCTTCATTTGGATTTTGCTTTAAAAGAATCACTTGGAAAGTTTACAGCTGTGTGAATAAAGGAATAAAGGATTTTTTGCTTATTTTGTTATATCTTTCTGAATAAAAATGGGAACCCAACGATAAAGTCATGATTGTTAATGATGCTGACTAGATAGTTCCTTTTCTGATGCTTGGCCCACTTCTTTTGAGTTTCCTGATCTCTCCACGGGGACTCCAGGAATGTAAATTCTGGTAGATGCTTTAGCTTGACCCACTTCATCTCTAACTCTGATATCCTGAGTTCCAATACACTCCAGAAAGCATCTCAGTTTATAACCTTTTTCATCTAGTATTTCCAGTATTTGCTTTCCTGTGTTTCATCCTTCTTGATTGTTTCTGTAACTGATCAGGTAATGTATTACTATTTCACCTTAGGCTTAATCTTGTATACACAAGATTTATTACTGGTATCAGTTTACTCAGTGTTTAACTACCTATTCCCTGATTGCATATTTTCCCACACCTGAAAACAACAGTGATTTGGAATGGCAGATATAGTGAAACTTTAAAAAAAAAACCCACAAAACAACATTGTGTGTTACCTTTCAGTGATAGAGAATTCGTGATTTATCTTTCTCTCTAAACTAAACCAGGAAAACCATCAGAATTCACTGAACATTTAGATATCAAATTAGCAATTCTTGAGGTTTACAGAATGAGAAGATTCATGTGTTCATGTGGAGAGGATATAATTAATCCTGTCATTCTGTTCTGTGTCATTGCCGTGCAAAGAGTAGTCATTGTGCTGTCTGCACCTCTCAAGTCTTAGCGCCTGTTCATGCTATGTCATTGCATCTCCTTCCAGCTTCATGGAAAGCAGGGGAGGGTTAATTGTTTTTGTCCATTTTCCTGCTTTCTTTGGGTCAAAATTGAGCAGAAATGTAGCTCTCATCAGGAAAATATGAACTGATTAGTGTTCCATCTGTGGCACGCCTTGACTGCCAATGGATTTTTTAATTATATTAAAATGATGTACTTTGTACTTTGATATGAGAAGTGAAATAGGAAGCTAATTTCTAATAATTGCTTTAAAATGTGCTTTGGAGGAAATATGGAGATATTAGCATTACCAGTAATACAATCTGAATGAGCTAAATGGGAGGTGTAATGAGAAGTTCAGGGCAGGAGGGAGCAGGCAGAGAGGTTGAAAATGTCATTGTATGTCAGCTGAGACATCATTTCCCAAATGATAGTTTGGGAAATACTGCCCCTGCTGTATCTCAATACCAAATGAATGCCTCTGCAGCAATTCTGTGATAATATTGATTTACCCATCCCCATTGCCCCTACTGGAACATAGCCCTATCCTTGAGATGGATTTACAGACAATATCTACAATATACTTCCATTAATATCCAAAGTAATACTCATGGTTCCTTGTTTGTTCCACCTTCAGGATTATTCTTTGCTCCTAGCTTTATTGTTTGAACTCCACTGAAAATGTACAGTGCATAGCCCACATTATATTTTTTTTAAACAGTCACAGTCACTACAAAAATACAGCTTAATTAACATTTTTGACAAACTAGGCCACAGCAAGAAAAGAAGAAAGCTGTTTGTTGATCTGTGGTATTAAGCCCTCCAGTCTCAGGACAAACGGTACTCTCTGAGAGCCCTGGGAAATTGCCATGACTGCTCCTTCAGTGAGGTTCTTTCCAGTATTTTAACTTTTTCAGATTTTATTTGTTACTTGAATGTAACTTTGGAAAAAAAAATGTGTATTATTTTTCCTTCCTGTTCCCTTGCTATGATCTTAACTCTAAACAACTCTAAACAAAATACCATAATTAGAATTATTTTAGCCATTTAAAGAACACTAATCAAGGCACATTTGTATGGCTGATTTGGAGAACCTAAAAGACACTTAGGTATAATTATAAAACAAGACAATGAATTAAAATTAGGGTCAGACATTTGGAGAAGAAATGTTTGCTGATTATATGTAGCAAAGCTAAGTTGCTAAGGAATTGTCAGTTATGAGATTTGTGTTGTTTGCATGTTTCTGTGTGTGTGTGTGTAGGATTAAGTTCATGAAAGCATCCTGTGCTACATAAATGCTTTATTAGACAGAAGAGAATCTGTGTGGGAGAAAACTACAATGAACATTCAAACCTCGTGAGACAAAGGATAACCCATCCAAAGATGTAAAGCTGCAGGAAACTTGGCTTTGTTAGTTTTGCTGCTCATAGAAATACTTGTAGTTGTTATAAATTGTTAAAGTTCATAATCTTGCTTACTTTTTCTAGCTGTATTTTTGACAGCTAACTCTGAATTTTCATTTTGCTGAAAACCAGATTTTATTGATTCCACTGAAAAACAGATTCTAGACAAAAGCAAGTCTATGAAATGGAGTTTAGAAATAACCACACTTAAAAAAAATCTCACACTTAAAAGATTTTTAGTATTTAATTCCTCTAGTACCACTTCAATTCTTATTACTTTGTATAAAAAAAAAAATGCACCTCCAAGAACCTACTTTATTTTAATTCAAATAAAATCTTCATTCAAATCCCAAACCCAAATTTTCTGGCAAAGTTTATATCATCTTTCAAAGTTATTGATGTCTTTTACTCAGGTTTGGTTTTGTCAGCCTAACATTTAAAATC
The DNA here is from genome assembly GCA_028566535.1 of Scolopax minor. Classification (NCBI taxonomy): domain Eukaryota; kingdom Metazoa; phylum Chordata; class Aves; order Charadriiformes; family Scolopacidae; genus Scolopax; species Scolopax minor. The sequence continues at coordinate 58,007,005 of JAOXNG010000026.1, read as the reverse complement.
CCTGAATTCTTCAGAGGAGTGTTTGTAATTTTGATGTCCTTTACAATTTCTGGCTTGAAGAATAAAGACTTTGGAATTGAAATAATTAATTGACACAAAACTAAGGAATGAATAGCATCTATCTTGAGATGTCAAGAGGCAACTTCAACACACCATAGGGATCCCTGATCATTTTCTAAATTTTCTGATTATTTTCTAAAATGGGATAGTGAGCACTGCAGAACATAGACGGGTTTGTAGTGTTATTAGCCTTTGGATCCCTATAGTCCCGGCTGGCCCATAGCCAATCTGAAGCCCCAATTAGCTAAGCACAGCATTCCATTCATGCTTAAAATTCATAAAACTTACCGTACATATGTTGAAACTCAACAAAAATAGTGTGGCTTACTTTTATTACACCCTGACCTCTTGTTTTCTCCCTTCGATTGCTGTCACTTAGTGCCTTTATGGATAAGTGACTTAATGATACTTTATCTGCAAACAGTTCTCTTGTGTCTTATTTTATTTTTACTAACATAAACCCTTCTGTAACTGTGGCTCTCTGTTTTACTGAACACAACCCTATGGAACTGTCTGATTACATGACCTCATAATACTGAAAATTTCTTGGGAGAGTGGAATTCCCTCTTTTATTACTCACACTAGTATCTATGTCATCACTGACATCAGCATTAAATGTGATCTGGGTACTTCCATAGGGATTGCATTTCCTTAAATAAGGCTAAAACCTGATCAGCAAAGGTCCTTAAAATACAATTACATGTTGCAAAACAGACAAAATTACGGCATTGTGCATTTTCAGCAGGAGAGTCAAAAATATAAAAACATGCATTTCAAGAAAATAACCAGGGATGTTGTTTCTTCCTTAGTTTAGGATCTCACTCTCAGGATGTGTCTCAGAACTCCATCAGGCACTCCAGAAAGGCACGGGTATCCAGAGGGGCCCATGTCCTATCTGCCAGCTCCTTGCAGATATTCTGGATACCCTAGAGGGTACAAGTGGCATGAGATGCCTGCATTTAGGCAACTGAATCTGACCCCTGATGAAACCCATTAGCATGATTTGATCTTGGGTCAACATTCACCAAACAAAATTATCTGAGCAAATGCCAGAAAAGAGGCGACGTGAAGCAGGAAGCCAAAAACGCAAAAAAAAAAAAAAAAGAAAGAAACTCTAACACTGTCAACTCCCAGTAGTCATTGAATGGAAAGGCAGAATTATATGTAAAGAATCTTTTGCAGAATGATGGTGAAAGGATACAATTAAAATATGCTTTTCAAGTGTTGGTCTCAACATTTGAGAGTGTTGAGATTTTCAGTCTATGCAGAAATTCTCTATGGAGTTAGCAAATTGATACCTTCTGAAAGAAAACAGTCAAAGGAACTTTTTCTCATCTATTGCATGTTACTGATGGAGCAGTTTACTCTAAGAAAAGCCTAGAAAACACAAGATAAAAGATTCTCAGAAAATAGCCTGAGCTGCAAAACCATGAAAACAATACAAGATTTATGTTGTACCTTACAGAAAAGAATATATTTTCAAAATTGTATCAAGTCAACAAAAATTTCCTTGATGAAACAAAAGCAAACATATTTCAGGCACAGCAAACTGAAATTTAATTCAATTTTTAACCCTATTGAAAATTAGCTGTAGGCAACCTTACCAATGACGATATTACTTTAAAATGAAATGACAAAATGACATTTTTCTGACAGATGTTCTTTTTTAGCCTAAGTTATTTGATAATTTTTACCTAAATCTATTACTAATTTCAGCTGGCTCAAAGCTGCAGTTTTCAGGAAATAAATTATCTGTTTAAAAAATTGCATTAACTCAGATACAATTGAGTTAACATTTCTGTTGGAAATCATAAAAAGGGAGTACTACAGTACAGTAGGCATTTTTCAGCCAATCACACAATGTAAACATTTTTTCCAACTCATTAATATGTCTTGGGAAACCAGATGAATATTTGTAAATAATTATTTCAAGAGAAATTAATGAGTTCACTGTTGCATATCTTTGTATACATTGCCTCACCAAATTAATTACATTTATTAATAATGTTTTTCTCTCGGGAGACTTATAGCAAGCACTGAAGTGATTTAGACTATACTTAGGCAGTAAATGTTTCACAATTTAAAAAATATCATTCCATATTTTAAGATCTTTGATAATAAAGGTAACTAGAGCTGTGACAGCCTTTTGAGAGGGTGATGAGGAAGTTTTAAAATCTCAAAACTTAAAAAGTATTCCATATTTTATATTTATAACCTTAATATTGACACTTGAAAATACAGGCAAGATTCTTGAAAATGGACTATCAGCTAGAAAGATTTCTAGGTAGTGACAAGATACATTTGTCATAAGTTACTGTGTAAGAAGTGTGTTAGTAGGGCAAAGTAAATGCATTTTTAGCAGATTAAATAATTCTGTATCTGTAGTAAAGTTGGTAAGAAAGCCAGTGTGGGTACTCCAGAGATCTTCCACTTCCCATTGCTAACTGAAATTAGGTCTTTTTATGTGTGTATATAGCTAGAAATACACCTACACTGTGTGGGTGTGTGTGATAGAGACTGTGAATATATATGTGTGAATGTGGGGTGCTAATTGGTAGACATATATATGAACTGAACACTGAAAAGAATTGTAATATCACTGAATTGCTATAAGAAGTATTAGTCTAAGAAAGGGCTGTTGTAGAGAATGCAGACATGAAAGATATTCTCAACAGCGTGACTGTAACTCTTCTGCACTATAAATCGCCATTTCTCAATTCCTGTTCTGAGGAGTTGAGAGAGGAGCTTGATTCCTGAAGTACAAGGTTGCTGAAAGGGCATAAACCCACAGCTGTGCCTAACAGTTGAAAAACATCACAGTTTTTTAGGAGGGAATCAACAGCACATTTTGTATTAGCGGTGTCATTGATAAATAATGAACATAAAGTGTGAATAATTTAGTTATTAATGTTGTATGTCCGTCTTTCTTATTCTACTCTTGTGCCCTGGGTGAATTACTAAAAAGAGATAAAATAATTAGCACAGTTTCCCCTCACCCCCAAACCGACCATCTCTAAGCATTATTTCATAAACAGGAAAGCTAAATTATAGAGAGGGCAAGGGACTGTTTCTCAGAAATGGGGAGTGATCACATCCCAGATGAGGTCACTGGGATGCCTGGACACTCACCTTGCAGGAGCTGTAAGTGGCTGCTGAAGAAGTCTGTGCCCAGACCAAGAATAGAAAACACTTTTCCTGTGTTCTGGGTCTATTTTTTAACCGCAAGTCCCTTCCTTGTGCTTATTTGCCAAACCCCTACTGTAGTGATTTCTGGTTATAATCTCTTAAATTACAGAGCAAGCCAGAACTGGATCATTTTGGTTTTGCTAAATGGTTTTTATATAGATTGTCAGATTGGCTGGACAATTCGTGTCTTCTTTAGAAGGAACCTGCATTTTACAGAGTTCCTGTCGATGCTACATTTAAGGTTGATAATTGACCCAAAGGACAGTTACTTTGAACAAAAATACATGTAAGATCAATCATGTTTTATTGCGGCTATTTCACTTGTTTATATAGTATAGGGGTTATTTCAGGTTAAAAATTAGCCTAAAATATATTTCTTTCAACAAATTCAGAGATTTTCAGGCTAAGAAAATAATGCTGCCTTGGCTAAAACAATAGCTTGTGATAAACATAGTTAAGATTCAAATAGAGACAAATAAGCTTAAAATATGTAAAGTGGTGGCAGATTTATTACAGTTTTAGTAACATTATTCAAAAAATATTGTCGGCTTAGTATGCAATCCACTGTACATCTCTCAATGGATGTGCCACCCACCTACTCTTGAGAATATTCATGACACTGCTGCTAGACTGTATAAAGTCACTGTCACTAAACTACACTGGGGAACAAAGAAGGTTGACATTCTCATGCGCAGCTCTGCAAATCACATCATATTTGACATAGACTGCAGTTGATGCAATCATTTATACTTTGGGTCCAACACAATATTAACTCTTTTCTTGCTGATGGGATGTTTACGATTATTGTGTCTTCAGTAGATTTTTAAAAATGTTTAGTCAGACTTAAATCGTAACAAATGAGCAATTTGAGATCTCATGCACAGACAGAATACCCAAGGCAGACCAAAGAGTAGAGGAGGACAGCAAAGAATAACCTTTTCCTTTGAAATTAGTGTGATGATAAATCCTTATATCACAACATTATAAGACTGACTTTATGACGCATTTCGATATGCATTCTAATAATATAGGGTCTAATAATCCTTTTCTTAGGATCATTTGCCCTAGAATTTCTCCTAGGCAGACCTCAGTCCTTGTGCTGAGCAGGTCCTTGCTGGGGGGAGCAGAGCTGCACAGAAAGTCTCCCAGCCCAGCTGTATCCCTTTTAGAGGATATAAACATTTGACTAAGCTGTTGCTCTCTACCAAAACTGAAACCTTTTGTTTGTTTGTTTGCTGGTTTGTTTTGTTCAGCTTTAATTAAGGCTTGACAGCAGTGTTATGGTGTAGTGTGACTCACTGTATCTCTATTTAAATGGGAATACCACTGAGGAAATGTATGTCTCACTTGAAATTCATCTTTGAGTTTTCAGTTTGCCTTTGCAAAGGGCAATGATAATAATTAAAACAAACCTCTTCCCTAAAAAAACCCCAGTCCCTGGTCTGGAATGCAGCTACCTGAGAGGCAGTGAATTACCTTTCACCCTGCCACAGCTTTGGGGAACTAAAGTTGCCTTGTACCTTCTTGTCATCTGCTTCTGAAATTTAACTCTAGAATTTCCAGTAGGGCAACCGACAGATACTGTTTATCTTTGAAACTTACAGAGCATTTATCAAAATATTATGTATGAGTATTTAGATTAGCCTATGGTAAACTCACAGTTTCTAGTCACCCTTGTGAAAATGAAATAAATGCTCTGACTGAAGCATTAGTACTAATGTTTTTTATACAGTATGTTCTTAGAAACAATGGTGCATCACTAAGCTTTCATGCAAAGGAAATAGATGTAATGAAAGTTAATACATAAAAAAACCCAAAACTGTTGAAAAGAATGTGAATCCCAAGGCTCTGGATCTGTGAGAGAAACAGACCTTTGTGAAGAGCCAGCAAGAGAGGAAGTAGGAAAAAAAGGTGATTCATGCATTCTTGTCTAGAATGCAGAATAAGCTTGTAACTTAGTTTCTGTGCATGGGAAATCTCTCCACTCCAGATAGCATTTTCTTATATTTCTTATATATTACTGACCAAAGTATCACAGTCAGCTGCAAAAAAAATGGATTGCTAGAGACAGAAGATTTTATATCAGTCTTCTCTTATTCAGAACATCAACTGAGACGTAACACAATATAGCTTTGGTTTGTGGAGAATTTCAGAGACGATTACCTTGTTGTTTTGAAAAATGATTTTTTTTCTTTTGCACATCCAAAAAAAGGGACAAATAATTATCAGACAGCTAATAGGAAAAAGTTGCTAATATAATTTATGCTTGAGAAATATCAATCCAGGAAATAGCTGATGACAAAAAAGCCAGTCTTCAGCTATATAAGTTGCTCATTGACGTCTTGGGACCTCATTGTGCCCTATTAAGCAGATGTCCTAACCTGTTTTTCAACCTGGTAAGGGTGCTTTTTTCCAACAAAGAACAAGAAAGAAAGGCTTTATATATAGCTACCTCTAAAGACTATTTGAAAGCCATCCATGTTTGAGTAGGAAACTTAGGACATGGACTGGATTGAACCTAGTTAACTCTTAAGCACTTACCTGAGGCAGTTAGAGCTGCTTCCAGTTACCCAAGGCTCTTTGAAAGAGATAGACATCTCCAGAGGGCAATTCAATTGACTTGGGATCTCTTTTTATAGTTCCACTGTTATTATAGTGTTTTTAAACATTACATGATATTTATGTCTGTTTACATAAATTATCCAATTTTTTCTCTGTAGAGTTTGGTACCAAATTCACCTCTTTGTGAATTAGTCTGAAGATACAACCTGGGGAAAACAGAATGAGCATTGACGAGTTTTCAGAGTTTTTAGAGGAAATGAGCTATAATGTGTGATTTTTTAAACAAATATTAGTTAGACTGAAAGTTTAAAAATAAATCATAGGAACTTTTAGATGGGGAGGAGTATAAAGGAGATTTGTTAACAGTAAAACATAAGAAAAATGGAAGACATGAATAATTTAAAAACAGAGGTTGCTCTCACTGTGTAGAAAACAGAAGTTGCTCTCACTGGCAAACGAAGAAATCTTGTGTGGCTTCTTGTTTTTCTATTTTCTGTCTTGTTATAATGAGGAAAAACCCCTAGACTAAAAAATGTAAATCTCTTGTATATGACAATAAGATTGCAATTTTTTTCTTTCCCTTTCTCACTTCATCATCCAAATCTAAAGTCTAGATCAAAAACACAGAAAGTCTGACAAAGATGAGCTGTATTCATATTTTGTAAAGCAGTGGTTTAAAAAAAAGTCAGAGATTCTCTTTCTGGTCAAGTAACTAGTTTGTTTGGGCATTCTGTCCTTCCTGCTTCCCTATACATTTTTAACTTTATTATGGAAATAATTGGAGGCCTTGGAACCCTTTGGATGCCAGGTTAAAATCCCTGGGACCCCATCTTCCCAGTAAGCAGTGTCAGTAAATTACAGGGCTCAGTAGGTGGTTTATGGTTAAAGATTCCCATAAAACAGCCTGCAGCTTCTTGCTTCAGAAACAGTTAGGTTTCTCGTGTGTTATTTAGGAAGAGAACTGGAATCATGAAACAATGACTGTTTGGTTGGTTTTTGTTGTTGTTGTGTTTGGTTTTTTTCAACAGATCTTGCTTTTCAATTAATTGGTAGTGTGCAGACAGAATTGGCACTTTCTGTATTAATGCTCTGATAGTGCCAACACATAAAAATTCCATTCAAACTGTTTAGGTCAGAGTGACAAGTCAGTCACATGTCAAAGTAGGTTCATAGTAGCTCCACAAAAAATAGTAATAATCAAATCTTCAAAATGAAATAACAGTTGACATATCTTAGCCTAATTAACAAAACCACAGAGTTTTGCTGGGGATCTGTGGAGAAGGGGCAACTGATGTCAGGTTGCTATTTATGTTATTAAGTGTTAGTGAAGGGGAGGTAGAGATGCTTTGTGAGAATAGAGTAATTGCTGCTGATATAAACATCATCCTTTGCAGCATGTACTGTTGACCTGGGCACCTACAACAAGTGAAGTTCTATTTTCCATGCATAAGCAACATATCAAGAGATATGTGGCAGAAGATTTTCAGGAGCGAGTACCCCTAAAGTGCAAATTTTATAGCTCAAACCTGGTTGGATAATAAGAGGTGTGAGGAGAGATACTGAATATGAGCTCTTCACTGCTGTGTAAAGAGAAGGAAAAGAAAACCAAGAAAAACCCCATGGGAGTCCAACCAATTCTTGGGTTGTTACTCTAGTTTTCCATGAGCAGTTTGCTAAGGCTAATCAGATATTAGAGGGACATCTGCATCATGAAGGACTTCTAGAAGCTGAATGGAGCTTCTTTGTTCATTCTCATTCCTGACCTAACATTATTGGATGGGAGTGTTTGCACGTTACTTGAATATGGCATTTGAGCATTTCCTAAGAAAATGAGTCTTCGGACACCATCATGTCTGTGTGTTTGAAGCTGTTGACAGATTTAAACAAGATTTGACAGACAAAAGTTTCAGATGTATTAGATTTCTCCAAGTTTCCCAAAAACTATGTTAGATGGAGGAGGGAGATTCTTTGGGCCTGATTTACTTGCCTGAGTATGGGCTGTACTAATATTTGTGCTAATCTAGATTTTGCTGCCTCGCCTCCAGCTACCATAACAGAAGGACCCTCTCTGAGTCTATCAGACACGAGGATATCTCAGAAAGCTTTAGATGCCTGTGTTTAGGCATACGGTCTAAATCTCCAACACAACTTTCCAAAATAATGCAAAACCAGCATCATAACTCAGACATTTTCCTTGTATGTTTCATTGTTCATTCTGCTGCTTTTAGGGAAAAGGAGAAAGAATAAGATGTGTCCTACCTGGAATACAACAAAAGAACAGACAAAGATGGGAATCTAAAGCAGGCTGATGAAAATGTGACAGATTTAAGACTAAAAGACACTTTATTCAGCCTTTATTCCTTTGAAGTTTCTCAGATATGCAGATCACATTGGCACTTGCACTGACACACCACTGGCTTTCAAGAGAGAGGCGTTTGCAATTCTTATTGTTGTTTTTTTTGCTCACAGCAACAAAATAGACAGACAGAGCAGAGGGGCAGTGTGTCATGCTTGTGAACCAGATGGAGTCGGTAGCTTTAATTTTAGGCTTACCAGTCTTAACAGTGTCCCTTCAATATTTATAAGGCTGGTACAAGTTAGGGCAAGTTAAAGAAAAAGAGATAGAGTGGATATTTGTCCATCAAGCTGAGTTGGAAAAAGTCTTTTTATATAATCCATATCTTTAGGGAGAGGAACAAGATCTTACTGCATTCATATCCTGGAATTCTTGCAGAGTGATAATGTTGTGACATGAAGCAAGAATTATTAACAGGACCCGTGAAAGCTGGTATCTTTCCAGCTCTCCATACTTTAATCTTCTGTCTATTAACTGCTGCAAATGTTGCCTTGGCATATATTACAGCCACATATTAATTTCTCATTTTCTCTCTAGTAGCACCCCCAGTGGGATATAATACAATATTGCTATTTTACCTGACTATGGCATATGACAAGGAAGATCATACCCTTCAGTTGCCAAAAAATCCTAAACTGATGATCAAAAGAACATCAATAATTCATTGCTAAAGTATCCATGAAGCGGAAGCAGATTGGCTTGTTACACTGGATTACTTCTAGTTTAGTACAGAAGAAAAACAGCAACAAAAAGTACCTCATGGCTTAAGACTTGGTCTTTTTCATCTTCTGCTTTGTGCACAATGTCTCCTTCATTGCTGGCAAATGATACACCATCACTGGAAAGACTCAGTATAACTTGATCTTAACGAAGCACAGATTTGCGGTCAAGCAGTGAATTGTACAGCTAAAACACAGAACAATATGAGTTTCTTGGATCACCTAATGAACTAGATTCTTTCCTCCATTATGTACTTACAGATCAAGATAAAGCCCAAGCTGAATTAAATTATCTGTTCCTAAGTAATTTAAAAAAATAAAGCAATCGCACTGTTTTCTTCCTTAAATCCTTGCACTGAATGGAAACTTTTAGGTAATATTGGTAACATATCAGCATTTCACTCAGCTGATTTTTTTCATGATCTCTTCCTTGTTAAAAAAGGTGCTAGGTGTGCTAAGAACATTCACATGCCTATTTTGTAGGTCTACCAATATCCACAACCAAAATGACAAAATTCAGATAATGTTCTCTAATTATGTAGTAAAATGAAACAGTTTAAAAAACTTGAAAATGTTTCATGACATTACTGGTGTTTAATGATGATTTTAGGAAGAAATTATTCAGACTTGATAGTGAAGAAGGATCCAGAATTAGTATCTAGATAATGGAGATGATGATCCCAAGTTTTCTGAAGAGCTGTGAAGAGTGCTTTTATATGTATATATAGAATCATAGAATGGTTAGAGTTGGAAGGGACACTAAAGATCATTGAGTTCCAAAACCCCCTGCCATGAGCAGAGACATCTCCCACTAGATCAGGTTGCTCAAATCTTTCAATACAGCAAGATATTATTGATATGGCATTTTTATGATCTATAATGTGGCTGATAGAGCTATCTATCATTAAATTCCCTAATTCTGTGGTCCTCCTGAGTGACATAAGTAATACTTTAAATACATTTTTACTTTGAATACTGTCAAAACTGAGGTATGAATATACTGGAGCCAGGGAGAGTTGAATATTCCACATCCTTCATTGTGTAGCTGTGATAGGTAGGGTATTCTAATCCTATTGAGGACATTTGGATGTAAAAGCTGCATACATTCGCCGTTTACTGTGTTTAGGATGATATTTCAAATGAACAGATGAGAGCGTAGCAGGGAAAAATGAAGGCATGAAAGAAATCAGTAGAACTATAAGACTCCAGGAAGATAATGAGAGGTGTACGATATATAAACAAAATTAAATTGCTTTGATTCAATGTCATTACTGCTATCTTTTTCCCTTAAATCGCCAGCATCAGCAGGCACATATATCTTTCATTCTAAAATTTCCATTCTTAGCCACACTTCAGTCAGAAATTAACAGAGGTTGTGCTTTAAGAGAGTCTTCCACTCGGGTTCATCAACTTTATTTAAATTTTAACTAAAATGAGCAACTATTTCAATGTGAGGAACATTCTAAACACTTCTCCCCAAAATTAACTTCTGTGTTCTGATGTGACTTATCCATTTTTGTTTTCATTCAACACAACTTCCAGAGGTAAAGTCCATTTTTTATTTTTTTTTTTGCAATACACATTCATTGTCTCAAACAGTCGAGGCAGAGCCATTAGACACTACACAAACAATAGCAATGAAGATGATGATAATAACAATAAAATTACAAAAGTGTTTCAGGATCTAAGAGGAGAGAAAAACAGATGAAAAATACAAACTGAAATCCTATTTTTTAGTGCTACTTTCACTGTTTGGAAAGGCATTAAACATCTATTAGCATAAAATCAATAAACTAATAATTAATAAATTAATAAGTAACATTTCAGTCAAAAGGAGAGAACAAAGTAGTTAATTCCACCAAGGTAAATGATTACATTTTGCTTTCAATAGCCTGGAGGAAGCCTTTTAACCACAAACCATTTCTTTTTTCTATCACATTTGAACATTTTATAATGAGCATTTATGCCTCCACAGCCAGCATACTAATATGGTCACTATTGTTTTTTCCAAGTTAGTAATTAAAGACACAGATGTGTTTCACAGACCAGTGACATCTCACTCGACTGGTGCGACTTATATTGGGTTTGGACTGAGTGGGAAAAGCCTGCTGACGTGCTGGAGCGACCCTTCTCCCCCTGCTCTTATTAGTTATCATTCAGAGAACAGCAGCGTGCCTTGGGGAAGGCAGCAGGCACGTCATTCCTGCTTGCCATGGTTAGAAGCACAACAGCTGTTTACCCCCTAATTCGTTGTACGGGCTCTGGCAGGCTTTTCAGGACTGAAAATGAAAATTTTCTTTTGCAATCTGTGCATATGGAGGAGTATTGGGAAGATCTGGTCTCCATTTGGAATGAGATGGGCTTGAAGTTCAAACTTCAAAGCTGAGTTTGAATCCTAACTTCCCCCAGTGTTGAGCACTCAGCATAATCAATATCTTGTGGATTATTACACACAATAAAAACAAAAAGAAAAACTGTATTTTGTATGTTGTTCAAATTACTATTTTCCCATTTCCATCCTGTCTTCCTTTCTTTAGTTAATGGTTTTCTTTTCTGTCGTACTCCTCCTCCTGCCCTGCAGGGTAGCTTTAGGGAGCATTACACAAGTAAGACTTTTCAATGAGACACAGGTGAATACAGTGAATTGTAAACTTTACCAGAAGTTTTGAATTTACTCCAGGATATGGAATTTTTTTTTGTGGCTAAAAAGATTAAGAAGCAAAAGGCAGCAAAGAAATTAACAGAAGCACAGAGCTCCCTGAACTCAGGATAATGGAGAGTTCCCAGGATTCACGCTAATATTCTTCTAAGACCAGAAGCCCACAAGAAAATGATCACAAGGAAAGATTAGAAGCTTTCTGCAGATTTTCAGTCTTCTTCTAATCAGGAAAAGATTGGTGTGTTTTACTGCAATTTCTTACTTTTGCTACCAAGCCATAATTGAACTAGAAAAATTCTCACAGAGCATCTTGTTATTCCACTCTTGTGCTTTTAATATTCTAATTACCTTACTTCGTTAAACCAAGGACATACCTCCTGGCTCCCTTCCAAGTTATTAATATTGTGTTGGGAAGGAACAAAATTGAGACATGGAAACAAAAGCTCAAATGAGGAGAGGAAAACCACCCCTTGGGAGTTATTGAGGGTGTTAGTTCAGAGAAAACTGTATACAACCAAAACCTGTTTCCTGAGTGTTTACATAAAAAATATCCAAACCAGTAAGTTTTCAAAATTAAAATGTTTCTCTTTTAGACTTACTATGATGACACAAGTAAGTTATATATTTTGGAAAATTATACTTTGTTATACTAAAAGCTTTGGAAAACAAAAATCAATTTATCTAAAGAAATAGAAGTAGCATTTGAAGTTCTCAAGTTTTTGTTATAGTCACAAATCATTCGCTGAGTATTTTTGGTTTTTGCATCCACACATCTTTTTCACTAAGCCTTTTGACACACCTATTGTAACATCATGGTTAAGGAAGATTGTTATCATCCTATTTAGGTAATAAGTTGTGTGTCAGTGAAGACATCTTTTCCAATGAAGACATCTAGGAATTAAATATTTATTTTTATATTTAATTTATAATTAATATATATTTTCAACTTTATGCCTCATGGACAAGCACAATATTTTTACATTCTATTGGGTACTAAACATTATACATTGAATTTAGTCTTATATAATGTTGCAGATTTGAGCTTATGTGGTAATTCACCTAAGTAAATAACAGTTCTCCCATTTACTTCAATAAGTAAAGGACCTGCTTGCTGTTAAAAAATGTCTTTGGTTGCCATGCTATTTTTCCAAAAGCACTTAAAAATTCTATATTCCTATTTAAATAAATATCTATTTTGCTTTAGATTAAATCAGGGGTTTCTGTAGTACAAGTGTGAATTTGCAGGTTGCTTTACTATACTGTGAATGTGAATTTCTTATTTTAAGAAAAGCATAATTAAGAAAATCAGTATCAGTATATTTACTTTTCCACATTACAATCAACAGGCTGATAAACACTGCCCTGTGAATCCTGTGCAAGGTTTGCCAGATCTATAGTGTTTAAGTTTTACAGCATCCGATCTGTCCAGCTTTCAGGGAGAAAAACCACCCACCACTTACGAGTTTCACAAATCATTAATATCTGAGTTTATGTTTGTGGTGGGTTGACTAGGCTGGTTGCCAGATGCCCACCCAGCTGCTGTCTTACTGCCTCTCCTCAACAGGACAGAGGGAGAAAATATGATGAAAAAGCTGTGGGTCTGGATAAAGACAGAGATAAAGACACTTACCAATTACTGTCATGGGCAAAACAGACTTGCTGTGGGGAAATCAATCTAATTTATGGTCAATTAAAATAGAGATGGATGTTGAGAAACAGAGACAAAACTTAAAACACTTTTCTCCATCCCTCACCTTTTTCCCAGGATCAACTTCACACCTTCATTCCCATCTCCACTACCTCCCACCTGCCCTGAGCAGCGCAGGGGGACAGGGAATAGGGGTTGTCATCAGTCCATAATAGTTCCTCTCTGCTGCTGCTTTCTCCTCACACCTTTCCCCTGCTCCAGCAAGGGTCCTCCGTGCATCACAGTTTCTCTGTGTCTGCTCTGGTTTAAGGTCCTCCATGGACTGCAGAGCCAATGTCTGCTGCAGGGTCCTCTCCATAGGCTGCAGGGAAATATTTGCTCTGGCACCCTGAGCCTTCTCCCCTTCTTTCTTCAGTGATCACTATATGTGCTCCCTCTATAAGTCTCACCCTTTTTTTTTTTTTTTTTTTTTTCACTCCCCACATTGCTATGCAATGTTTTGCCCTTTCTTAAATATGTTTTCCCAGAGGAACCACCCACTTTGCTGATGGGCTCAGCTGTGTCCTGCGGTGGGTCTGTTAGAGTCAGCTGGAACCAGCTGTGTCCAGCAAAGGGCAGCCCCTGGTCTCTTCTCACAGAGCCCTCCCCCACAAACTCCCTGCTGCCAACACCTTGCCATGTAAATCCAATGCAAATTTCTCCAAGAAACATGAGAAAGCTAAAAAGATTGGTGCTGTTGACTCAATAGGTTACATCATCTTATGTAGCCAGTGCAAGTCCAATGTCCCAGAAGGTGTTTTCACATTAGCCAAGTTGTGAAATCAGAGACCTTCAACATTTGTGGTCACTGATGAGCCCTTATTATGTTAAGAATTAGTAATAATTCCCATTAAATTATTATATTGGCTATTACACAGTGCTAACAATTTGCTGTCCAGCACTAAATCTCTGTCCTGCATTGACTTTGAGTTCTGCTAGCTTTTACTGCAGAAATGGCTCTTACTCATGCCAGACACCAGGCAAGGTGGGAATTTCATGTCGTAAACTAGACCAGAAGGCAGATAATCTGTCTTCTAAAGCACAGATCTATAGCACTGGTCTCAGAGAATTTCAAACTATTGACAAGCCTAAGACTTACACTTGAGCTGTCCTGAGAGCAGTGATGCATATGCTTACAAATTTAGTAATTACTGTAGAGCTGTTCAAAAATGCCTGCTGGATTAGTAGATGTCTGAGGCAGCTTTTCTGTGAGCCCAAAATATTTTCCATCCTATCTTTGGGCTTATAAACATCAAAACCTTGTGAAAAGCTTAAAAAATATTCTTAATTGATAACAGATTTTTTTTTGGTGTTTTTTTACGTGGGTTATTTTTTTCTTCTTTTTTCATTTTGGGTTTGTTTTCATTGGGTCTTTTTTTGACACTTGTAACATTTGAAGGATACAGATTTTATTTACCCTTTGTACTTGTGCAAAATGGAATACTGTAGGAATGTCAAAGAAATCCAGAAAGGGGAAGTAAAACTTTTTTCCATTTCTGCAGAGCATTACAGGAGGTATTTACTTCTGTGAATGCCTCTCTGGCCATAATGATGCACGTTTCCCTTTTGTTCTCCCTCTTCAGCAGAGATTCTGAATTCAATGCTAAATTGGAGTAAGACAAACATATTACCTTATCTGCATTTAAATGTTGGCAAGAAGTGCTCAATAAAATAAAAACCTTATATATCTTGGGGATTATTTATCTTTTATATATTTAAATATGTAACAATTCTGAGTGATTACAGCATTTTTAAAATTGTTTAGACTACGAATTAAATCATCTGTTATTCTTAGACTCCAAAATCTACTGGTTCCTCAGGTAATGCTTGGGTAAGGATTTCCAAAAATGCTTCTATTCTGTGAAATATAAAATAAACCAAAACTGAACTAGACAATACCTCATTGTACCACTTCTTCAAATGCTTGTGTTCACCTTTTGTATTTTTGTTAGAAATTCTTTTGAAAGGGTACTGGTTTTAGATTAGGGTCTTAAACCATATGTAATCAAAAGAATTCTTGATCCTTGCTCTCATCTCCTTAGTACCATAGCACAAATAACAAATAATGACAGAAATAATGCCAGTAAAGCAGTATATTGATTAGTATTTCATAAAATCTCATCTTGGGTAAAGAGATGACATTTTTTTTTCCACGTGTAATTTCCTTGTATCTGGAAAATGGTTCCATCATATGACCCTGTTTTTGATATATATAATGAACTTAATAGAGTTGATGTATTTTGGTGGTAAAAGAACGCAAGAATGAAAAAGCAAACCTGCATCAGGAAGCTTATCAGGCATAAGTCAGCAACCATGCAACATGCGATAGTTTTGATAGAACCACAAAACATCTACTTTATTTAACATCTCCCAAGAGTGTCTGTAAAGTACATTCCAATGTCCTGTAATAGATTTAAGGCTGAAGTAAAAGACCAAAGTCACAACACTAGTAGATTACAGGAAGAGAGTATAGGTGACAGTTATCATTGGTGTTCTAGAGTCCCACAAATGTGAAGAATTTGTTAACAAATTTTCCTGACTAACTGAGGAAGTAGACCACATTTTACACTGAAATTAGATTAATGCCATCTCCCAATATTTCCTGACTGCAACACCATTGTCCCAGTCTTTAAATCAAACCTCTTGACTTAGTATTGCCATCTGAAGACTCACACTGTACACCTCATTTCTTACCTCTTTTTACCAATTTCATAAGCATACCAAACTTCATCTTGAAATCATACAGATTTCTTTTATCTAATTGGAGCATTTCCAGCGTATCACTCTTCACATGGTTCGAAACTGTCTTCTAATTTGCTGTCAAAATGTATTCATGATTAATTTATGATGTTTTTGATCTTCTGCTGGTGTTATTTTGTAATCCAAGTAGTTCATCTGCACCTTGTTTCTACTCCAAAAGTGTTTGAAATGCCATCATATGCTCTTCTTAAGGCTTTTGCTTTAAAAAGTGAAACCATGTAACCCTGCAAATCTCTTTCCACAAAATAGAATACATGACTTTTCACTTTGTACTATTAAACTTCATTCTATTTTGCATGAGTTAACACTGTCATTTAATTCATCCTCTACAATGATGCTGTCATCTTCTGTATTTGTGAAAAGTCCCAACTAATGTAGCCCACAAATTATAAAAACTCTCAGTTATTTGGCTCTCTGGCTATCTTCTCTGTTTTGTAGAACTCATTAATGCAGGCATTTCTACTTGGAATAAGAACCCGCTATGGGGCACTATCTAATTTCTGTACCTGAATTTGAATAGATTAACCCCATAGCACCAAGCCATCTAATAAGTATTATCAGAGAAAATGATACTATCTCATACAATAAAACCTTCATAACAATCATGCTGGAAATGCATCGTACTCTATTTACCATCATATTCTAAATCATTATTTCCTTCAAAATTTATTGTATGACTTAAAGTAGTGTTGAAGTCAAGTTAACATACTAATAGTTCCTTGAAATTCTGTTGCGTTTTGAGTTGGGGTTTTTTTTTGGTGTATTTATGAATAGAGATATTGATCTTCTCCAGTCATAGGTTATTTACAGATTAGTTACAACTCATGTAACTGTGATATTTTTATTCCAGCCAACATCCACCCGTCCTCACCGTT
>JAOXNG010000026.1:57975626-57986431 GCA_028566535.1 Scolopax minor | reverse complement strand
GAAGAGATTTACTTTTATCATCAAGGAGAAAAAGTGACCATAATAAATTGCAGAACATACAGTCAGAAATAACTCCTGCTGCAACTCATTTAATGTTATTACATGCGGAAAAAAGAACCATAGGCTGAAATCACCTTTATTCTAGCTTACATAAAGAACTAGCTATTTTAAGTGGTGCTGAAATAAGCATAACCAATTGCAGTGCCAAGTATTACAGCAGTGAATTTGGCATATAGAGTTATTGCGTGTGATACATAATCTAACAAATTTCCAAACAAACATTCTGGAAACAATTACAAGTAAGCAAGCAACCCTGAGCAAATACCATAGAAGTTTTAAATTGCATTTTGGTCACCCACGACCATTTAAAAAAATGTTCCGCAGAATTTTTATGCCTAGAGCAAAAAAGGAGGGCTTTTGCTGTCTTGCCAAGTGAGAGTTTAATGTTGTGAATCATTAGGAAGCATACACATTAGTCTCAAAAATAATTGTTTGGTTTATAGTCACTTGAGGCTATAGTCTCAATCAGACCTCAGCTGTGGTGGGCTAGGAGAGCACACAATGCAGTATAAATACAGTTTGTTGATATATCACTGACAGAAGCATATGTTACACCATTAACTTCCAAAACAAACACGTGAAATTGTTACCAAAGAAAGACAAATGCTGCAGCATTTAAAAAAAAAAATGTATTTCAAGTTATTTTAAAAAAAATCTGATTAATTCATAGATGCAAGTTTTAAATTTTTTACATCCATGTGACTTAAAGCATATTAATAAAGTAATAAATATGTTAACAATAAATAGTAATGTTCACAAAACCTAACCTAATAATTTTTACCGTGGTTGGACATGTTCCTGGGAGGTCTAGAACGATGTCTATTCCTATTTATTCAACATATATCCCTTCAAATATATTTAAGGTTATTAGTAAAGAAAAACATAAGCCTATTGATTTCCTTGTTGTTCTGACTAGGCATATTTCTTTGCTCTTTAGAAGGAGCCTGCCTCTTTTTAAAACCATTAGGCTCAGATATTTTGAAATCATGACATCAAGAGGACCAAGAACTTCAAAGTTGGGTTCCAGACTATAGGAAGAATCTTGGGTCCCTGAATAAACTGAATAACTAATAGCCAAAGGTTAGTTAAGTTTTGGTATCTTCAGCAGTACTTTCTAAGAGAAGCCAGTTTATCCAACTAGGGAGTATCAATATCAATAATAACATTATTTTTTTAAAAAACACAACAGTTCAACCAACAACCTCCAACCTGAAAGAGATCAAAAGATGATAGTGTAAAAGCCATAACCTGTAGAATGATTTTCACTTATAAATCCACTCCCACTCTTACTTTAACCACTGAGTTAGTGGGAGTAGGACAAGGCAGTCATTTATGCTATTGCATTTTCTAATGATGAAAAATCCCTCCCTGGATCAAGAAAATACTATCAATGTGTCTCCTGGTGAATTTAGTAGTGGGAATAACCTTGGGATGTAGTTGTAGCTCTTATGCAGAAGGAAGAAGTTCGCTCCCAGGTGTGAACACTTTGGCTCTAGTAAAGTATGGGATTGATTTGGGTCTTAGTAATAAATTCAGAGTTTATTTTTATCAGAGGAACTTTTAAAATTTCTCTGTCAGTTCCCACTATGGAAGCAGAGAGACTAATATCAACCAAATTACACAATCATACTCACCCAAAATTTTTAGTGACCTTTTGAATGGAATTGATTATTAATCTACATTGGCTTGAACAGGGAATGTAGTGTTTTCTTTCTGAGATGCATAAGCCAATGAATGACTTTGTTCTCTTGACATTACACTTCAGTAAACATGTCTCATATATATATATGTATGTACCTACATACATATATAGCCTCAAGTAACCTACCATCTATGTACCAAAAAAAGAATGGAAGGGAACATAGGAATGTTGAACCTGGTTCCTAAACAGCTGGAGGCAATCTCCTAGTAACCACATTTAGTTTTTATATTATACCAATAATCTACAAAGATTCTAATGGTAACCATTTCATGTTTCATGCCTTACAGGCGACAGAACACTTCCTAATAATCTATAGCAAAGTCAAGTATATTAAAAGGTATAGCCACTAATAGGCACAGCTGTTAAGGGCACAGTTCTATCAATATTTAATATTCTGTTGTGAGTATAAACCAACTTCTAGCAATACAAAGTAAAATACACTATAAACAGATGGCATTAATTTGCTCATTGTAAACTTCACCTTTGTATAGGAAAGAGTAGGCATAATATATTTTCCCTTAAGTTTAAGAAACTGTCTTGTGGAGTGAACTAGAAGTTAAAGCTGGTATTGATTGTTAATGCAACAGATGTGTTTAGATCTAAAATGCTTTTTAAAAACTTTACTTTATTAATAACAAACATGACTGGGTCACAAAACTGTAGTGTCATTCACTGTAATGCCAACAAGCTTTTTCACAGTTCTCTGGTTTCCTTTTCCCCTTTTATATTGTTTACTTGTTCTCATTCCTGTATAACAAAGCCAAGGTTTTGGTTCCTGAATCTTAGCACTAAGAAAGGACGTTTAGAAGACCCTCCCGTCCACCATTATCACCATACCAAACACATTTTATTTTAACCACTTGATGTTAAATTTTCAGCTAAACTGATTTTTTTTTTCCATGAAGCAGTGGAGAGAGTTTGGAATAAAAGGAGTCAGTTAGACAAATACAAAACAAAAATGCAATTTGTTAAAATCCGTGATTTTTTACCTGCATGTCCACTAAGAAAAGAAGGTACAGGGAGAAAGAATGGGAAGCTCTTGTAGAAATATGTGTCAACCCTTGGAACACAGAATCCTTACTAGCAGTACTTGGACACTTGCCTCTACCTTTCTCAGGGAGCCCCACTGCCCACCATGAGGTGACACAACGGTGTTGCCTTAAAAGCAATTCCTTAAAGCAGGACTGTCTATTGATCTCAGTGAGTATAATGGTATAGAGGGCAGGTGAGACCATTTGGCTTCTTTTATGAGCTCTCATCCTAGCTCTTCTGAAGTTCTTTTTTCTTTCCAATCCTTCAGTGCATTGGAAAGAAGTCTCTTAGTGCTCAAGTATCCAGAATCCAATAATTCTGCTGTATGTTCTCTGCGTTATTCTTGGCTCAAGGGAAGTGTCATTCAATCTTCTTTTCCAAGCCTTTCCTCTTTCTAACCCTACAAGATATGCAGTCCGAGAGTTTGCTGAAGAACGGGGCTTCAGGGTGCTCATTGTTTGGCAGCTGCTGGAAGCTATTTGAAGTAATGTCATTCCTTTTTCTCCCATCGTTTCTCTGGCATACATTTGGACCTTTTATCAAGCAAGGCTTTTTACATCTAATACTATTTATGAAGTAACAATTCATCTTAGTCATTTTGTAGTTTAACCCCATTTAAGAAAAGTATCCACATGGCTTCTCACAACTATTGCAGAAACACAAATATTTCCTGTTACTTCAGTAATCACATACCCGTGGCAATAAGCTACCTTGTCAGATCAGTGGTTTTGCAGTTTATAATGTTTTTATTGTGAATTGTTGTGCAGAGAACATTCTTCTGGGGCAGGGGAAGGAGCACATTGTAAATAAAACTGTTTTCTAAAGCATAAATTCATTGATGAATCATATGAAAAGTATTCAAAGTACAAATTTTTCCTACTTCCCTTTCTAACCAAAGAATCAGGAGTTAAAATGACACCAGAAGACCAAAATGAAATAAAAAATCCTACAAGAGCCTGAGAGCTGTATGAAGTTTGGTGAGTGTAAACCCAATCCCTGACTCAACAGATTTTTCAAAGTTCTTACAAAGGCAACTTGGATTCAAGTGGCTGAACATTTATGTTCCTTGTAACTTGAAAGGATCTGGACTAACATGCCAGGGAACAACAAGTGCCATTCTGCTCCATGAGAGAGGATGAGCCAGGAGCCAAGGGTGACCCAGCACAGGTGGTGCCCTCTCCAAGAAGCACCTGACCATGATAGGTAGAGAAAGGTGCCACTGACAAGGTTCCTCAACAGACACAGCAAGGAGAAAAAGCAGGTCCAGGATCTGTTGAGGAGGAACAGAAGACAAGAAACAGATACTGGCACTCCTCCAGCATCTCTGGGGCAGGAAGTGGTGGTCCCAGCTGTGCTGAAATGGGGCCATAGGCAGGGTTGGGAGAGGTCCAGGTGAGGCTAGGCAGGGACAGGAATTGCCTTCACAGTGGATACTATGGCCCCAAGGGTTTAAATGGATTTGAGGATCACACTAAGGTGGTGTTGATTCTGTTGAATCCCATCCTGAGCAGCTGGAGTTGTAATTATGTACTCTGTACAACTATTTCTAAATTAATTGCTTTTCATCTTAATGTAATGATTCTTTAATGTAAACCATCTTTTAAGCTTGGAGTTACATATAAATACATAGAATAATCAATTTGAAATAGATTATATTAACTTCAGTTGAGGATTTGCCACAAGCCTCAAAAGGGAGATCTTATCTTCCTTACTAAATGGTGTTGCTACAGAGTCATGCATACATTCATTGATACGTATAAGTTATATGTCACAATCTTACATCAAAAGCTCTTCTTGCTTGTAGCCTTCTTAAGTGCTGATATTCTTTGGGATCTGGTTTGACTGTCTGTTATCTTCTGTTATTGCCAGCCACATTCTGTGTGTTAAATGCTACCATGGGTATCGTGTAAGAAATTTGCCTCTGTTTGTAATTTTATACTTTGTAAGTGCACACCAGATGAAAGAATTGGTAGAGCAGGAGGTTTTACCATTGCATGAAGCTATATTGGCTGACCTCATCATCTCCTCGTATCTGGGATTGATGGGACAAAGATCAGTATAATCTCATTGGTGGTTCAAGAGGTGGGAGACATAAGAGTTCAGCTTGACCTTTATAAGACTGATGTGATCAGCATGGTTTGGGGAAGACATGCAGGATGACAGGCAGAATATTTATCATTTTACCGGAAGTATCTTCATCAGTTTAAAGAATTTGAACTCAGGACAGTTCTCTGCCTTTGCTACTTTTAATGAAGGTTTATTGCAATTTTGGATTTTCTAACTGGATTTTGGAACTTCT
Organism: Scolopax minor; assembly: GCA_028566535.1. Taxonomy (NCBI): domain Eukaryota; kingdom Metazoa; phylum Chordata; class Aves; order Charadriiformes; family Scolopacidae; genus Scolopax; species Scolopax minor. The sequence continues at coordinate 57,981,338 of JAOXNG010000026.1, read as the reverse complement.
AACTGGAAATAATCTCTGTCAGATATCTTTTCTTTATTATCTATGACTTCCTCTTTGCATGATTAGAAAAAATGAACATGGAGATACAATTTTAAAAGTTTATGTTGGTCCACAATACAGTCTTGAGCTTGAACTAAGCATTCCTAAGTGAACACGTAACACAGGAATCCAAGCTGGATATCCTTTTGTCAACAGCTGTTTTCTTTATGACCCATAAAGAATATAACTGAAGTAAGTAGCAGTCGTTCTCCTGTTGCTGTACTACTATAGCTGTACAGAGCCAAACAATCAAGCTATAGCCCCTCTCTCGTAAATTCAACATGTTTGGGCCCTTATTTTTCCCATAATGCTAAAGGACTCTTCTGGGGATAGTGCAAAATGTGTGGAAATGGATGAGAGTAAGTTTTCCACTAAGTCTGAAGGTGGCAGTGAACAGTATTCGTTTGTTTATAGCTGATTGCTGAATGGAGTTTCTCTTTGAATCAGTCCGTTACTGTGTGGATTTTATACCACTGGACATATGATAAAGGACCTCAGCTCTTATCTAGATGTATTTTCAGAATTATATATATATATTGAGTTAAAGATCTTGTAAAAGTTACTAGGCTGGCCTAATTATCTTAATAGAGAAGAAGCTGTATATATGAAAGACCCTCCAGGAAGATATCTTTGTATTTAGCAGTTATGGGTTTCTCAGAATGGGTTGTGTCTGTATTTGCTGAAATTTGGCAGTGGTGTTTGCATCAGATTTGCTCTTTAGCTTGGCTTAATATCATGTGTGATAGTATGAAATTACTTTTTCCTGTTCTAGTTTGACATCTTAAACATTTAATACCAGATTCTGGTTGTAATAGTGGTGTGTGACTCAAATTATTTCAAAATTAAACACACCAACATGGATTACCACCTTTTCTCTAGAGGAAATGGAGAACAGCTGGACACTGAAAGCTCAAGATCAGAGTCTGCCTCTACAACAGTACAACATAGTTCTATGTTGATACCACTTAAGGAAATTAAATTTGGACACTATGCTCTAAGATAATATTTCCCCAGGCCTAGATCCTCTCTTTGCCTTTACTAGCACAAAGTAAAATAACCCCATAACAGCAAAAAGGAGAAAAAATGGAAATAAAGTTTGTGAGTTTGCAAGGTGAAATGAAATAAAATCAAGGACAGTTTTGGGCTGTAATTTTACTGTCTATATACTCAAATTATATGTTTTGTGAGTACTAAACTCACAAGGTCATGAGTCATTCCAGCAATTCCTGGAAATTATAATATAAATTCTGGATATTTTTATATTTTCAGAAAATACCCTTTGCTTAAATTTTAGATACTAAGCCTTGCCATGAAAATTAAGAAACAAGTTCAATTAGTCAGCTCAATTACCCTATGCACACGTAAAGTGGTGCCAGATGTCAAATGTGTTAGTCACTTTTGTTGTGGATTTTTTAATACTCTTTTACTTATGCTATTTAATTATGTTCTTAAATGTTTTTGTTCTCTTTACTGGCATTTTTTACCATGATATTTTGATCCTGGGCCTACAGGGAAAACAGATGAGAGTGGGTCTCCTGGTCTCTCATTTCTCTTTCTCAGAGCATTACTAGATCCCTTGTTGGCCCCTTATAGAAACTATGCAGTGCAATGTAAGCAGTAAGGACCTATCACACTTCTTTTTGCCCTCTCCTGCCTTTCATCTTGGAGCAGAAAAGCCATGGTCCTTCGATTCATTCTGCATAAATGTTTGCAGGCCTAGCTGATTTCAATGGTGATATCTTATGATAAATATCCAGTTTAAAAAGTCAAATAAAATGCAATACTAGAGGTTACATTTCTAATCTGTGCTTAAGGAAAACTATCCCTAAACTGAAGAAAAATTCTGTGGATCTTAATAGAACTGAAATTTTCCTACTCCCTTGAAAAAATAGTGTATCCACTCACTTACATAATCTGTCTCATATGAATCCATGCTTTATTTGAAAAATGTGTTCACTGCACTTTTTACTTCTCCACTAAATACCTTTGTTTTGGACTTGTCCCTGAATGTGAGTGTATTCGGTCTGACACATTCTGGACATTTCCATGGACGAATATTTTTGTCATTTTATTATTTGTGTTCATAGTTTGTCATAACAAAACACTAAAAGATAAAATACTATCTGTCCTCCAACATATCTTTCCACCTTTTTCAGTGGTCTCTCTAATTTGCCCACTGGTTTGTTGGTTTTGGTTTTTTTTGTTTGGTTTTTTTTTTTTTTTTTTTAACCAAAAAAGCCTGGCATATTTTATATTCTGTAATGAAGGCATCTCTCTAAGAAACTGTTCTTCTGTCTTTTACTTATAACCAGATGTTTGTGCTAATTACTACTAACTGCAAAATTTTCGTGAGTCATTAGATTCCTCTAGACTTTTTAATGTAAAGGGTTGTCATCAAAGAAATTATATGAGATAAAACAGTCACAAGGTTTATAATTGAGTAATCTAAAAAATGTTCAAAATGATTTAATACCTTGTATCAAACGTCTGACATAGTGATAAGTGAGGTATGAGATCTATCAACAGGAAGAAAAGAGATTAATTCATGACCAGTCAAATTACTGAGTGTTATTTAATATCCTATTAATCAAAGCAATATCCTGGCACCTCAGTAAAATCTTACAACCTTCTCCTCACAGTCAATTAGTTTCCACAAGTCTTTATTAGACGTGGTTTAAACAAAATTTAACATTGATGTTTCTGTGGAGCAGATTACAGAGAAAGTCACATCATTCACTTCTATCAGTCTTGATACAGTACCTTGGAAATTTGCAAACATAAAAAAGTCTAAGGGCTAAAGTGTGCTTGGTTTGTGCTCTACAGGCTAGGTGACTATTGAAAGAGTTGTTTCTCCCTTGATCGCCCATCTCATGCAGACAGTTGCACAAGACATTTTTCTGTTTCTACACTTCTCAAGTTTCTTTGGATTTAGATGTTCTTATTTTGTGTTGGACATCTTTTCTGTTTTTTCCATGCAATTTTTTATCTGCGTATTAAAATATATCTAAAACTCATTAGAATTAATCAACCCCCTCTGGTTTATATAAACCAGCTGTGGGTCAAACACAAATAGCTCAAGACTTCCCAATTTAGTTCACATCTAGAGTAGCACCACCTTTTGGTATCATTCTGTATGCTCTGCAAAAATTTTCTGCTGTCTTTCAGCCAGCCTTAATAAACCACATATTTTAGCAAATGATCACCAACACTATATCATAACTATGTAACTATATCTATATGTTAGTTTTAACAATTTCTGTGCTATTACAGACAAATTCATTAAAATCTTTAGGTATATGCCTATTCTGATTCATTCTATGCTTTTCACATTGTTTCTGCTTGACTTTGTTAGTCTATGGCTTCCTGTATATAGGTCTATTAGGTACATAGAATCATAGAATGGTTTGGGTTGGAAGGGACCTTAAAGATGATCTTAAACCTATATAAAATATACATAAACCTTTATTTTCTGCAGAGGTCTAGAGCTATGTTATTACTTTTTGCTTTTCTTTCTTCCTTCTCTCTATTTATATTCACTTATGTTTGCTCAAAACTTCTCTGTTTATTCTTATTTTCAACTGAATTTTGAAATCCTTATTCAGGTAGGCTGTTTTCCACAACTAATAAAACCTGTCATACTTGTATCTTTCCCAGGCATAGAGAATAAATTTCTGGTTTCTGCATTTGCTTACTTTTTTTTCTCATTGGCAAAATGGATTCTGGACACCATCCACTACCATCAGGAAGATATTTCTAACACATCTTGCACATTGCCACTCATGGATTCCCTTAACTGACAGAATTGACCTATTTTCAAAAACTAGATGCAGAAATAGATGGATAATGTTTAGTAGAGGAATTCCTATCTACGCTGACTTCTAATTCAAAGCTGCTTTGCTTTCTTTCTTTAAGCAGCCTTAGTAGAATACCTCTCTTTTTTTTTTACTTTTTGGTCAAAATAGTTTCAAATACCCTCTTTTGGTTCCGGTAAATTCCATTCATTACTTATTGTTTCAGTATTCTGTTCACAGAATTTCTTATTTTATTCTAAGAATTGTATTTTTTCTATGATCTTTGTTCTTTCCAATCCAATCCAATTCTTTCACTTACAGTCTTGCCTTGTTATTTTCCATCTCTCTTGTTTTAGATAATGCCCGTCAATTGAAGCTCATTGAAGAAAATTTGGCACATGGAAAAAGTTTCAGTTATGTAAAATCAAGTTTAATATAATAATAATTTTTAAAATATATTACAGTTTATTTAATTTTAATTGGTGCTGATTTGATAATGTAATGCAAAGTATTATATGGGCTTAACATTTAAAAACAATGATTAATGACATTTTATTCCACCTTTTCTTTACAACTCCCTATCCCCCACAAACACAAGTTTAAGATCAAGGTACAACAGCGATTCTTTAAGTGATCAGTACTGCCATGTATTTTTGCACTCCAACGGAAGTGTCTACCTTGGAAGAAGCAAGTCTTGGGCACATCCTCACCCCTTACTTCTGCTTACGTTGCTGTCTTGTGAATGTGATGAGCGATGCACCCAAGTACCCACATCTCAGCCTGCTCCAAGCAGCAGCCTAGGAGTAGTGACATGTTGGATACTTCACAGATGGGGACCTAAGTCTGACACCACACCTTTACAACTGTGCTTTTGTTCTAGGCAATATAGAGGCAGAGAATGCTAGATTTTTTTTTCACAGTTTAAAGCACCAACAATTAAATTAAACTTGTTACTATCTAAACTTCAGTAATTTCAAGGTTTTTTTGAATGAACATGGAGAATCCAGAAATCATGTTCTCTAACACTGGATACTTCGGCTTCCTGTTACAGTGATAGTGAGATGTGAGCAATTTTATACAGATTCCTCTGATTTCATGTTATTTCCAAAATGTTACTTTATCAGTTCATAACACTGTCAGAATTTAAGGCTTTAGGGAAAAAGATATATCAGACAAGTCTATATATTTGTCTCTATACAACAAAGTCTAACATATACTCTTCTTTTTCTTGGTGTTGTTATTGCCATATTAGACATGCTTTGAACTATGTATCTCTGCAGAAGTAGCAACTACATTTACTTATTTTTTCATACATATAAATTGCTTAAACCCGTGTCCTACTGATTCGATTATCATAATCTAAATTCTAGCTGAAAAACCTGCATCCACTTTGCCCACTCTGTTTGAAATAAAACAAGTTCTAAATGAGTTACAGAAATCTGACTAACAAAACATGCAGTGAAGCAAGCATTACCGAAATGCTTGAAAGACTCTCTGACCAGCAAAAGAGAAAAAGAAGTGCAGTCATGTGCAAATAAGCAGAAGATAAGAAAGACAGATGTTGTGTTGACCTCCCACTCGCTGGAATTAGGTTGCCAGTTTTGTTACTCCTCTGCAGCTGTTGGTGATGGTCAGGTGGGAAGTCAGTGCCTAACAGGCATCACAGTAGGTACTGCCGTAAGTCAGATAACATGTTGATGGAAGAAGTCCAAATATGATTTGAAAATGTAGGGAACATTGCCCTAGTCGTACAGGGAGATGATTTCAGTTTCAGTCATTCCACAAAAGGCAAAATATGTTGGATATTTGGCAAAGAAAAATATATGCTGGCAGCATTTCATGTTTCATGATAGAAAAGAAAAATCAAAGGCATGTTTTTACC
>JAOXNG010000026.1:57963855-57975606 GCA_028566535.1 Scolopax minor | reverse complement strand
GAAAGACAAGTTCTCTGGTAAGCAGCTCATGAGCAAACATCCTGATTCTCTTTTCACTTCCACCTTCTCATCCTCCCCATGCCCCCGGACCCTTGTAAGCAACAGGCAAAAGCACAAAAAATGTGTAGCTGGATAAGAAATCTTCTAATGCAGGACTCAGGTAATGTTTTTCATAGAAATACACCAGACCGTAAATCTGGCAATCTGGTAGAGGCCCTCAGGCCCCAAACCCAACCCAGCAGCATTTATTCTACACTAAAGTACTGGAGGTGGAAACTGGTATGTGTTAGTCCTGATCTAAGGTTGGTTTTCAGAGCACTAGTTTTCCCTCATCACATCAGGAGAACTTCAAAAGTTTTTACTTTTTGTGTCTGAGGGAAGTTCTTTCTTTTTCTGCCTTGAGCTGTCAAATGGTTTTACTTGTTTGAGGTGCTTGGCACATTTTTGACTTAAGTAAAAGAGCCTTATTCTCCTGCCTGGCAGAGGCCAGCTGGTAGCCTTCATAACCTGAAGGTGATTATTGCTATCAGAGCATAGAGAAAGATTATTTTCAGGACATCCTCCTTAATCTCACAGCTTTTGCTGTGGTTACTGTGGCATTCAGGAAGCATTATGCTATAAACTCCCTTTAATCTCCACATAGACTTAACTATACACCACAAAATTATAAGGAAGGCAAGCAACATACAAACCAAGACTTGGAGCATCATGAGCAATGAAGAGCATAAAGAAAAGAGTGTTTTTCAGCCTCCATATACTAGGAATCTGGGTGACAAGTGAGACAAATTGGAAATTCTTGTTGGTAAGAAAAATGTTGTGTGGATGGAAACAGTGAAGTCAGTTGGGGTGACTCATATGACTGTTATTCTTAAATCATAGGCTGTGAGATTTATAGAAAAAACAGAGCAGACAGAGGATATAACAGGTGCCATTCTTTATGACAGGTATTGCCTATTGTAAAACTATGAATAGTTTGGTTGGTTGGACCCTGGAACATCGTCCTGAAAGCAAGGATACTCATGAACATTGTCCTGAAAGCAAGATCTGTAGGATTTTGTGACAAACCACAGGCTCACATCAAAACCACGAAGTCTTTATTGTCTGTCCATACTGTGCAGAAAAAAACAAAAATGTGCAATGGAGGACTAGCGTTCAGATAAATGTTGAAGGTTTCAGGCAGGCAGTAGTAAACAACATTTAAGTATTTAAGGATTCATACAGGTTAATTTTCTAACGCTGAAGTATTTTTAATTTCATCAAAAGAGAGAAAGACAATGTAATAATCACTGAGCTTGAAACTGATGGTTGGGTAGTGATCATAACTGCTATTCAATGTCAGCAAATAAAAGAAAATGAGCAGAAATAACAGAAAAAGATCATTATTCAAAGGAGGCAGTTTTTCACATCTGATGAAAATTAGGAGTATAATTGATACAAAGGGATACCTAAATAGAAAACAGTGAATATGAAGAATTTTTCAAGATAAGTTTACTAGATGAATGAAAATATTCCATAATATTCCTATAATAATTCCCTAATATATTCCTATAAACCCATAATAAAAGAAAAAGGACAACTTTGGTTATCCAAACAAAATTCAATAAGAATAAGGAATGCAGTCCTACCTGCAAATGTAGGGAATATTAATTCTGAAAGCACTTGGAGTCACATCAGGCTGGAAAGTCTTGAGATGCTTATGACAATAAGGGATAATAGAAGCCAGGGAAGAATGCATCAGGAAAAATGAGCAGAAACCAGCCTAGAACTTTTACAGTAAAATGTGCATTGGTTTTACTTTGGAAAAAAGAACAACTGGCACCCAAATTTTTGAGAAAAATCTAGATAAATTTGCTTGGAATTATTAGCACTTTTGAAAAACAAATTGTCAAAAGAAACCAGTGGATTCCTCACTGGACTTCTTTATTGGTTTTGGGTAAAGGCAGGATGTGTTTCTGGATGAGATTTACAAAAAACACTTGAAGAGAAGTACCAGGCTTCAAAATAGGGTAACTGTATGAAAAGTAATAGTTTATGATATAAAGCAGGTTAGACAAGCTGATCTTTTGATTCCTACTAGTGTAAATCTCTGAATCTATGAAAAAAAATTAAGGAAATATAATAACAATCCACTTTATTACAACATTTTCTCTGATATCAGGGAGCACAAGTTGCCAAAGGGGTGATAAGTCTGAACTGATGTCAGTGTTGCTGCAGACCTTGATTGTTAAAGCTGACAGGAAAAAGAGGAATTTTAATTGCTGAAGTGCTTCCACAAAGTCTGCTTTTTCTTTTTTTATTTTTTTTTAAAGAAATGTGAAACCAAAACTTAAAAGAAAATACAGGGAAAAAACATGAAATATTTAAGTACACTGGCCACTTGTTTCATTTTCCTTCCTGGTATATTTCCTTGACATCAGGGTAATTTGTCTTTTGCTTAATAAAGAAGACAGAAAGTGAAATTCTGCAGTGACTTGGAGCAGGCACAATGAAAACACTTCATGTCTTTGATTCGTTTTCTTTCTGATCCCCTTTAACCCATGTATATTAATAATAAACTTTTATTGCCCTTATATGTCTTCCCTATGGAATTCATGGGCCTAAGACAGTAAAGAAGAAAGAAAATATTTATTTTAATTGTTTATTGAGATACTGATTACTTTTTATTAATAGATTAATTTATCAACATTACATTTTACTTAGGGTACTGTATTGAGAGCTCTGGGTAGCAGAGTTCTTTATTTGACTGGGAACTAAAATGACTATTTAGTCATCAAAGAAATGTTAATATTAAATGCTCATATCAAGATAGTGCGTAAGGACCGCAGTAAAACTAGGTAACTCTAAGAGCTGGATAACAAAATGTCCTCTGCCTTGTGCAGTAAGAATTTCAGAAGAATCCAGTGACAGAAAGGCTACAGAATGAGGATGTAAATAAGAAAACAGAAATGAGGGAAACAGGAACGGTTCCATGTACATTTAGTGTTTTGTTTATACATTTTAGTTATTGTTTATTTACCTTTTTTTAATTTGAAGAAGATTCAAGGGAGTTAATAATTGTAAGACTGAGAAGAATAAGGGAGACAAACACAGCAAAGGGAGATTGATAGTTGTTACTTAGCAGTTGCTGAGTAACAATGAATAATTATTACATTAGTCTTAAGGAAAAGTCTTTAGGAAATTTGAAGAAGAGTATAAGACAGTGGGATACTTTTCCATATATTCTGTGTCTGTGAGAAAATATGAAATTGTGTAATGTTAAAGCCGGATTAATTAATGAAATACTGGAAACAAAAATGAAAGAAAGAGATCATAGTTCTATGTTATATGTATAAAGTTGATCAGTATATAAGTATTAAGTTAAGACTTATAATTAATGGAATTGTGCTTTGAGGGGCTTCAAAGGAAAAGTCAGATTTGGAGAGGGTGACGGCAAGAACAAAGAAGCAGAGAAGAAACGTGGAGAACAAGAAATTACAGGGAATTAAAGGACTCAAGAATCAAGAAAGTAACTCAGAGAAGGGGACATTACAATAAGAATGGCAAGCAGAGAGGAGAACTTGAGAATTTGTATCTTATAATTTTGGATCCTAAGATTTTGAGTTAGAGAAAGAACTATCATTTTGAGGAAATATTCCAATTTGTCTCCTGTAACCACTAAATACTGCTTATTTTTCTGCCAGCAATTAAATGAAATAACCTTCATTAGCTTTCACTGTACAGTTTCAGACGTCTAAAAACCACTCTTGTATTGACCAAGAAGGTAGATGGGCTTTTCAGGTAAATGAATGAATAAAAACTTCTTTGTTTCCAATTATTTCAAATGACATGGAAATCCTAAGATTTAATGATCATCTCCTATAAATCTTTTTCAGGCGTTGTTAACTGATCAATTGTGGAGAAGAACAAAGTAGAAAAAAGTTTGCCAGAATCAAACAATTCAAACTGAAGAGAGAAGGTATTTTCTATATTGCTAAAATATTCCAGGAAAAAGCCAGAATTTGAATGAAAAACAGTTTAACAGTTTAACAGAAGAATAGTTCTGTTTCTACTGATTAATTCTGGTATTCTTCCAACACAGTCAGAGGCATCAGTTTCAGGGACCCACTGGTCTACAACTTTTCTTCCTCTTTTCTTAGCTTAGTCCTCAAGAGTGAAAGTCTTTGGAGAAAGTGATTTTCTCTAAAAAAATGTCTAACTTTCTTCATCACTGTCTTTCATCATCATCTCCTTGGGGGAGGCCTACTGGGGGTCCATCAAAGGCAGAATAAAAGAAAACTCCTGGAGTTCTTTTTAGCTGGAAAGAAATTCTTGAACCTGGAGCCAGACATCTCTGTAACAATGCTTTGGGTAGTGATGAAGAGAAATCTGGCATCTCTCTCTAAAGTCCCCTTGTTAATATCTTCAGGCTGTGTGGACAACTGCCAAATGGAACTTTCACCTATAGTCATTATCTTCAATGTGTGCGTTTGTGTTCCTTCTGCTGGAGAAATCCTGGATGTTTGTACGCAGCACTTTCTGAGTAGCAACTGTAAAGAGCCACATGTATAAATAAACATTTTTGTTCTCTCTGTGAATAGATAAAGACAAGGCTCCAATTGAAAAGCAACTTAAGGAACAGCCTTTCTTTTGTTACATTACAGTAATTTGTTTGATACACAAGGAGAAGACAGACGGGAATGGGAGTTACCCTTGTAAAGTGTTTATATCTGTGGTCTGTGCATATATGTTTTTGTTATATTTGTAATGTATTTTGTTAGGCAAGTATGCAGGACCTCCTTCAGAAAAAAACTTAAATTCACATTTAGACTTTTCTCAGTGCATGCAATGAACTGCAAAGAATATGTTGTTCCTAACTGATAGAAATCCACAAAACACATTCATCTCTTTGCATGAAAATGCACCTTTGAAGAGTTCTAAGAAAATTAGCCTTAAAGGAAGCAAAGAAGAAAATAAAATCACAATCGATATAAGAATTTTTATTCATAAAGGTGAAAGTACTCAGTGCTCAAAGAATGGAGATTGAATGCTTTTATTGATATGTATATCATTCTTCCCAGAAATAATTAAAGGAATTAATTTTTTTTGAACTGTATTTATTTCACTCTGTATCTGTATGTCATACAACTTTTGAAGGAGGTATGATTAACACATTTTCATAAGATGCTACAGTAAAGATCTTTACAGAACAATTTTGGAAGTTTTTATAGTTTTAGAAGTATATATATATATATGTATATATATATATACACACACTATATATATATATACACACTATATATATAACCATCAAGCAAGAGAATGCCATGTTAAATGAGTGACCAAAACACCTGTGATTAAATTGGAAAACCAAGTTTTTAAGGTAAGTGCTATAAATGGAAAGTAATTTGGATACTTAAAGTTGCACATATGAGTACTTAGCACTGGCAGAACTGTAAATGTAGAAAACAGTCTGTCTGGATTCATAGCCTGAGATATATTTGAACTAAAAATAAGAAATGAGATGTCTATTTAGTGAAAATTAACAAATAAAAAGGAAACCAAGTTTGTACTATTCTAATACTTTCCCCAGCTTCAGTCTGTCTTAGAACTAGTGTCAAGCCAGGTACTAAGAAAATGCATATGTAAGAAATCACAATGGAGAGTCAATATTTCAAGATTAGCTTTCCTATAAAAAAAAAAAAAAAAAAAGAGAATCAAGAGGAAGGAGTACATTTCTAGAGCAGAATGCCTTTGACAGGGCCCAGCTCCTGAGTCATGACTTCATGTTTCTTAATCTTGGCAGTAGAATAAAGTCCTTAGCAGAAGAACATTTTAAAGTCCAGATACACGACACTTCAGAGTTCTTATCATAACTTCTCTTTTTATGTCTACACAATTTACAGTGTTTGCAGATGGAAGTAATTTAATACCATGGTGATATTCCATCTAGCCTGTTTCCTTTCAGTGACCTTATGTTTACTACAAGAAAACACCAACAAGGTGTCTGATTTCTCCATGGAAAAATGGTAACTATTTAAAACAGAAAGATTTTATCCAACAGAATCATAATTCTTCCACTATCCCCATGCTTTAACAAAAATGCTCATTTGTTCTGGAGGAGTGTTTTAGTAGGAGACAGAGCCAGCTTGGCTTTGTCGCAAAGGATGCATTTAAAATAAAAGAAAAATTAAAGCAATAGTAAGAACCACAGGTTTTATGTTTTAAATGGATAGAGTTCTAGTTGGAAAGGAGTTGATTACATATTTCATATCATGACCTCACATTCAACCAGCCCTTCCTCACATGCACCCTAAAAGCATCCCGCTGTGGTTCCTGGCATCTATGAAAGGTTGGTTGAAAGTTGCAAACTAAGCATATTTCCCAAGAGCTTGGACAGAGAAAAATGGCAATAGGATCTCAGAATCCTTTTACCCATCCTGGGTCTGCAGTCCACAGGCTAAAATGAACCAATCTCAGTATTACAGTATGCAATTTTAGCAACATAGTAAGTTTTTGTGGAACATCTCTAGACTACTTTATTGTTGATAAGAGAGTGGAATGCTTTAGAAAAAATATTTTTTCAGGCTTTTTCTTAAACTAAAACAAGCCACAGACTCACATTTAACATAAATGTAAATGTTTTGTACATGAGACACATTTAATGTCCACCTATGCATTCAAACACCGTAGTTGTGTTCAGAAATTAACACTATAATTTGTTAAAGAAGATATTTGGCAGAGGGGATTATATAACTGCGCAGAGATCTGATTTTATGGCATCAAGGCTGTAGGTTCCTCAGGTACATGCATAGGTGTCTCTGGAATTCAGTAGGTACTTATATTATCCAGATCCTTGGTAAGTACAAGTTATATCAGTGGCGATACAGCATACTATATCAGTTGTGATTATTCCACATATTTTACCTGCTAATAAATTATGACAACAAATTGGTATTTTTAAAAGGAAAGTAAGTCCGTATGTAGCAATTATAAAAATATAGTGCCTACAAAATATTATTACTCCTTTAAAACTTTCCTTTTTAGGACAGTCTGTGTATCTTTTTTTCCTTAGTATTTCTTTATTGGTCTTGGCTAAAAATATTCTTAGGGAATTGTGTGCCTTCAGCATCATCAATCTAAAGTATATGCTTAATGATTCTAGTTAGTGGAGAATAAATATTGAACTGAGGAGGCACCTGCTCTGAAGCACCTGAAATTCACATGGCCTTCATTCCAATAGTCTATGAAAAAGGGGCCAGGTAATTCCAGCATGGCTACTGTATGGTCCCCACAATGTAGGGCAATTATACACGGCTTGGTTGGTCATGCCTTTACTGGACATCCTAGATGTCAGCTGCACTGACTAAGGTAAGCTCAAGTTTTGTCTCATGAACACACTCACCCATTATTCAGTAAGTAAACTGTGGGTTTATTTCAAAAGCTGCCCTACCCCAAGTTCATCCATTGTCTGAGAGGAGCAGTATCTCATTGCAAGACACTTAAACTGATTGGCTGGGCTGTGAAGATGTGTCAATCAAAGCGTTTTATCACCCAGTCATTTGTGGACAACAAGAGCTCAGGGATTCTCATGCCTGAGCTACAGCATGTTTATGACAGTAATAAGGACAGGGAGCTCAGAAACCTCCCAGTACAAACATAGAACAGCATACCTTGATGGTTACACAGCTAAAGGCTGCAAAAAAACCTAAAAATGTTGCCTGCAGTGCCACAGTCAACATTTCCACAAATGAAAAAATTGTGCTTTTGTAATTTTTCTTGAAAAGTGAAAGGTGAAATAGTAAATCTGCTTTTTTTTTTTCTTTTCTGGTAGAAGATAAAAATCCTCCACTTTCCTTTTCCTATTTTCCATTTCTCTTTCTCCCCACACTTTTAAATCAACACCATCATTCTTACAAGAAGAAAAATACCTTGTATAAACGAGACACTAAGGCCCTCATAATTCACTTGTAGTCTTTTCTCTGAGATTTATTGGATTTTCTATCACAAGTTGAGATAAGAACCGCATTCCAATTCTTACTCTTTGCATGATACACTACATGATCTGTGCTGATAAGAGCAGGGATCCTGTCAATTGACCGAGGACCTAGAAAGTATTAAGAAATGTTTTCATATGACTTTTATAAATTGCCTGAGCCTTTTCTTATGCCAAACTATCTTTCAGTCTATTGCCTTCAGTGGTCACTCCAGTACTATTGATGTTTATTTTAGAAATTTCCATAATCTTGGTATAATTGATTTTTCTGGAAATCACCTACTCCCATATTCTACTTCTTGAGAAATAGTCCTCACCTACCTGGCCTTTTGGAAACATCTTGTGTGGGATCTGGAGAGTAACTCATTTTCATAGTCTCTAGTTTCAGTTGGTTTGTTTATAGTGATTTTGATTCCGCAGATTTTGGCAGACCTGAAAGAGAAAAAGGTCATAGGAAATCCAATGCATTTTAGCATTAGATAGAGACAAGTTTGACCCAAATTACCAGACCAAAATGCTTTGAACAAATTCAGATCTAATTTTTAACTCCTACATAAGAACTAATTTTTAACTCCTACATTCAGGATGGGGTAGGAACTACCCTTTACCTTGTTTGTTTTTCTTCTTCAGTGTGAGGTGCACTCTGCTTTTTGGGAAGCCAGACCTGGCCTGAAGCCCTTGAACAGGCAAAATTCCCAGTATTCATCTGCAAATTTTCCTCAAGACTAGATATAAATGACAGAACTCCAGTTACTTGCCAAGGAACTGAGCACAAAAATGGGGTCTTTCACTTCTTATATCTTTTATTACTTGTATGTGAGATAATAGTGGGCTTTTATTAAGCACCTCCAAAAACCTGCATTTTGTAAGGTATTGTATAGTGCAAAACAAATGACTGATTGGTTCATTTGGCTCTAGAACTTTAAGTCCATCTTGGACTCAATTACTTTATATATCAGCGATTCATTTTGAAGATGATTTAGTCTAAGCTGCTTGCTAAGAAGCACCATAAGGAGCATAGCTGAGGTTGCACGTCATTTCTTTAATATCCTTTCTCATATGCATGTGAGTAGCTTCCTGCACAATGGCTCTGTGTATGCAGGGAGAGTGGTTTTTAAATGCGGTAATCCCCAGATTTCATCTTAATCACAGTATAGGATCCACATATATTTTACATACATCCATACGGAGATAGGTTTTTACATATACAAATAAATACAGACTATTGATGAATGATATTTGCTCTCTTTCCTACACTTTCTGCTTTAATCAGAAACAAATAGCATATGTTCAGATTCACATATTGTAGTGTTTTGATACTGATCTCATCAGTGGTTATTTCCCAAAGGAATGGGACAAAACCAGGCAAAGTATTTACGTCTACTTCCCATTAGCTGGAACCACCTACCAATTAAGGCTAATACATTTCAGATGACCTCTGTTGTGCTTCATGATACTTTTGTGACTTATGAAGTTCTTATATGAAAGGAGATTTGAAGGGCAGATGGACAAATTAATATAAGAAAAGGTTAATTAGAATTTATGATATAGAGCTTCTCAATCAAAAGAAGGAACCTTTATTATAGTAAAAACTCTGAGCCACAATGAAAAACTTGTGGTTCATCATGGACCAAAACAGCTTTGTAATTAAATTGTGTCTTGATGTTTTCACTAAATTGTATTTTAGTGTTATATATGATGAATATGAATCAGAGCTGAATATCAGTCTACAAATTTTGCTCCTTTGATTGCATCTTCATTGAAAAAATTCAAACAGAAATTCAGCTTAACTTCTGTTCAGATGTTAGCTTTCTCCACAGTGCTCTAGAGTTTCGTATGCGATGTAATTCCACTGGTTTTACACTCCCTCAGTAGTTTATAAATAGATTACATGACACAGGAAAGACTTAAGATCCTCAGAATAAATTTTATTTGATTAACTCAATGTGAATACTATGCTCTCCTCCATTAATGTATGCAGAAATGCATGGAGAAAGGAAATGCTTCCTTATTATAGTTTTGGGTTTGTGGTTTTTTTAAATTTTATTAGTTGTTTTTTCAAATGAGCATGCTAGTGAAACAGTTTCATTATTCTCAGTGGTGTTATGCACTAAATTTGACCACTTCATATAGTAGTCAGAAACAGATAAACACTTTTCAGAAAATCTGACTCTCTACTTACGGTGTTGGAATGGGAACTTCAGGTTTTCTCCTATATCTGGTAAGTTTTAGACTTTAAAACAATTCAGGTTACTCAATTAATATAAAAATTAATCTTTCCTCCATTATTATACAGAATAGAAAATTTGATGGCAGCTTATATGAAATGTATCTGGCAACTTATTTAAAAAAAAAAACAATCTAAACCTATTTCCTTCACTATAATGTTTCACTTTTCTGTAGAGATACAAAAGAAAATAAAATCCATCCATTGCAAATCAAAAAACAATACCAATTAGATGCCAGTGGATACCCTGAAAAAAACTTGTGTTTCTTTGGGCTAGGAAGCCTCTGCTACAACCTTATACTTTTCTGTAGTCAATGCATCTTGTCAGCTTCAAACAAGAACTCCTTCAAGAACCAGGTAAGTACTGATATCTCACCCTTGCCATTTGGAAGAATTCCACTGGCTGCATGAGAGTTACATCAAGACCCATTCAGTTTTCATAAAGACTGAACAAGTCTACAATATCTCCATCCTGGTGACTGCACGAGTCTTACACAGATTACATCTACTGGTGCCATCAAAAGTAAAGTTGAGAAAGCACTGGAAGAAAATCTGTAAAAATGAAATAATGCAGCAAAGCATCCTTTAAAAATATGTTTTGGATGGAATCCTTATTTTCTCTTCACGTCAGTACTATTATTCTCAAAGTATTAACAGCAAACATATTTTGATGTAATTTAAGTGAGATTCATAATGGTTGTGTGTTCTGCTCAGAATCAAACTGAGAAGAAAATCCATGGCTGAGAGATAATTTTCTTTCCAAGATATGCTGGTGGAAACTTTGAGGGTTTTCAACACAGATAAGATTAACATATTAATATGCTGTGTTCTACAACTGTTGATGGATTTTTGCAAGCTCTTTCACATTCTGTGGTTTTGGTTAAAACAAAGAAATATAGGTTTTTCTCAATATAACCTAGTGACAAAACTCAAAATGGAAGCTGCAATGATCAATACTAAGAAAATAAACTTCACAAAGCAGAACAATGTGAAACCAAAAACATCTAAAATGAGAAACAAATGTTTCCAGTAAAATAAATGTTTTGGGTTGTTTTTTTTTTAAATAGGCATTCTTAATTATTTTTTTAGGATGAGAATTTACATCAACATTTGATCCAATAACTCCTAACCTTAATAAAAGCTGCATGTTGCAAAGAATTCCCACCAGAAAGCAGTGAACCTATGGTATCTGGAACACACACACAGGTCAGGTTTGGCTCAGAACAGAAAGCATTTGACTCCCAGAGGCAATATTTTTACTTCGAACATGAGTAAACTGTTCAAATTTTGTTAATAAATCTGAACTAAAAATGTGTGTCTTGGGTAAGAAATGTCTGTATTAGTTAAGAGTTTTAAACGTCTCATGATTTCTAGCACAGTTTTGGGAAGCTCTGACATTTATATTTTCTCATGCACTGGACACATAAGGCCGTGCAATTCTTTCCTGTGGCCAGTCAGGCAAAACTCCAACTGGTGAAACAGACTTGGTTCTTCTCAACACCCTATCTTTCAGAACCATCAAAAAGAGGAAATACACCTCATTTTGTAAGTA
>JAOXNG010000026.1:57933651-57963845 GCA_028566535.1 Scolopax minor | reverse complement strand
GAGATGCCTCAGTTTAGGACATACTCCAAAGAACATAGTTTTCAGAAGAATCGGAAAGGTACCAGATCACTTTGCTACTGCCACAACCACACTTAAACTGTGTGAAAGATTTGATTTAGATGTAGAAGAAAACATGAGAATAAAATAACGATATATATGTGTCCATTGAGTATTGACTTGGAAATTTTGGGCAGACTTTTCTGAAAGTTAACTTTTTCCCATTGGGCTGAAACCCTGCAGTCTTTCCACCCAGAGCCAGTGCTTTCCACCATCCCGAGGGCAGATGAGCCTTGAGCCAATCCCCAGCTGCAATCTTTCCAAGGTATGAGAAGACCTAGACCTCCAGTCATGTACAAAATGCAAAGAGGGCAATGCAGTTTCTTAAACAGGGGCATCTAGGGCCATTTGAGCTGGAAGGTACAACACAGTACCTATCCAAGACCTGAGCTCTGTACCAGCAGCTGGGGACTCAGTGGGATACACTGGAGTATCTCTGATGCCACAAGCAGATAAAACCATTTGAAAAGTTATTCTTCCCTGCTCACCCCTCCTTTCTGCTTTGCTGCAGTGTAAATATATCAGGGAATGGAGTGATAGGATGAGGGGTAAATGTTTTAAACTGAAAGACAGGAGATTTAGATGAGATATTAGGAAAAAGTCTTTCCTATGAGTGTGGTGAGACACTAGAACATGTTGCCCAGAGAAGCTGTGGATGCCCCATCCTTGGAGGTGTTGAAGACCAGGCTGGATGGGGCTTTGAGAAACTTGGCCTGGTGGGAGGTGTCCCTGCCCATGGCAGGGGGGTTGGAACCCGATGATCTTTAAGGTCTCTTCTAACCTGAACCACTCTATGAAATATATGCTGATCTCCTGCTTCCAGGAGGCCAACCCTTCTCTCATCATCACATGAGGTCAACATTAAACTGAACTGTGTCACTAGTCAGAATTAGCCAGGAAAATTATAAGTCTGTTGACATCAGTGTCAGGTGGCTTTATATGTGTTTACATATTTCTGTGTTAATCAGCTAAACAAGTTTTTTTACATATATATCACCAGTTTAAACAAGATATTGATTTTCTTCTCATTCATACTAATATATCAAAATGAAAATATTGCTAGATATTTAGTGCATCCTTATTCCTGAGATGAAATAGGTGTTACCTTGCCACTATTTAAGATATGAAAGTATATTCAATCAAATTACATTGCAATTAAAAATACACACATATACACAAATAGGGCATTGTCCTCCTCCACAATTCTACTTAACGACTAAGCAGAAGGAAAAGAGACTGTAATACAATAAATGCTTTCTCTGTAAATTAACAAGCAAGACCAAGCTTCTCTCAAACAAAACTTTTATGCAAGGCTTTCTTCTGAGGGAGGGAGTACCACTCATCTCTTTTTACCTTTTCTCTGCAAGCTTCTACCTTGGACTGCTCAGGAACTCAAGTTTTGTTTCCAATACAGCTTGTTGAAATTTCTATGATGAAAAAGCAAGCCCTGCTATCAGCACTGAATTCTGGTCATGCTTTTGTGTGTTTAAGTGGCTTGGGATTTTTTTTTTTTTTGTTTGTTTGCCAGAACATGTTGGTTTGCTCTGATGATAAATTTATGAAGATTAAATTCCCACAAACTTCCAAGGTACATGGTTAAATCCACAGGCTATTATTTCTCATGGGATTAAAGAATATCCTTTATGATGGTAAATTAGTGATTGAAAAGAAAAGTTTTTATGTTTCTCAGGGCACAAGTCAGATACACAAACTCACTGATAATAATTTCAGTGGCTCTTGACAAATTCAAGAGCATAAGGTCAGCTACATCCTGTCTATGTCTGTGTAACTCACTGGTGAACGTGTATTACAGGTCTCCATCTGTGCTTACACTCCACAGGGTGTGTTTGTACTAATCCATACCAGAAAGCTTGATTACAAGCTTCATCAGGTTTTGCTCTGAGTGCTGGACCTCCTCTTCCAGTCCCCCGTACGACAACCGTGACAGCAGCTGTCACAATCGGCATGTAGCACCAGCAGATCTCCACAGACCAGCTAGCACTTCCGATGAAATACCAGAGGCAATGGTTTCTGAGGTGTCCCATCCCACCACCTGCAAGAATCAGCACAGAAAAACTTGGACAAATTCCACCTATATATCCTACACCCTCTCCTTTTGGGGACCACTTGAAGGTCCTCCAATTCTCTCTCAAAGGGCCCACCCTTTGACCCTTGTATTAACAGTGCATGTCTGCTTCCAGGCTTGTGCTTTTTACTTGTTCTTCCAGACATTCAATCCCTTTAAAGCATCTCCACTGACTTCAGAAGGCTAAAGACCAGGCACTGAAACTTACCCAGATATTTTCTCTTGCTGGACAACACCGGTGAACAATCTTCCTACTTTCCAGCCATACTCTTTTCCATTATTACCTATTCGGCTGCTGGTTTGGCCAAATTGTTATACCTTTAAGTTAATTTAAAATGTTCAAATCAATTCATTTTCTATGCATTTGGAGCTGTATCATCACCACTTCTCTAAGCAAGTTGTGAGCAACTATCCCTAAGTTGCACTGGCCAAGGTTGGGAAATATTAATCTCTTTGCCAAATCTGCAGTTTTTCCATGCACTTTTCCACATCTTTTCCAATCTCTCTACTCTTGCTTTTTACATTGTAATCCTTAACTCAAGGGAACTAAGACATCAGAGAGCTGACACTATTCCTCTGCACCTGGAATAGGTTATAGCAAAGAGTTGGTTGTGGAAATTTTCAAAGTGACAACCTCCTGCTTCCAAACATGGGAACAAAATGTGGAATCTTGTTACTGAGTACTAACTGCGGGCAACTCAAATTTTCTATGGCAAGTAACATGCAGGGAATCACCAAAGGCAGCCCATCCTCATGAGACTTCTTATTCAAACAAACAGATCCATTAACTCTGCCTGCATTCTGAGTGATTTTCCTATGATAGTTTACATCTCAAAGCGTTTGAAATTCTTTTCATATGCAAGGTAGAAATGACAATTCCATATCGTACTGTATTTTCCTTCTGAAAAAACAACTTTTTTATTGTTTGTACAAAGTACTAGAATAGTCATTTTCATATTTATTGTGTCTAATTGTGCTAGAGTGAGCACATTATTCTGAAGTGCTAAGTTAAAGGTTACCAAGGAAGAAAAAATATTTTTTTTTAATCTTGACAGTGCCTGAATAATTGCTATGATACTAGCACATGGATCCCCTATAAATTAGAAATGAAAAATCGTAGGCGTTTTTTGTTTTGTTTTTCTGTTGAAGATAAGACAAATTGGCATTAAATTACTAATTTGATGCCATGGTTACTTCTAGTTATTGAGATTGTTTTAATGACAAACATGTTGATTTTGCTTTAACCTGTTCCTACTCTGCTACCACTGTATCTACAGATTTCAGGGGGAGGTTGAAGTGGTTTTTTTCCTAGCTTTAGTTCTTATATTTAGTTAATTTTCATAGCTGATAGAACATGTCAGCATTTCAGAGACTACAGGAAGAACTGTTTACCAACCATGTAAATGGTTGAAAATATATTGGTTATAAGGAGTAAAACCATATTTAAAAGCAATGATCGGAGGCTATAAGCTTAGGACAATGTAATTTATTTTGATTTTCAGAAAATCCTTTGGAATAAAAAGCTATTTAGTATAATTCCATTGACATAAAAATGATAAATGAAGGGGAGAATCAAGTTCACAGACTAAGAATATATTATTAATTTCCAGCATGGAAAATGTTCAACAGTGGGAAATCTCACGCTCCTGTTTTAAGTACAGTGGTTTTTTTGTCATATTGAGCAATCATCAGGGGAAGATGAAGAATAATATAATAGAAAATATCTCAGAAATCTTTAAGCCTTAAGAGGAACTGCATGGGTTCTGAGCATTTTGGCTATGGTCCAGTAAAGCTCTTAGCACTTGCTTAATTTTAAGCCCCTGAGTGGTCTCATTGCAAAAATCTTGGGTATGCAGCATTCTGTTGTGTGCTTGTTAGATGTTGTTAAGACTCAAGATTTTTTTCTTTATAAAAGCTTGCTAGCAATTTTTTTGTTAAAAAGTGAGTAGCTGTACTATTTATTCAGATAATGATTTTTATTTCTTTGAAGTTCCCTCTTTAAAAACATAACTAACCTAAATGTTTCCTCAAAAGTTCACAGCATCAAAAGTTATAGGAATGAATTCATTCTTCCAAATCCCCTATTGTGTGAAGGAAATAATGCTGATAACATTATCAGCAAAAGTCACAATCTGAAACTGTTTTCCATTTTAAGTGAGTGTAGGAAAAGCATATGCAGTACAAACAGTTTCATCGTTCATCTGGAGGGTTCTGCATTACTGTTGGTCTGTCACAGACCTAATTCTGGTCTCATTTACAGCAGCATAACTCCACTAACGTCAGTGCAAACAACACCACTGGCATTACCAAGGAGATTGTTTGTAACTGAAAAAAGTAAAAAAACACAGAGCACAAAGAGGTTAAAAGTAAATAACATCATCTCCATTATTACCTTGTGAATAATATTGCTTCCCAAGGAGAACCTTTTCCATTTACAATCCATGATTACATACTAAGATACAGACTCAGTGAAAAGTCCTTTCTTCTCTAGTACTGCTCAGCCCACGTGGTAATACATATGCATTTTACAAGATGCCACAGGATTTGGTATCCTATATATCCTGTCACCAATACTGGGTTTGTCCCCATGTATTTAATTTGGCAATGTCTAAAGTCAGTGGTTTTTATTATTTTTTGCTTTTAGTCTAACTGTCTGCAGTACAAACACCTGAAGGGAAGCAAGGGCAAACACATGCAGCCAAATAAAAAAGCCTTTTGCTGTCACAGTTCTGTATGTGATGGGCATACAGGGGCCAGGGTATTTCCGCCCTTGGCATTTCTGAGCACGCTGTGTAGGTACAACAAAGGGTGCTGCCTGCCCTTCGTAACATCCGCTGAAGTTGCTGACATTTACCCACTCATTGCCATGGAGTTTTTTGTGCAGATTGAACAAGACTCCATATTCGCATAGCCAAAGTTGGACTGTAGTCAATACAGCAGTGGTGCCACACTCTCGGTTTGCTAAGAAGGAAAAGAGTGAGTGAGTGAGTGAGTGAGTGAGTGAGTGAGTGTGTGTGTGTGTGTGTGTGTGTGTGTGCACCTGCCCACGTGCATGTTTGTGAGGAGAAATGATTTAACAAAATGCATCTCAGTATGTTTCAGTGCTTTGAGAGTATGCAAAATAAATAGGTGCTGAACCCAGAAAACTCAGAGGCCGGGTTCTGGACATGTAGGAGAGAGGAGTGTAAAAAACCCCCTTACTCTCCAGGAGATCCAGATAGGCTCCTTTGAAGTTTTACTTATTGTTAGCCTGAGGGTCCAATTTTTTATTTATTCTATTTTGGAAGGAGTCAACCCGGAATTATCATTCGATGTTAAAAGATCTTACAAAAAAGCTGGGGAACTTTATGCATACTCATTTTCCAGTAAAATTGTTTTCAGAGCTCACATACCTCAGTGCTAAATGCCATAACTTTTCACACATTTCTCTACTGTGAAATGGGATCTGAGATAGCTATAATTTTCTGCTACCACAGATTCATTTCTTGCATGAGATCCTTTGAATGCTACAGCTTTCTCATAACACTAAGAACTTTACATTTCAGTTGAGGCCCTTTATTTTCATCAAGTAGTCAGGTGCATTGCCATACAGCACATATTGTGTGTCTACTGATAAGGGCTTATGAATTCAAGTTCCTTAGATCTCTCTGCCCTGGCCTTCTACCTTGGCATTTGGAGCGTAGTGTTACACTGTTGGTCATGATCATTCTAATACCTGCAGTAATTTACTTAACAAAAATTTTTAGTATCTGCATGTGTCTCTATTGTATATGTTAATCAGCAGTTTTTCCATTATAAAGATCAGCTATAAGGATATATAGGTGATTTCAAAAGTATGAAACGAAATCTTACTTAGCACCAGTCTGAAATTTAACAAGTAGAGAGTTCAGGAATGTCTCCTTCAACAGATGGCTGAAAACTGGAAGCTCAGAAAATAATTTTCCATTATTACCATTGTATCACAGGTAATGCATAATCTCATAGACACCTTTTAACTTTTTCTCCATGTAATGCATTTAAATTGTTGGTTAATGTTGGTGCTGTGAAAAGAATTTTATCAGAGATCCCATCAACAATTCGTCTTTTTTTTTTGTAACTGTATGACACCTGAGAGAGACCATATGAGAGTAATCAGAACAGCATTAGCATTATCATGAGACTGTATTTGATGTTTACCATTCATTCTTCTCTTTTCAGTTCTTTCTACAAGGATTAAATTAATTTTTGTGTTATTTCCTGGCCTCAAGACTATCAAAATCTTGAATCAAAACTGCAAAGCTTAGACTTTGTTACACTTAGACTAGTGTTAACAAGTAATCTGACAAAAAGAAATGCATGACATTTATTCACAAATTTTGGTTGCTGCTCTAGGGGAGACAGAATATATATGAGCCAAAATCCATTCTTATTTCTTGGTGGCATTCTCTTTCTCTCCAGATTTTGCTTTGATGATTATTCTTAGTACTTCTATTCATGGTTGCGTGCAATTATAGCCACTTAACAGTGTGAAAGGTCTCATCCTACTAACAACCAACCAAAAACATATTTTGGCTTAATTTCTTGAAGTGGGCTATTCCACAAATAACACAGAATCAATCCATGAAAGAGTAGAAAGCTGCAATATATTTTAATGCCTCTTCCCGGTCACCTGAAGCTTTCTTTAATATTGTCAGAGT
Organism: Scolopax minor; assembly: GCA_028566535.1. Lineage (NCBI taxonomy): Eukaryota > Metazoa > Chordata > Aves > Charadriiformes > Scolopacidae > Scolopax > Scolopax minor. Next base: position 57,957,026 of record JAOXNG010000026.1, on the reverse strand, counting down.
AATCTCAGCAACATTTTTAAACAGAACAATAGATCTTCTAACCTAGAGATGATTTATATGTGGCCAAAAGGTAAAAGTGCATAGTTTCACTACAACCAAAAATACTATTCTGATTTATACCAAAAAAAGGTCCATCTCAAAATAAAAAGAAACACAAAGACACACAATAAGAAAGAAAAATCCAAAATAAACTAAGAATTCGTCTATCTCATATACAAGGTTTGGCTTGGGTTTTAATTTCTCTGAAATGGTGAGGCTCATTTTGTTTCAAAAGACACTTTGAGCACTGAGAAGGTTTGACTGAAAACCAATCAGATATTAGTTAAATGAGAATACTATTTGTCTTGGGCAGGATGATTACAATTAATAACCATCTGATTAGAACATTGGATATTCAAATGTTTGGCTTGAGGTTTTATATCTAAGTGTTTTTAAGGTTTACCTCATATCTTTGGCACAAAGAACTCATTCATATTGTTACTGGTTTAAGTATTAATGTCATTAAAAAAAAAAAAAGAAAGAAATGTAAAAACCCAATCTATGTCATGGAAAACATAATACTTTAGAGATTATTTTCTCTGCTTATGTTATGAAGATAAAGCAGTCTCACAGCCTGCCTCTGCTTTCCTGACTCAGAGCCAGATTTTCAATGATATCTTACTGCCTAAAGTTTCAGACTGGCATTAAGATTCATTGTTTTCTCTTCTAGATATACTCTTGTGGAAAATAAAACATTTGAGGAAATTATTTCCTTAAAAGGCTAAGGATATCCCAGATCAAAGAGGTTCCGTGGTAGTTACCTGACATCTGTACAAACCAGGGGTATTCCAATACATCAGTTTAGCTGAGCCGCTTACTCTAGAAGCCCAGGACACTCTAATATCAACTGTCTCTGTTTCTCCTATGATAATATATTCAATGTATAAGGAGAAATTCCTAAGCTAAGAACAATGACAAGACATTTTACTTTGAACTCAAAGGCTGAATGTGTACTCTTTGTCCACTTGCAACACAAGTACATTAGGAGTGCCTAATGGGATGGGGAATCTATTTCTTCTAGTGGTGTCTCAAAAGATCCCTGGTGATAATAGTTCTACCAGACATAACAACCAAGGTGCTGTACCCATAAATGAGCTTTGTATCTGTTTCCTTGCACTCAGTTCCTGGCCAGAGTTCACAACCCACGTAACTAAGTTTGATTAATCTAAGTAGTTACAGCATAAGACCTTTAGACTTGCAGTTAAGAGTCATTTAATCAAGAAAATTGTTTTGTTGTTTTCAGATTAAAAGAAAAATTAAACAATATTTGTTGCTTTCAGTTAAAACCAGAAGCAGTTTGTAACATTAAGTGTCCTACATGATATGTTTAGATTATTAGTGTGGACAGAAGATGTGTTAAATCAGTTATAACAGAGACAGTTGGAGAGAATCAGATGCATGCATAGACGTGATAAAGCGTTTTGGTGTTTTCAGTTAAAGAGCAGAGATGAAAAAAGAAAAGAATGATTGTACATCAACCGCCTAGCATTAAAATAAAATAAAAAATTAAAATCATTATAATTGTGACTTAACTAGCTGGTGGCAACAATATATCTCCAATATGTTTACACAATTGATTCATTAAACTGCTTCAGTTAGCATATATGAAAATCACTGAGAAGAAATAAAGAATACCTTCAGCAAGTAAAGTGTTTTAAATCTGTTAATCAACACTGATCAATAAAGTACATAATCTTTGCAATTATCCCTTTCATGTCAGGCAGATCCAATAGCTTATTAAGGACATAAATCAGTACAGATCTCTCCCTGTACCACTACAATGTGCACCTTTAATAGAAAATGCTAAAATAAAATATTTACTATCGATGAAAGCACATGCTTGGTATATTGTATATGTTTACCAGCTTTCTATTCATATTTACTTTGTGTGTACCTGAATGTGATCAATAATTTGCAATATATTTTAAAACAAGTTTATCCATCAAACGTTTTTTTTTATTTGCTGTCTAGTACAAAAATTATCACATAGCATACCTTTGTAAATAAATATCTTCCTTGTAAAGACCTATTCTTAGCAGTTAATTGTCTTGATTTTTAGTGCAATAGATTTTACTACAATCCTCAGTTCAAGTAAATTGGATTTTAATTCTAACAGATGCAGAATCTTAAGAAAAAGAAACAAAATCTGTCCTGCCACATTAATACAAACCTCTCAGTCACTCAGGCAAATTGACCAAGTACCACTGAGACATATGCCCTGGCACTCTTAGATCACTGACAGGGTTCATAAAAAGACAAATTAAAATCCATCAGGCCCTTAGTATTTTCTTCAATTTTAAATTGGACAGACTTCCATTCTAAAGAGGAGATAATCCAAGAAAGGCATGATGATAATGATCAGACAGATAGCCTATTTCTTTCCCACAGACAATGCAATGAGGAATGGGAAGACAGTGAAAATATGCCTGATTTTGTAAGAGAGTATACTATCACCTGGACTAAAAACCAAGTAAAACCAAAAGAATTTCACTCTCTCTAAGAATCTATCAACCCTGATGATCACCCAAGTCAAGGTAGTGTTTGCAGCCCATACAGACCTGGCTGAACTGCTGATTTCAAGAGTTGTAACAAACACTCATACTTGCTGAGACACTTACCTGATGTTGCTCTTTCTACTGCTATTGACACTCAAGTATTTTTAAAACTAACTCAGGTTTGCCTTCAAGCTACAACCAGATATCTGGGCTGCAGCAAAAGCTGAGAGCCAGCTAAAGAATGGAACATCTGTGAAAATTAAGAGCAGAAGCAGCTGTTTCTAATCAATCTCAGGGCATGTCTATACTGGCAGACTGAAGCGTGATGGAGAGATACTGAAAATAACAAAGGTTCTGGAGTGAGAATAGTAACAGTATGTGAGAGCATCTACATGGATGCTAACTGCATCGTAATATAGCATTGAATTCATGCTTTTAATATAAACTTAACTGAATTTTTCTGTGGATGATAAATCAGGAAGAAATACTCTGTTGAGGATAGTTTTAATAGCTACAAGTCAATGTCTGAGGAGAAAAAAATACTCTTGGGAAAAGAAGAATCTGAATGTGGGTGAATTTGGGCCAAGAAAGATCTGGGCCCTGGCGCCATAAAGAATCTGAGCTCTCTACAGTGGAAGAAGACTAAAAATGTTTTGCAAAACAGGCTTTATGGAGAAGTGAGATGAAAAATAAATGAGTGGGAAGGAGAAAAGGGAATATCATACATCTTTCACCAACTACTATACAACTCTTTGTTTCTTCCTCCCCCTCATTGTTTCTGTGGTGATTGGGTCACTCTGGTCCACAGAGCAGTAACTTGATGATACTAATAATGTAGTGACAGCTTCCCCTGGAGTCTTTATCTGGCTCTCTCCAGCAAAACTTTCCATTGGAGGGCTGCCTTTTTGGCATTTCAAACACTTTGAGCTACTTTCAGTTTTAGAGATCAAAATGGTTTAAGTTTCTCAAAGGCAGTTTATGAATTCAAATTATTTAGTTGCATCTTGTAGGTTGAGGGGGTGTTGTTTCTGAAGTATTCTTCCTATGAAGCTCTGGAAATTCAGTCATATTACTAGTGAGGTCAAGACCTTTATGAAGTCCTGATAATCAGTGTGAGTAGGTGAGAACCTGTTTCTCATAGTTTCTGAACTGTCAATAAACCTTGCTGCTACCAGGATGAGTCCAGAGCAGAGATTCTGGGCAAAGATCAAAAATAGAGATTTTTCCAGGCAATTTCCATCATATATGCGGCAAATAATCTCATTCTAAATAATCAAGAAAACAGCTAGTCTAACATTTTGAGGATTTTATTTTTTGTAGTTTTGAAGGAGTAAATGACCCAATCACTTTATTTTAAAAACAATATGGTATCTTGTCTATTTCATTCCCCAAGTCTTCATTGGCTTCCAATGGAGTCACTAGCCCTTTATTGATCATCTTCATGAGAGACTAGTACAAAATTACTCTGGCCAGAAAGTCCTATGAGATGTCAAGTAGCCTAAAAGTTTTAGGAGGAGGCTCAAACAGTCACAAGTCAGAAGATTTAAAAAAAACTTTCATTCTTCTTGTCCAAACATACTTGTCAAGATCAATTGGAGAACAGAAAATTCTGTCCTCTAAGCTGCAAAGTCTTACTCAAACCAGAGTCACAGGACAAAACACGTATGTGAGACCATTCATTCACACGCGCTTAGAAGCTTAAAGACATCAAGTTCTAGGCAAATTGTTTTGCTTTTCCCACCCCAGTGTGTTTCCTCTGGATGAACTGTCACAAAACTATGTTATGAAAATTAGATTTCGAACTGAAAAACTTAAGGCATAATCCATTACATTGGCTACCATACTTTTACCTAGATGTTCCACTTTATTTATGTTTCCAAGGAAGCCTATAGTTGGGCAAACCATTTGCACTGCCAGGGATTTACTTGCTTCCTTAGAACAGTGAATCCAGGAGAGACGATACATTTCTCTGATTTGCTCTTGCTTCCCTCAACATTCTCTAAAACACTGGAAGCATGCTGGAATTGTTTGCAAATGTTTTTCATGAGTGGATGAATTCTGCTATGGTCTAGTGATCCTTAAATGTTACATCTTCAGAGAATAAATTCACCTTTGCTATTATTTTATAGCCTTCATTCAAGCTGAACTTAATGACGTGATCAGTTGTTTCTATGCTCCAGAGGGAAAAAAAACCCCATGACCTAGAGATCATTGATAGAAAACGTTTTAATGTATCAAGACATCGTATATTTTACTCTACCTTGTTCTCATGCAGACACTACCGGAATCCATATTTTACCTGATAAACTGGAATATGGTGCATGGCTCCCACAACCTTGTGTGAAGCCACCTGTGAAATCATGGTGGCATAGCAGAGCACCAGGCTCTGCTCCAGGTAGAGCTCAGTACACTGCCCTACAGCAGCAGGACGTTTGTCCATCCACCTCAGAGGAGCCCTATACAAAACTGTCTATGAAACTATCAGATATTCAGCCATGAGCAGAGCCAGAGCCTGCCTCACCTTCACAAGGGTTACTAAGGAACTACCGAAAAGAGAAACAGCACAGCTACAGCTCTCACAACTTGATCACCCTTTGGCTTTTCAGTCATAACTCCTTCTTTCATTTGGAATCGTTCCTCTGACACTACTGGCAAAATCTCAAGATGGGAGCTGCCAAAAGATCCAAATCTCCCAGCTATAAGCCACAGGCAGAGCCCAGAATGGCCCCACCAGGCACAGTGCTCCAGCTGGCTTCTCCACACACATGAATGCTCCTGTTGCCATCAGACTGATTGGAAAACCATCCAGTGTGGCTGTGCTTGTTCAACCAACCGATTCCTGCCCTTCCTCTCTTGCCACAGTGAAAACAGGCTGCTTCAGGCAACAGCAATGTCTACAAGCTATTCGTGCTAGAAGAACATGCTAGAAGAAGAGAGTGAGAGACAGGAAAAACTAAAGTAAAAATAAAATCCAAGCCAAAATAAAAAATAAAAACCTACACCCAGAGGGAAAAGTTGTAGAGCTCACATGAGCTTCCTATTTTGTCTTTCCTGAATAAAAAACATTCCTCAGGCTGTTCCAGGCTAGCACTGAGCACACTCCTGGCCTTGGTTATAGTTTTAGCATGATACAAGAGAAGCAAGATAACTCCTGTGAGCTTGAGCAGCCACTATTCAGGACAGCTTTCTTGCACAGAAGAAACACAAGAAGAAACACGAAAAGAAACACATCTAAATTGTCCCAGTAGGGCATAGTTTTAGGATCGACATGAACAACCTTAAGGACAACCCTCCAATACCTTGTTACTTGTAAGAATGCTTTGCCACCTTCATGTTGCCATTACATCCTTGATCTCTACTGTGAACAGCTCTTCTCATGGGCTGGTCCAGTTTTTACATGTGTATTAGGCATTTGAGAGTAAACTTTTAAGGAAATTATGGGCACAGAACTTGTGCTGAGTATGTCTCACAGTCTGTGCTGGAATAGGGGTAACAACCAAACTTTTGCTTCCAGCTCTTTCAAAAACTATGCCTAACAGCTTGAGAGTGGCACCAGGTCCACTGCTTGTCCAGCATCTCTCACATCTCATCACTCAAGAAAAGATATCTTCAAAGAGAGCAGCAATAGCAAACTAGCAGCTGGAAAGTGAGTGAGTTCTGGAGGATAACTGAGTGCAGGAGGTATCTATTCCTTCTAAAGGAAGGGTGCACACACACAAATATTTCACCAAAAGGTTAAAACAGCTACTCACATAGTTCTTATCTTCTCAGCATTTTCAAATTTAACATTTTTTAATCTGATGACCTCAGGGGCTAAACACATTGAGAACAATGACAATTACTCTGCAGGTAGCAATTCTGGCACTGCAACATCTTTGTCCAAAGAACCGATTCTCTTTCCCAATTCTTCTGTTATTTTTTGGACATAATCAGGCCACTTTCAAGATAATGATCTCCACCCATCACCTCCTCAGTTTTCCTGTACAAGAGCCTCACCATCAAGCTGTCATGAGAGACAAAAAGAAGAGGCCAGAGGGAGGTAGATCTATTCAGTCACACTCACAGGCTTGCTCTTCCCAAAAGAAGGACAAACTTATTCTGAAAAAAAATCAGAGAAATTCCTTAAACCATTTAGCAAAGTTTGGGATGATCAAAAAGAACATTTTCAGAGCTGTCTTGATATATTGTCAAAATCACAGCCAGTATGGAACAGGTGGCATGACTCAGGAATGAAAAAAAAAAAAGACTGAAAGTGTGTAAAGGCCAAGGCCAGTATTCCTTGAGGAGTGTTTGCTGGACTACTGGATATACATGCTCAATAGCAGTCTGAAGGTGAAGCTGGACAGTGGAAGAAGCTTGTGGATTTATGCGATTTCTGTTAGTTAGTGTCAGAAGCTTTTGACACTTCAGCAGTGCACTTGGTGCAGAAAATCCTCTTGATATTTCCTGTCTACCATTGGCACAGATGTTCTAAGCCTGACTTTATTTCAGAAGGTCACTGGTATTCCACAGCAATCAAAAAGATAATGTCCTTTCTATCAAACACCTGGGTTTGTTTCTACAGGACCAGCAGGCAAAGATCCTACTGGAGCATCCTTTCTTGATGACTGTGAATGCTCCTGCCAGAAATAAAGCAGTAGGCAGCCAATGTTTGCATCCTGATTTGATCCACTGAGGAAGGAACATTAACACATTTTTGTCCATCATACTCAAATGCAGGAAAGATAGTTCTCCGCCATCACTGTTGTTGATTTTTGGACATGAAAAAGGCCTCTGAGACCTTGGATGAACAACAGAGCACAGGATATGTGTGTATTGTGGATGTGGATTTCCCTGGAAAAAAGAGCTGTTTTCTTATGTCCTACCTGTTGTCTGACCTCAAAGCCACCTGAAGAATAGTGGGAGAGGCTGATGACCAAAAGGTTTGGCTTTGGTCTCACTCATGCTGCTAATTTTGAGAATGTGTCACAACCCTTTCTGTGCCATGGCCTGGGTTCTCTGTTTGACAAGGAACATTGTTGTTGAATTGGAAGAGCCCCTGGAAACCTTTAAAGAGCGGGAGCAATATGTGATGCCACAAGAGGCTGAAGGTCAGCAGTGTGGATGTGGATGCAAGCTCAGATTCCTCTGCTAGATTCTGCAGAAGCTGCAGATTCTGCAAGCTAGAAATTATCAGAGCAACAAAGGACAGAGCACTATATATGTAATCATACTTCTTCCTACACCCTGTATTGCACAACGGATGTTCCTATCTGCAATACCTGGCACTTTGTGAGTGACAGAACAGTGTAACTGTCTAAAGAAAGTTTCTCAAGTGATGAAGTTTTTGGTCCTTTTCCAAATGTGGACAAATCTCAAACTGGTGATATGGCCATTATTAGTTACAAGATTGTATGGCAGTACTAACACTTAAGGTAATGGTAGTCAGTGATGGACAATACTATCAATAGGGATAATGTTGTTTAGCAGCTAAATGCAATTTGGCTCTGACAGGTAGTCAGTTATAATGTCAATTATAACTGTTCCAAAATGTCAAGTATAAGTAAAGAAAACTCAAGCAGAACAGTTATCATTCTTGAAAACTGCATGGCATTTTTAAGGAGAGTTATTGCCTTTTTAAATTTCAGCAGCTTAAAGTACAGAACAGCTGTTCAGTCACAAAGTGTGCTGGTTTGTGAATTTTCTTGATGGTTTTGAACTGGTGTTTATCTGTCTTAGCTGGAGCGTATAATAAAAAGTATTCTTCCAGTTATTTGCAAAATACAGTATTTTAGAAGCACTATCTGAAACTGAACTCACTAGAAGTAATCACCATCTGTATTTTCCTGTTACTTAAACAGAAGAAAAGTCCTTTCAATGTGACAATTAAAATCATTCATTCTTTTTACATAGTAGTAATGGATCCCTCTTACACTTGCTCTTTAGTTTCCTCCTGTGCAAGGTACTACATTGCTCAGAACAGAATCTACTGAAAAGCAAAATACTCATTCCCTTTATATGAAAGCGATGCTAAGGTAACCTGCAAGTGCTTTGACAAACCCTTTAGCACACGCTTTGATGCAGAGCAGACAAACCCAACACGTAGTTGATAATTCATCCAAAGGCACAGACTGAGCTGGCAACAGCGTGAGAGAAGAACAAGATTGTTATCTATGTGGTTTTTTTTTAGTCATGAAATGGGTCCTTGGCTTGTTGTAACATGTCAGCTGAAAGCTGCAAAGAAGGTGTGATGAAATGAAACTATTTTCTTTCTATTAGCATATGTGCTTTGCTTCTAAGGAGCATGTAATGATAAAACATGTTACTACAGCAGAAATACTGTTTCTTTTGAGATCTAGGACTTTTAAAGGTCTAAAAAGAAGGCAGGTGGTTAAATTGGGACTTCCACTCAAGTTCAGTATCTTAGTTGAGAACCATGATCTGAAAATTGTAGTTTTACATGCCTTTCTTTTTACAGTTTTAAAGTTCCCAAACACTGTGCTCTTGTCAGAGGCAAGCAGCTCAGTATTTATCTTATACCCCAGTTACTCTCGTTCTGATCCTGATGCCTCATCCAACTGCTTCTTTTGAGGGGTTCATTACAGCAGGTGAGCTGTTTAAATAACTGTTTTTTGGTTTTAGTCTGAGCCTAGAGCTTTCACATGCTGTTACATTCAGCACTTACACAGGTGTGGAAATTCCAGGTCATGTCTCCTTTTGTTGTCTTAAAGGATTAAACCTCTGTTCAACACTTCCCTGAGGAAAATGGTACTCGTCATGCAGTGATCCATTCTAAGCACAGAGTTTTCATGTTTTTTTTAAAGTTTGGCTTTGCTGCAGAAAGGAATTCAAAACTTGTGGGTCAAAAGGAAAGAATAAAAACAGTCCCTATGTAGCCTTCAGCTTAGAATATATGGCTAGAAGAGAAGAAAGGAATCATACTAAAGGGCTAGCTATGGATTTCCCTCAGTTCCAGGGTCTTTTTCCACCTCTAGGTTACCTGCAAGGAGTCTTGGTAGTTCTTGCGTTATTTCTGATGCAATGAATTTGTGTAAGTTTTATCAGAATTGGAGAGCTCCAGTGTGAAAGTATTTTGAATTCATATTTGCATGGCTGAGGCAATACCTCCAAGGACATAACAGAAATCAGTCTTAGTCCTTCAAGGGGAAAGGGAAATAAATTGCAATGAGTGTCAGTCATAGCAAGCTGCTCTGGAAAGGAAGAAAAAATTATTTTGCCATTGCAAGGATGGTAACTTATTTTAGCCTCATTGATTTGCAGCAACATCCAGTATTGTACCAGCAACAGAATGCTAATGAATTTTTATATATTTTTAAAGGTGTGGTGGATGGAACTTGGGGATTTGAGAGGAACCATTGGAAATTTCCATAATCAGTAGAGGTAGGACATTTTAGGAGGCACTGAACCTCTCTTATTCAGCTGCATTGCCCTTCTGTATTCAGTTTGAGCCCATTTGGAGAACACCTTCATTGGGGAAGGCAATATTAGTAGATGTGGGATAGAGCACAACAGTATTTCCCTACAACCCTGAGCAAATCGTCTAAATCCAACAGAGCAGTGGATTTAAGACACACCTGACTCCTCAGCACTTCTCTGTTGCTTAACAGCAGGTTGCCCTCCTGCTTTCTTCTATTTTAGGTCCTTTTTCTGAACTGATTAACTCTCCACATGTACTGTGGAGAGAACCTTACATTAGATTTTGTTATTGCCCTGAGGCCCAAATAATCCTTCATTATATCCTTGATTTTATGTGTTATAGTATTCTAAAGTAAAATAGCTTTATAGTATACAGGAATTTCTTTATCAAGGTTCCTGTGAAGTAACTAAGAGGATGTTGAAGAGTGTGAATTCCATTGCTCTCAGTTGTTTCTGACATGTATTGACAGCAGAACTTACTTTCCATCATCGCAAAAGAATCCTACTCCTAATTTATCTTTGAAGCCAGGAAAAAAATATCAACAGATTAACAACTCTTAGGCGTAAGTAAAGTAGGCAGTAAATAATTAAAGAGACAAAGCATTTCTCTGAATAACATCTTAAAAAGGAAAAGGAATTCCTTACAAAGAATGTAAAACTCCTTGCTACAGTTTTCATTGATTCCCTGCCTGTCTGCTTATGAAAAGAAAGCAATAACATAAAATCTAAAGTTTGAGGGTCCTTATAGATTTTTTTTACACATTGTTCCTTAGAAAATGTAAACTGTTATAAGTTGATGTCTTTCTGTCATCTAGCCAGATGAAATCAATGTAAATTTCCATTTTTCCAGTCAGAATGGTAGATCTAAGATTCCTGGGGAAAATACTGGCTATCACAATTTAGCATTTTTTTTCTGAGCAGCTGTTACTGTTTCCACTGAACTATTGCAATACCTCTAGGTATCCACCTAAGAAAACACAAACGCATATATACGTGAAAAAATATATTTTTTTTCTTAAATACAACAATTCTAAAAATGCATATGTGGCATTTAATGGCCAACATAATCTCAAGTACTACTTTGTGTGGCGTACAACCTATCCAGATATGTTTTATTGGTAGTTGAAATTAAAATTTAATGGTTTTGGGGCTTTTTCGTAATTTCAGGCGCTAAGGATCTGAAGAAGTTTATACATCTTTATCATTCTAATGATCTCCTCTGACCTAACAATCACCCAGCCTAACATTTACATAACATGACTGCAGGTTTTATCTAACGATCCTTTGCATCAACCTTAGCTACTTTTGGATGAACTCAGTCCAGAAGCTTTTTCTTTCTGCACATGAGTCTTCAGATCTGGATTTAGTCCTCTTGTGTAAATAAGCTCATTTGTATTATCTTGGCTTCTAGTGGACACTTATCTGCACTGAAAAACTTGGCATTGTAACATATGATTGGCAGCCTGATGAAGAGAAGCTCAGAGCAGGAACAGCAGGAGTGTTGGAAGGTCAGGATTTGCACTGGCTGAGCTGTGCTGGAGAGCTTGTACAGCACATTTGCATAATTTGCTGTGGAAATTACTCAGTTCTCACAAATATTTTGAAAAGGAAAAGGATCTCTGGATATTAACGGATTTACAAGAAATATTCGCTAATCTCATACTTTGAGATTTAGGTAGTTCACAGAACACCGGTTGAATAAAGGGATTTTACTCATTAAACCCAAGAAACAGACTTTGAATAAAAATGTATGTGCTTTTTGTTCCCACTGGGTTAAATCATGGTGAATGGAATATGTTTCCATCCTGAAATCATGTGGTGTGTTATAGTATTATAAAATCAGGACTTCTTTTTCAATGATTATTTTATTAAAAGACGAATAAGAAGCAAACACTCAGAAGGAATGAAAACAGGAGGAACAGGAGAGTGGAAAAGCTACCTTATACTTTTTTGGTGCATTAAATCTTAGAAACTAAGATTTTCTAAAGCTAGTATGATACTTTATTTGGTACACTCTTCAGGAACTAATCTGGACCCAAGTGATATAGGGGATCATGAAGGACTGGGAAGAAAATGGTCATTAAATTGAGGAATCTGTTGATGTCAGATGCTATAAAGTGAAAAATACAAATTAACTCAAAAAAGCTCATTGAGAAAGTGATGGTAGAAAGGCATAGCGTGGATATCAAATACTATTGGTCTGGATGCAAACTCTACCTCAGGAAGTTCTTAAATGGATGTTTACCTGGAGGTCTAGCAACAGTCATGGGGAATGATTTTATTTCCTGCCTGTAATAAGTTTTCCCTAATCATTTGCTCCTGGCCACTATAAGAGAAAGGATACTGGGCTATATGCATCTCTGATGCGATATAATATGTTTCATTTTATGCTTTATGCATCTTTTTTACGCTTAAATCAGGGAGCTTCCTAGTTAAGCTAGTTTTGATTTCTTGCTTGATTGTGTCTGCAGATATCTTTCAAGTTACATGTACCAAAATGTATCCATTTATTCAAGTCAATATGCTCCGTTTATTTTAAAGTGCAGAATGAGTAGCAGGGAAAAAGGCTATTACCTCAAGCAGGACTTTCAAATTATTCTGATATATTTTGCCATTATCTATCCCCAGCTCTGTATTTTAACCAACAAGAAGAAAAGGAGATAAAAGTTTCTAAGTATGCAAAATGATACCATCATGTAAGCCCTAACAGGATTCATTGGTTACAAATCAATCCCTCCAAACAAGCGGAAGCTCTTTACCAAACAATCACAGAGTTTGTTCTGCAGAAAAAAAAAAAAAAATAAAAAAAAAAATAAAAAATGGAAGGGATAGAATAACCAATATGCTGGTGGTGGGATAGAAAATGGAATATGGGAAAGATTCTGGGCATTGCTTCAGTCTTTGTGACAACTTGCAATTTAAACTTTCGTCTACAGTTATACAATCTCTCCTGTGTGCTGCAGCAGGCTCAGCCTCTTTTTTCTCCTTGGTTACAGTTTCTCCATATGTATTTAGCAATACAACTTAAAATTTCAACCCTCTGTTTAGTAGAAAAAGTGAGCTGTAATTCTATCTTCTGTACAGATATGTTCTTAGAAAAGCCTTTTAGACCTTTCAATTTTCCTTATCAAGAAGGAACACCAGAAAACAATTAATTAAGAGGTATTATAAAAAAATGTAGGAAATCAGAAAGAAAGAGAACTTACAATATTTCAACAAAACAGGCTAAAACATATAACAGGTATAAAACAAGTTAAAGGCATGAAGACAACAACCCTGTTCAGGAAGTATGCAAGACTGACTGAGGCACAAACCAAGGACATAGACAAGAATAATAAATATTTGCAATGAAAGAGGAGAGGAAAAGTCAGGGTTACTAGGTGTCTTCAAATCCATTTTCTGTATTATTATGCTTCAGTCTTATGTCATTTATGTATTTCAATTCTGTACCTTTGGTGAGTCAGCTGATCAAATTCTATTAACTCAAAAATCTTTATCCTTACAAATTAATACTTTCTCCCTTGTCAATCATGGTACAATCCTCCTGTATGACAAGACTGATGGCATGTAAATGCATGTGATTTACAACCCTTATCACTCTCTGTCATTAATTTCTGCATCTCCAATTTCAAACCCTGGCTTACATCCAGCTTCCTCTAACTAAACCGTGATAAGATTAATATCTTATTTCTAGGTTCTCATTATTTCTTAAAGCTGTTTCCTACCTCTCAACCTTTACTTGATGAATATAGCTGTCAAAAAACTGGGCATGAACCCAGAAATGAAGTTTTCTTATATTTTTTGTATTAGCTATGTTGTTGGGATTTCTTTGTGGTTGCAGTTCACTGTTGTGAAGGACATTATAAACTGTTTCAAATAAATCAAAAATTAAAGACACATTATGAAATAGCACAACGAAGTAATGTGCTATTTGCCACACATCTGATCTTGTACATTAACTTATGCCTACTACAAAAGGCAAATTAGATTTGCCTTTAACATAAGGAGAACCTACTTCTGTATCTGATATGTAAGCACTGTTTTGGTGAAAGGATACTGCTTCTTATTATAATCACAATGATACAAATGCCACCACATAATAATCACAAATTTTGGAAGCAAAATAAACCTATTAAGCATAGCACTGAGTTTTACTTGAGAGTCTTTTAGTCCAGGATGACAGTCTTCCCTTATGCTTTAACATAACCAAAGGAAAAGCAGAGAAAGACTTCATGAATCTGATAAAATAAAGGTGAGTTGGTTCATAAGACTCACTAAAAGTCATGAGATAAGTGGAAAGACAGGAAATAAGTTAAATACATGAAGCAAAAATAATCCACATGCAGAGCTAGTTTAAAGGTCTATTTACTGCCATATCATATCTGCAAGTGGAACTAAAAGTAAAGACAAGCGTGAAGAGTATAAGAAATAAAAATTGTAGTGATCTGTGCTGGTATATCTCCGTAGTTTGTGGAAATCTGAAATGAGTATTTTCTGACAGTAGTAGATGCGTGCAAAACAGCATCTAGAGACTGTTGAATCTAACTCCCATTCATTTCTCTAGTTGAAAAAAGGAAGATATGTATAGAAGGTAAGATGTGTTTCAATGGCAAAAGGCATGTGTTAGGGCTTGCAAAGAAAACTCAAATATGGAAAATGAAATTTAAAATTCAAGCAATTCAAGACGTCAGTAAAAAGAGACAATAAAGGATTAAATCAATGCAGAATGGCAAGCAGGAATACTCTGGTATTATAAAACATTGCACAGACAAATAAAGTAGAGCTCAGCAGCTATTAAGTGTAAGGATTAGAGTGTATACTTCTTCTGATAAATGACTCCATAAAACTGGTTCCTGTTCTGTCAATAGATTTGAAACGATGCTCTGCTCTGGCTATATTGTAGAACAACTTGGAAAAGAAGAACAGAAAATCTGGTTTTTTGCATGCTTTATCTACTTAGATAGGAAGTCAGTTCCAAACTGAAGCAGATTTATAAACAAAAGAAGTGTCTTGGTTGTTGACTTAGGTTTGTTTTATGATCTTGATATTGTCTGGTGCCACTCCAGCAAATCCATGAGACTGCACATGGTCTGAAATCATTATCTGAGAGAAGTGAACAATGATGGATTAAGGAGGACTTTTAGAAACGTGAAATTTTCCTCTTCCAATTTTCCACATTCCTAATGTAAACACTCATCTCTGTGTTTACAACTGCTTGACTGTCACATGCATCCATTTCTACAGCACTGCATCTCACCTTACAATTCTTATCATAAGGTGAGATGACCAACATTCCAGAGGCACCTAACTCGATTGATTATTTAGAAAGTCCAGAGTATTAATTTTGAATAAACATCTAATTTTTATGTGGTTTAAGGCAGGTGAGATAAACCACTACGTCTAATCCACTAGTGGATTTTTCCCATGTTGTAATTTGGAGTTCAAGTAGTGTTGGTACAGTTTTGCTTCATTCCCTTCATTCCTATACTTCTTGAGGTATCACCTCACCCTGGCACTCATTTTCTGACTCATTCTCCTGCCTGGAACCAAGGGCTCCATACTGACCCAACAAATCTGTTTTTCTCCAGAGCAGTGGGAGAAGTGAGAGGGGAAAAAAGTCCTAGAAAAAGAGATGGATATAGGTGTCAGCATGGAGGAGGCAAAGAGTAAGTAGAGGACATGGTACAGAGAAATGTGGTACCAGAGTAATATTGATTACCCAATCAATTTGTTGTTGTTTGTCATAATTTATATTTATCATCATTGTATCACTATATATATGGATATATAGAGAGAAGTAGGAGGATGTAAAAGAAAATACCTAGTAAGAAAGAACTCAGCCCTGCTGACAGGAAGATCCATAAAAGTAATAGAGAAGATGATCTTCCCTAAAACTATGAGCTCCATGTACCTACATTTGCAAAATCATTTAAAATCTGCAAATAGACAAGGTTGAAAAGTGTCACTTTTGATATGGAGTGAGGAGAATTGAGCCCATTTCACATTAATTGTAAAATACCCTTTCCTACATATGTCAAAGTCAATGAGAATGAGGGAGGACAAGTTCCCATCCATACAAAACAGATGTGCTGTCAAGAACAGAGATTATAAAGTTCACAGGCACTTGCAGGGCAACAGAGCTGCATGGCAAGCCACAAACATGAAGACAGGCAGGAGGAAATATCAGCATTTTCCTTATCACCATCAGCCTCTAACCCATGCCCCATGTCATGACAATTCCTTTGCTGGCCATCCAGTGCTGACCAGAACACCTATGGCAGAGTCCAAGCCTGAAATGAAAAGCATAGAAGCACTGCCAGCCTCCGTGACAATCACTTCCATGCCTACAAAATGTCTTCAGGGCTCCTTCTCTCTGAACCCCCATGGTGTCTCTGTCTCTTCAGAGTGGCACAGTGCAATCCAGCCAAGAGCAACTGTTCTCCTGTTGCACCGCTCTGCTACCTGTCACTGCTGGTGTATCAGAGGAGGCATCAGCCTTTGAACCTCTTTTGTTGTTCAGCAAGAGCATTGCTGAAACTGTAATGAGATTGTGGTTGGTTTTTTTTAACAAGGACAGCTGCAATGGTCAACATCAAGTGCGAAGAAAAATGACTGTCATCAGCATGCAGCGCCTGCCAGTGAGGCATTTATACCAGTGAAACATAATCAAGTTTTTAAGGCAGGACCGAAAAACAAGCTCAGCACTTTTGTCATTATTGGAGCTACTGATAACAATTACTCTCCCAGTGTCAGGGACAGGCAGGGGTCTTCTCTCCCTTTTGATTTTGACCTTTGTAAATATGTTGATATTGATGCAGCAATTACTGCTTAAACCCATTACAGGCATGGAGATGGAGTTATTATCAATCATCACTTTTTGAAGGACCACCATCTTGTCGTGCTACACGCTGCATGAACACTAAACAAAAGGCTGGTCCGAACAATTGCTCTTCTCTTGTTTCATAATCAAGGGGGAATCAGCTACCTGGGGAATCGACCATGTTAAATGTAAAGATACACCATTCCTGGTTATGCGATGACCTTCCAACATCTGTTCTGTTGTCTATTTGCAGTTCGTACCTCTTGTGTAATTCCATTAGGAGAGCACCAATGTTTTTTCAATAGTTGCTTAATGGTCACAGAGTGGCAAAACAAGTAGGCAAAGAACACTTTCCTTTTACATACTCCACACTGAAAGAAACAATCTAGAAACATTTTTGTTTAAGTACAGATCATGTGTTTTTTAAAAAAAACAAGGTGAAGTATATTTTAATGGTAGGTGTAGCAAGCTGCTCTTGTACAAGGCACAGCAACTGCTGCCACAAAGGCGCAAACCAGATTTTGGGGTTACTACATGAGCTACAGGTAAAGAGCCCGCTTAGTTAAACACATGAAAGCTGGATGGGAACAGCTAGACAGGCTTGCAAGAGCATAGGCAAAAAGGCCCAATGCAGAGAGGAGCTGGAGAACGTTTTAAGCTTCCTGGTTGAAAACATTGCTTGAAACCATGGTCAGCAAAGCATGCAAAGGGAGAGCCCTGATTTTACAGAGCAGTGCAATTAAATTGCATTTACCTGTGAACCAACCATTAAGACTCTACAGAAGTGGGAGTATGTCATGATATTGCAAAAATCATTTATTTGGTATAAGCACCACCCTTGTCTGAGGCTATGGGTAGTTTCACCATTGCCAAAAGGACCTCAGCTGTAATGCACGTTATATTACCATCTCCTGAAGACTCACTGGCTCTTCATCCATCTGCACCCTAAATACTGAGAAGATTTTCACAAAAAGAGGGTCATACATTGCAAAACATCACAAACACATATTTGGGAGGCATCCAGGGAAAGTGAATAAGTGTCTGGCATACTTATTCACACTTATTCACACTTATAGCTTCTTGCATGGGATACTTGAAGCCAGGGAGTAATGAGAGGTAATATGTGGGAGAGGAAGCATGGTCTCTGACTACGTGCTTATTATTATGGACATCTAGGTATTTCTGACAGTAGTTTTACAGACATTTCACAGGATCCACTGAGATAGAATCTTCATCCCTCATGCGTCTGTGAAGCGGTTGTGGCAGAGGGACACAGGTGTCCATAGCTGAACAAAGGAAATGATAAGAAACAGAAAAATGATCATGCCTTCTACAAAGGTCCTTCTACCTTCTACCAAGGGTCCTGACAAGGAAACTCCACACCAGGACAGGGCCAAAGCTCTAGACCTCAGAGTGTCAGCTCTTCTACATGGAAATTCAAACACACCCTTTTGGTTCCAAGTGTCTGAAACAAAAGTATTATGGAAACTCCCCATATTGCTCCCCCAGTTTTTGCTTTCACCGTGGTGCCTAGATGAGGTCCCTCTGCTGCTCTCAGGGAAGACAGTTTTCTCTACTCAGCTCAGTGATTAAATAGGTGTTATATGTTGCCTGATGGAAGGCAGCTGGCAAAACGGACTGCTTTGCTGAGACAACCACAGCTCCAATTTGCAGTTTTTGTAACTACTGACCTAAGTTCAACTCTAATACAGGAATCTATTAAAATATCCAAAGGTAAGAGAAGAACTAATGTGGGAGGGAGGTCTCCTGAGTACCTGTAAGCAGTGAAAGCTCAATAATGTTTGATTCATCTTCTAAGGCGTGTTTGTGAAGAAAAAACATCTCTGATGATAGATAGGGAAGACAAGACTTCCAAGAGAACTGGACATGAAGAATGATCTCCATAAATAAAGGCAGTCAGACTCACAGAAGGAGCAATGTATACATGTATTATGGCTCTGTCTGTTTTTTTCTCCCGCTTAAAAAAGAGCAGAAGGAAGAGAAGAACCTTCTGCTCCCTGTGGTGCTCACTTTGAAACCTCAACATTTTTACTTGTTCTGCATTGACATCAGGAACATTAAAAAGCCTAAATTAAACCATTTTTTTCTGTTTCCTATTGCCCTTTATATATCAGATTACAAGGTATAGCAACTAGAAATGTCTGCAAAAATTAGACTAGTAAAGGCAACCAATTCTTTCTGAAAACAATAGTGTAATATGACACCACAAATATCAGGCTCAAAGACTGAATTTCAGTGAAATTCAGTGAAATATGGCACCACAAACATCAGGCTCAAAGACTGTAAAAACAAATTGGGGCTATATTCCCTCCCTCCAGTTAGGAACAGTTCAACTCTAAGCATAATTTACAGCATCTCCTGAAACTCTTGAAGCCCTGGCATCCAGCAATGACCACAGCTGCACCAGAAGTGGCTGCACCACTGACATCCCACAGAGCTTTTGTCCCTGGTGTGCTTCCAGCACAGTTCCTCTCCTGAGGCATCTAGGAGGGACTGAAGGAATCAGTCCCTTAACTCCTCACTGACCTTGAAATTCATAGCAGAAGGGAAATGCTTAGCTCTCAATTGAGGGAAAACAAAGAGTTATAAAGAGAGGACCAGATATGATCAAGACACAGGCTGCCTTCAACCAGTATCAGAATACAATCACAAGAGAAATAACTTTGTGGTTTTAATATACAAAAAACCTACCCTGTCCTGTCAAAAGACATAGTATAAAGCCTAGGCTTTCATGGTGGGAAAAGTCAAGTTATCCAAATTGTCCAGAGAGCCACTAGGTTTTCTTGAAGTATTTCCTACCTTAGAACATTTCAACCCAAATGCTTAAGCTGTGGGCATTAAATTAGTTTCTCTGGAGTCTACCACTGGTAATCTTTCACAACAATTAATTTTCAGGACACACTGATATAAATGATGTTTTTATCAATAATAATAGAAGAGATTACAAACATTTCCAAGTTCTCTCAGCCATAGGGCTGTAGCCAGAGTTATTAATTCAATAAATCCATCAGTTGTCCATGGTGTATTGCCCTGACTGAAGCATGGCCCAGATCCAACAAACAAAATACTGTTTGTTATCAAATCACCTCTTTGGTTAACATTAACTTTTTTTAGAAACAATGATGTGCTTTTTTTTTTTTTCTTCTTTACTTTGGAAATTCAATGCATGAATGTTTTTGATTCTGCCTACAAAATTCAAGCTTGATTTCTAAACATTTTAACATAAACTTATTTCCGTAGTTACAACAACAACAAAAATAGGCAAATCTTTTTTCCTTAACATCTTGACTTGGCCTAGAGAATTTTGAACTATGCTTGACATTTGTTGTCTGGAGGTCCCTATCTCCCCTTAATGGTTAAAGACTGTGTGTAGAGTCTTTAGGATCCTAATATTTTCACTTTGTCTATGTAAGATTAAGAGAGAGAGATATCTATATTCACTATCTACCAATAACTCTTCTTGTCAAATGCCTGGTTCTTCTAATGACCTTATAAAAAAGAATTCACCTTAGCACACCAGTCACTCAGGGGCATATAGTTCCTTACCTTAATTAAAGAACAAGTGAGAGGAGAAATTCTAAAGAACAAGTGAGAGGAGAAATATTTCAGTACTTGCCCTTATTCTTTCACAAGCCAAATGTCTGCACTTCAGACAGGAATTATATTGGTTTCTGGTGGCTGCAGAGTTCCCCAGACAAAACACCACAAATACAGAAGACACAGGATAATGGTTACAACCCATGCCAGGAAAGAGGAAGGATCATATTGCACTCAAGAAGGAGAGTGTTTAAGTAAACCTGCAAGGTACTTAAGCTCTTCTGAGAATATACTGTTCTGCACTGTTCCTGACTGTACTAAATTTCAACATAAAATTAAGGCAAAGGAACAGGGGAAAAGAGGAGCACAGTTGTAATAGAAAATATTTCTTTGTTAAGACATTACCAGTACATAAAACTGATACATAAAATCACAAGATGATTTGCAAAGGTGATAAATTTTTCCTAAAGACAGATAAACAGCATAAAGAAAGATAAAGAAAATATGCAAGTATCATATGTTGTCCTTGACCTTTGTCTGCACTGTGCTGAGCAGTATTTAGCTGGGCTTATCCAGAATACTGTTTCCTGGACTTCATTCCTCCAACAAGTGGTGAACAATCAGAGGGAGCTTCTCCAAGCTGACTGGGTCCCTTCTGCCAAACCCTCCTCTCAAGTAATTCTATAAGTGAAGATCTGGAAAAACTCTCTTATTATGCAGCAGCAGTCAGCTTTTGTCCAAGGAGATTTTCTCTAAATTGCCTAACATCTGTTTTAATGACTGGATGTCACAAGGTTCTGTCTGCTAACTTCTTAGCGTATCTTTTCTTCTAAATCAGAATGAAGACTAATGATAACTTAAATACAAGGAAGAGTCTGAGAGGCTAAATTCAGCTCATGCTTTCACCCAAGCACAAGAAAAATTTTGTGATTTCAGGTGGAACTTATGGGTTGCATATAAGTCCCTATAAACATCACAGATTCCAGTTAACACCTAATGCCAAATTTTGCACTGATTTACACCATCTGCCACTATATTAGAGTCACTCACTAAAATCTGTGGCAGCTTTGGCTCATTACACAGAGATTCATTTATTTGGTATCTGATGCTGCATAAGGTGAGAAGAAACTTCATATTGTAAAACGTCTAATCCTTTCTCATAACAGCAAAGTTTAAACTTTTGCTTTCATTTGTGCTGACATAGTTTTCATTATTCAGGTATTCATGTAGAATGATTTGTTTCTATCTTTTGAATTGACTGCTTCCACTTACACCTTAAACATTTAAGAACTTCTTAGTCACTATTTTATTTTTGTAGGTTTGAGTCACTATTGTCAGACAGATGTGGACTGAGCTATACAAAAGAGATGTCCTTATTTGTGATGTGAATACACTGCTGAGTTTTCATCACTATGATTCATAGTAGCAGGCATTCATTGTAAAAAATTCTGTCCTTTTATGCCAACTAACTTGCAGTGATAATGGCAGATACCAGGTGCTGCAATTGTAGCAGTTGTTTCAAGATATGTGATTGAGTTTAACTGGGTACTTAATCCACCAGTATCCCACTCTTTTACTGCCCTGCTATTGTCCCTCCAGCAGCATCTTCCAAAAATGATTTGTCAACCACAGAAATCAATTGTCCCTAAGAAAGTAGGGTAACTAAGCACCAATCACTTTTTCTCTTGCTGTCTTTCCAGCAGATCCTGAATCTGTAGCACTTTCTGTTAGCACTAAATATACTGGATCATTTTCTTCTGTATAATTTCAATATCATATTATAAATCCTGAATGTTAATGTTGATCCTGAGCCAAGACTAACAGTTTCAGATTTTTAAAAGATACTGAATTTTTCCCCTACAGTGATTTTCATCTTCAATCTTTTTTTCTAGATTCTGGTGAGAGGTTGTATCATCTTGCAGCCATATGCAGACCACCTACAATGGCCTCTGAAATCAACACTGTTATGAGCAGTTCAGTCCCTACTCTTCAAAACTGCCACAGTCTGTCCCCACACAAACAAACAAGTCAAACAAGTCATATCCAAACACCCTATTACAAGCTTCAATTTGGTCAGTACCTACTGATTCCCACTGACTACACAGAGAAGCAGCATCAAAGTATAGAAGATAAATAGAAGATGATCTGAATCACTTGCAGGTCTCATACATGTAGATTAGGAGACACCTAGTCAAAAGCTATATACAGAGGAGATCAGAACATGGAAAATGTGATTTGGTACAGTGGAGATGACAGAATGTCCATACAGTACACCCTTGAACAGTAAACTGTAGCAAAGAGGGCAGCTTTCTTCCCTGTTTCACACATGCAGGGCCACAGGATGGTGCTGCAAGAAGGAAGCCCAGTCATTACTTTGAAGCACTGTGTTACATCCCCTGATCCATATCACTGGAATTGTTTATGCATACAAAAACCAAGTCAGAAGAGTCAGAGGAGACTTTCAGATAGGGTGAAGAACATTTTAACAGCCATTTTTTCTAGACATCTCCAGACATACACTTTCACTGAACATGCCTAGAAAAAATGGACATTCAAAGGGAACAGAAAAACAATTCTAACTTGAAAAAAACCAACAAATTTAATTTTAGGTAGGTCTTCCTACAAGTCAAAGACCTATACACTTTGAACAAGATCCATCCCTTACAGAAGATGATTGAAGAAAAAGGCTTGTGAGTACCTGCCAAATTGACATTTTGACATATCCAGCTCAAAAAGGTAGTTCTTTCAAAAACAGTAGCAGTGTTACCCTTCCCTTGGAAACTACAGCTGTGTTTTGAACACTAATACTTTTGGCTTTACATTCTAATTTGGACAGACTATGAGCCGAGGCATAATTAAGGCAGAGACAGAAAAATACAAATGAAAAATTAAATGAACTGTAAAAAGAATATGAAACTCCACTTCTGCCACAAGCCAGAACACATTTTGGAAGGAAAAAATAGGGGTTTTTCTCTGGAATTCCTTATCCTGTGCAAGGAACCCTTCCGTTGCTACAATCAGAATAATCTCTTTTTTTTAGAGTAACA
>JAOXNG010000026.1:57887968-57902376 GCA_028566535.1 Scolopax minor | reverse complement strand
CCTGAAGACCTTGTTTTTAGGAAGTGACAGCAGTGCTTTAATGACACGTCAGTAATTTACAGCATCAGAGACAACAGCATGATACATGCTGTTAGGCATAATACCTCCTAAGCATCCTACATCTATTCAGAGATGAATCTAGAAAAGCATTTTCATTCATGGGGACACAGAATCTTAAGGATCATGCTTAGTTGGAAGTACTTGTAAATCTATAAATGTAAAGACTAATAAATAGTAATTAATAATATTGATACCTAAAAAGCCTACCCATATCCATGCACCATTAAGATGCCATATAAGCACACAATAAAAGCTAATCAGGGTGTTAAATTTCACCTGGTAAATGAAACTAATGGTGAAGAGAGAGAAATGGGGTCCTAGCGACACAGCTTTGTTTTAGATGGTCTGTGATCTGTTTTGCTAAGGGATGCAAAACCACAGACTGGTAACATTAGCTCAGTTAGTGTCAGCTTACAGACAGCATTTTGTGAACACTTCAGTTCTAGTGATTTTTATAGAGGACTGTAAAGGCTCCTTGTTAAACTTTACTTTCTATTGCTCACAGTTATTTTGTCTTTAAATCAAGGGTATGTTCTGCCTAAGGGGAAAACAGGTCTTGCATATATACTGGCTAACATCCTCTCCGTCACTAATTAGATATTTGATTCTTTCCAAACAACACTGAGTAGAATGCAACTTCCAAACACAGGAAGGTTTTTTGTTGCTTTTTTAAAAATGAAATATTAATAGAATCTGAAGGAGAAAAAAAAAAGAAGAGGAAAAAAAAGAAAATAAAAAATATAGGACTCACATTTCCTATAGCATAATGAAGCAATTAAAATGACACAGGAACTCCAGCTCCTTAACACCATTTGCAAAATACTCTTTTAAACCTTATGGATGCACGAGGCATTGAGGAAAAAATGGGATTCTTAATGCTGGAAACCTGTGAGCAGAAACAGAAGAGTATCAGGGAGAATAAAAGTTTGTCAAAAGGTATGAAGGTATGAAACACCCTTTGATAATATAGTTTGAAAATAAAATATGAAGGATGAACAGACACTCAGTAAAGCACAATTTCTTTGTGGGAGAAAAATATCATTATAGAGATTTGTAAACTGTTTCTTAACCCCAATTTCTATATTTCTTTATAACTCCTCTACCAGTAATTCCAAATTTTATTCTCCTACATTTGCAAAATAGCCACGCATTTTTTTAAATCGCAGCGGCACATACCTTGCTGTTGCTTTTAATGTAACACTTCCTTTCCTTTCTCTTTCACCGTTCCATTTCATACTACACACTGAGAGTTTTCCCTTTGGTTTAAGACTTATGTAGACTTTGGGTGCAGTATTGTTTAAAAACATTGCTTTTTTCAGTTTTTGTTTTTTTATTCTAGCTGTATCTAGATGCAGAATATAGTGAATGTTCAGTATTTTTTACCTGAAAAAAATGAAAAATAAAGTTTGGGCTAGTGTTTTTTCCCATTTTTATTGAAACTTTCTGTGGGATCCTATTCCCACTAATAGTTTTAACAGTGAGTTACTGCATGGGAAACGCAGTGGTTCACCACTGACCCTGAAGTAAATGGATTTTACTATTGATTTAACTGAAGTCAGCTTTAACCTTTATACTTAAACTATTACAACCTCTCAATGGGTAATTTATCCTCCTTTGTGCCTATTAAGGTGTGAATCAGTTACATTTCTGTGGAGAGGAGTGAGTTTTAACTTTGGAAGTGTCCACTTAAACCTTAATCACAAATAAGCTAGTAGATGTCACATCAACCTCTTTGTAATAACGATCTTTTTTTCTCCATGTTTGTAAAGGGAGAATGGAAGGGTTCTAATCATGTCTTGACAGTAGCACTATAAAAAGAAATTATTACTAAGTGAGATTGCTATGAAAGAGTGTAGAAGAACCGAAGTATAAAAAGTGAACTGCAGTGCAGCTCTCATATTTTCAAACAACATTCACATTTTTCTTATGTCTGTTATATTAAAAGTCCTTCAGTCCTTGAATATACAGCAAAAGTAACTTTTAGACTCACTAAAATACCAGTTTTAATATGGTTATCTCTACTAGCTAAATGTATTTTCTGGAAAAGAGGTGATTTTTCCCCTATACTCTGGTGAGACCCCAGCTCTGGGGCTCCCAAAATAAAGACATGGATCTGTTGGAGCAGGTCCAGAGAAGGACCAGAGATTGGGCACCTCTCCTATGAAGACAGGATAAGAAAGTTGGGGTTGTTCAACCTAGAGAAGAGAATGTTCCAGGGAGACCTTATAGCAGCCATCCAGTGCTTAAAGGGGGCCTACAGCAAAGATGATGACAAACTTTTTAGCAAGGCCTATTGCGATAAGACAAGGGGTAATAGCTTTAAACTAAAATAGCGAAGACTAGATATAAGGAAGAATTTTTTTACAATGAGGGTGGTAAAACAGTGAAAGAGGTTGTCCAAAGAGGTGGTAGATGCCCCATCTCTGGAAATATTCAAGGTCAGGTTGGACAGAGATCTGAGAAACTTGATCTAGTTGAAGATGTCCCTGCTCATTGCAAGGGGGTTGGACTAGATGACCTTTGAAAGTCACTTACAACCCAAACTATTCTATGAAAAGAAAAATTGTGGGGTTTTTTTTCCTGTTAGAGAACTAAGAATAGCGACGAAATAAAAGGTATAATATAACTTCCATTGATTATGTAGGCAGAGAGCAAGAGTGGGAGTGGAAAGACTTGTAAGTCTCCTTTATTTTGATTTTGCATACAAAATCTTATTCCTTTTTAGCTATATTAAGAATTTTTTTTTTTTCAAATTAGAATCAATGCAAGTTCCACTGAGTAGGAATAATTCCTCTGAATTATGTGGGTGTTATCCTGGATCAGGCCATCATAACACATTGGTTTAAGTTCTCAAAGATTTTGGAACACCACATGGAAAACTAGATCCACTTATTATTAGGAAAAAAAGCAAAACACTTTTGGACATCCGTAAGGAATCAAACCACAACAGGAAGAAGAGGAAAAAGATGCCTTGAAATCACCAGTTTCACATTGTTACACGTTAAATTCCAGCCCTAATATTTTTTGTGTGGTCCAAAGTAAAAGACCTAAGTTCCTCTCACCATTTCCTAAACATGAAACTCTTTCTATTCTATTGTCACTTCTGTGATTTAGTCTAATATTTTCTGAAGTATTTTGTCATCTTTGAAGAAAAGTTGCTACACACAGACAGAGGCCCACCAGCACACCAAATCTGAAAACAGCAGTTTTGATGCTT
This sequence comes from Scolopax minor, assembly GCA_028566535.1. Classification (NCBI taxonomy): domain Eukaryota; kingdom Metazoa; phylum Chordata; class Aves; order Charadriiformes; family Scolopacidae; genus Scolopax; species Scolopax minor. The sequence goes on along the minus strand of JAOXNG010000026.1, from coordinate 57,899,099 downwards.
CTACTGTAAGCACAATTAAATAGTCTTTGTGTTGTGTTCACACTGAGTCCAGAATGTTCAGGGCATATTTGAATTTGGCTATATCCATTATTCACCTTGATCTGTATATAAGCTATAGCTATTTTCTGTATCTTCTGAGAAACAAAAGTGAAGGGTGTTGGACTAGACACCAAAACAGCTTAGTTCTATCCTTAATAAGAATTACAGGCTTAAGAAAAGTTGGAATAGTTACTTCCTGCTGTGTATGGATGGGAGCCAAGTGCTGTAGTGAAAGCAAAGCAAGTATTTTAACACCTGACATACATGGAAGAACCATCCCAGGCTTCTCTTGCCAGAATATTGTTTTTGCTAGTGAGTAACTACCACAAATGAATCATTAAACTGGAATCAGTTTGCTGAAACAAAATGAACAGGAAAAAAAAATTAAAAGTTGTAGAAGAATGCCTGGAGCAAAAGGTGCCTTTACCATCACTCCTGCTGGGAATGAATCACTGGTCAAAGACATGAATCTACTTGTTATATCAAACTCCTTATAAATACTAGAGTTGTGCCCAGCAAGGCATCTTCCATATTTGCCCTTGGCAATCTGATTTGGAACTGTTCTGTGTAATGCTAACCGAGTGTTGACAGAATATCCAGAGCTATAGATTTCCATTGTTTGAAGACCACATTTCTCATTTTGCATGCTGTGCAAACTCTAGGACAAAAAGGTACTCCTCTTTAGTTCTTTACCATACATACATACGTCAAATTAGGAATTTTTTTTCACCTGTTTTTTTTTTTTTTCCAAAAGCTTCAATTAAATTTTCCTATCTCTAATCTCTATCCAGAACTGCATTATTTACAGGTTATATTCATAGAATCAACTTCTCTCCTGCAATATCGACAGTGCCTAGTTAAATTCTCACCTTGCCTGACTTGTCTGTAATTTAGAGTGTTTGCCAGTACAGGTTCAATTAGTCAATGTTAACAGAAAAAAAAAAATGAAACCCTGTGAGACTCTCTATGAAAATTAATGTTAGGTCCGAAAGACTATAAACAATAATAGCAGCTTTTAACTGGTATTGTCAGCCAAGTTTCTGAAGGTGCCAGATTAAGCATCCCTTGTCTTGCTGTTGTTTTATCCATGCCTTTTTAGCTAGTCTGGGACTAACTTATGCTGTATGCAAGTATAATAAGTGACTTCTCATATAATTTTCTCAAAAGGCTTGACCAAAAAAAAGACTTTTGATTGCTGTCCAATAACTGTACTTCATCTTCAAATTGCATACTCTTTTTCCACCTGCAAATAATTAAAAATATATGGATGTGAAACACAACAAGACAAAAAGATAAAAATTGCAGCAATGCACTGGATGTGTTCTTCCTTTCATTTCTAGAGTGGCTGTTGAGTGGAGTAGGCCAAGGTGGGCTGAGAATGACAGTCAATGAATTCAGTAACAAGGCTAACTCAAGGTCGGTGGCTATAATTTCAAAAGGTACTGATGATAATTGCAGCCAGTTAAAAAAGTTTCAGTAACTTTTTGTAAATCCGGCATGTATTGCAATTTCTAGCTTAACTGTATGTCACTAGAAAATGTATTTTAATTGCTTTTCCCATATGATATTTTTTTTCAGTAGAGGTTTGATGTTCCTGTTTAAAGTGCTTTTAATCATGTTAGAAAAAATATTTAAGACAATGCCATGAAAAACTACCAGGCCAAGAAGTTTTTGGAGATATAAGACTAGGCTAGCTAATCTTATGTGAAAGTATGAAGTTTCTATCTTACAAAATCAAGAGCCGCTGAAATAAGTAGAAAGAATTTCTCTGACCTTAATCTTGTACCCAAAAGTCCTGCATAAATGACTCAGTATAGTAAAGCACTGTGTATTTCTGCAGTTCTCCTATGCTATGCGATCCCCTTAATACCTACCAATTTTTTTTTTATATGACATCATTAACATGAAGAAAACATGTTTTCTTATCTGTTTTTCATATAAACTGTTATAGAACTGATTGTTAAGCAAAATTTACTTTACAGTAAAACTGTCTGCAAGCTCCTCTGCATAATTTAGCACTAATTTATGGAGTGACAGTTGTAAGGTAGTCCTATAAGATGAAAAGACATCAGAGGAAATAAGCTTTTCAAAAAAAAAAGCTTATGCACTGGTGTGTGTGGCTTGCATTATTAAAAAGACTATCTCATAAGATGGTCTTCTTAATAATAAACATAGCTAGATATTTCACACTGTGTTGGAATGTTGCTTCTTTACTTAGCCTCAGTCACGAAAAGAAAAATTATTAACAGACATGAAACTAACCTTTTTGGAAAATGCCCTAAAAGGACATTGCAGCATAGATAAAATACAAAACCACAGACCTCACAAATTTTAAATGCTGGAAAGCCTGACCATTCAAGAGGAAGTTTCTATTTAAGTAAACAAATGTTGGAAAGCAAGGAAATATAAAATTAATGGCATACAGACAACATGCATGTGCTGTCATAGTCCTTCCACAGCCAAAGAGGAATTGAGATAGCTTTCCATCTCTTTTCAACATTGAGTCTCTGACTAGGTTATTTTTAACCTTATAGGCTGCTTAACAAAGGAATTTTGACTTGTTTTCCAGATTAAATACTGAATATTGACTATCTTTCATCTTGGTTGCAGAACAGATTAGGAAGAAACTCCAAGACAGCATTGGACAGATATATTTGTAGCAAGTTTCCAGAAGCATTATATAGGTCTAAGATTTTCTATGTTCTAGAGGAGATTTGTAACCAAACAACATGCACAGGACATAGTCAAGACAACAGGACAAATTGAAGGTAGTGCCTAGTTACATACACATCATTATCACAAAGATCTAAGATCTAGAATTCTGACAAAATTCAGAGTAATTCAACACCCACAGACCAGGGAGAAAAAAACCTCATTAGGTAATAGTTGTACTTTTCTCATATAATTTTAGAAATAACATTGTTCAAAATGGGGAAAATGAGTAAACAGCACACTGTCTTTCATAGCTTGCAAAATTGTGCAGCTTGCTAGATTGGGTTTATGATGCAAATTATACTTGAAAGCCTTTGTAATGAAGAACACTTGTTTTGAGTCATGTGTGTTTGATTTACTATTCAGCTATAGTCCCAAGTGGAAACTTGTGATTTGGGATTAGTCCATAACTAATGGTTTTGGATACCAGCTGAATAAATGAAGTTTCTCACTTTTACAGAGCTAATTAAGTACTGAAGAAGAGAGAATACTTTCCCTCAATTTCTCCATTAAAAATTAAAAGTCTACAGTTCTGTGTACATATTGCTACCATTCTAGTGTTGCAATAATTTAAATGGGTGCTAAGGATGATTTTGTACCTATACAATATTGTGTACGATGAACATTTTCAATTTTTCTTTTCAAAGAAGAGGTGTAGATTTTCTGTGTATCTTATCACTAGCAATATGAGATTTGTATGGACATTTAGAAATTTTAACGTTCATGTGCAAATCAGACAGAAAAACAAACAAACAAAAACCAAACCCAACCAAAAAAGAAAGTTATAAACAAAGTAAAGCAATATTGACTCCTGCCCTCTCCATACACACACACTTTCTGAACTGAATTCCAATTTGAGATATTATTGTCCCAGTCTTCTTGGAAGATGGACTTTCATTTGACCTGTTTCCAAAAGATGCAAGTATTTTATTTGTTCTTTCTGCTTACACAGGGTTAATTTCAGCTTTTTGACTAATGACATATTTTTGTGACAAAATTATTTATTTGGTATAGTTCTTCAGGAAAGCACATGACCCCTGTGCTGCTGGCTGCCTGTCTTTTAAGCAAGTCTATTTTTTTGAAAGCAGCAATTAACTGTGAAGATGGAACAAAATATGCACAGATTTTTAATATTGAAGAATGCAGAGACAAGGGAGAGAAGGATGAAAAATGGTAATCTGAAAAGATGAAAGGAACAGAATTGTATAGTACATTGTGGTGCATACAATCCTTCTTTCTACATCTTAGCTCATGCCAACTAACATTATACCTCAATTTTGTCAAAAAAGTGCTTACTATTCCCTGAAGACATAATTGGCAAAGTGCTCTTTCTGTGTACATGTTCATGTTCTCTCCATCTTGCTTCATGTAGGACAGTTTTACTCTCAACATGCCCTTAGAAAAACCTCTATACACAAAGTTGGAAATACATGTTAAGTCAAGACCATGGACCTTCCTCACATGTCAATCCCTTTGAATTCAACGTAAAAGGTCCGTTTTCCACTGAACATGCACATACAACATCCTTTTAATTCTAATGAGTTACTACATGTGTAAGAACACTTCTTCTCTCCAAAAAGAAAATGGAAGACAGAAGCCAACAAGAAAAAAATGCCCAGTTATACAGTGAAAGTGGAGAATAACTCAATATGTTTGGGGTTAGCTATTTATAGCAATTATTCTGAGGCTAGAAACATGCAAAACAAATATTTATTTCTTCTGCTTCATTCATGGCAATGAACTAAAGAGGATAAGGGTCCTGGAGATGCTGGAAAGAAAATACATTGCCATAAAAAAATTCTTCCGTACACTCTACGGATCATTACCTGCGGCAGGAAAGACGCTTGAATGGCTGTGTAAGGAGTCAGAAGATAAGAACTGAAAAATAGGTATAAAATCAAGTATCACAAGTATCCTCTACAAATATGTGTCTTAAAGGTCTGTGATTAGGCTTTTGTGTCCATTAGTGCAAGACAGGATTTTGTCCCCAGGAGCAGAAGGAAATGTCCTAACTGTAATGGCAGTTAAGCCTTAGAATAAATTGCCTTCTCCTTTGTTTTGTGCTTCTATCCTTTCAAGTCAGAGAAAGATTGTATTAGACAGAGTGCCTGCATTTTATTAAAACTTCATATATGGAAAGTTTCAAAATTCCTTCTTGTTCCACCAAAGATCTTTATTAGATTTCTCACTGATAAGTACCCACTGGTGTTCATAGGTGACTTTTAGGTCACTACTGCCAAATAAATAGTACATATACTAAAGTAGTTTTCCTTATTATTAACATTGGTATTTGTATTACTGCTTGTAATGCTACTGATACTACTGCTACTGATTTTAGGCTGCCTTTGTGTGACCGGTACTAGAAACAGCCTTCAAATATTCAGTTTTTGCTAGCGGTTCTTAGAATTATAATTCAAAATGGAAGCAGGAAAACAAAAGGTAGACACAAACCTATCCATCAAAGTGTTTGAGAAATGACACAGAATCATTATCAGAATACAAAGTATATAACCTGGTCCTCAAAACATCGTCTTGGAGAGCTTAATGCACACTTTCTGTTTCTGTCACAACACAAAGAAACAGCAGCAACCATAACAGTAATGCGGCAACATTTTGCTTCACATACATAACTCTAATTACAAAACCTCATTGTTAGATTTACTCAGTGAAGAACATAAGATTTATGAAATGACCCCTATTTCCAAAGCAGATTACAATCTCAGTACTAGAAATTTGTAGATTTGGGTTACAGGATATTTACATAGAGAAATTTTAATGTAATATGTACTCTTTAAAAACTGTGACTTCAACCGGAAGTGAACATTCATCCATATTGCTGGGAAAACACAAATATTGCACTGGAAATACAGATATTTTCTTTTTTTAGCAGGGCATTATTAACCACATTAAGCACAAAAATCTCATTTTATTCTACAAATTATAGCATATGAAAGCACTAGGAAGCTCAGCAAATAGGGCCTTTGAAGTCATAAACAGAGGAAAGTTATAAAACTTCCATGGGAAAATGACAAACTATTTACTGTAGGGTATTGCTCAAACTTGCATTATTTTTACAGGCCAGAAGGCAACAGTAATTTTTTAAAGTGCTTGTTGCAGTAGCAGGACATAGTTGTGCTTTCATAGCCTCCTTTCTCAGGTGGTTGCCACATGTTTGGCTTCTGTGCAAAGGTACATTACTTCATGACTTACCTCTTTGGCACACAGTTTGGTTGAGAATGTGGAGATTTCTTTTAAAATTAGAATGTTTAGCCATTCTGCAGAATAAATATAAACCAGCACAGCAGAGGCTAAACTGTGGATTACAGAAGAAGGAGGAAACAATTGAAGAATCAGACCAGATATAGATTCTGGTCAGTGCCTGGAGGCCTTATATCAGCCTAGAAGTGTAGAGGCAGCTATCAACATGCATTGAGAGGCTGTCCCTAAATTACTTTTGTAGAGGGGAATTTTTCATTGTAAAGATATCTGTTAAAAAACTCAGAAGCTCATGCAAGTGACTTATAAGACCTAATAGTGGCTAAGTGCAAGCCTTCCAAACCAGCTTTAGGACTGCAAGAGTCCATGAGTTGTCCTTTCCACCACCTGTAAGTATTAGAGCCAAAATAGCAACCTACCCTCCACCCACCAAATGTCTCTTTTAAATTAATCTCATGGAAATCTTCCCTGAGATCTAAAAATTTCAGTCAGCTTGTTTATTCATTTCGCTCTTTTGGGACCTCTCTGGAACCACAAGCAAGCAAGGCCAGAAAAACACTGTGAGAGGCTGTTTTTATGGTTTTTACCATCTGACCAGAAAGAATTATAGAAATCTCCCAGAGATGTTTACAATCAAGAGGTTTGCATAGAAAGAAACCTTATGAATGCTTTCCTTAAAACAGTTCAATAGGCAAGCTTTTTGAGTTTTACGCTCACTAGAACTGAAATTATCTTAGTTCATACTGAGGACAAATTTAAAGGCACAAGTAAAAATAAATGCCTTTGCTACATGGAAATACAGCGAGGGTAAAAAGTTCTTCCTTTCTGTTCATGAGCTGGTAGTGACTGGGGTAATATTTTAACGTAAGAACAATTGCTTCTTTATTTTTTTCTAACCTTGTATTTTTAACAGTTTCCTTGTTTTACCCACCACTTTGTAACTCAAAGACAATACACTGAAGCTGTGTTGCTCTTTTCTTCTGCGTTTCCTATCCACGCTGCTGTTTAAATTAAATTAATTTTTATTGTGCAATTCAGAGGGAAGGAATCGAAACTTGAGAGAAGACTGGCAATATCCACCATGTTCTCCGCTGGATTTGATTCTGCTGCTACACCACCAGCTTCCTCTGGTGGCTTCACCACTGAGGACTGTGAGCCACACACACAGAAGTCAGTTGTGCTAACCTCCATGGGACAGATTTTATCTCGTATGGCAGTGCAGACTCCAAAGCAGCTGCTAGTTCATGTCATCAGCACATCTGTCTTTATACATCCTGAATTTTCCTTTGAGTAGCATAGCTGTCTGGGTGTATATGCAAGACTGAGCATGGGGTCATCTGCTCATGAGGCATTACCTATACCCTTCATAGACTTAATGTAAGACTCAGAAATATTTTCCCTATTTTCTTGTCCCAGAGGCAGGACTTTAGTCTGTCTGGGAACGCAGTTTTTCATCCAGGGCAAAATCCTATCTCCACTGCTGGTAATTAGCATTTAGCTATTGATTTCAATAAAGGCAGAATTTTTTCATAGTTGTGCAGTGTACGGATCTGAGTAGACACTGAGAAAATTAATCTGTTGACCATTGCAAGCTTACTATTTCTGGGAGGATATTTAATTTATAATAATCTAAAAGCCCTTTTGACACTGTCAATATTGTCATCTGTAAGAGTCAGGGATATACAATCTTCTTGGAGATTATTTTCTGCCTTTCGGATTAACATTTTTCTTCCATTGAATACTCCCAAGAACTGAATTTCACTGAATATTTTTAGAGTTGGAAGGGACCACAGAGATCGTCTAGTCCAGCTCCCCTGCTGAAGCAGGATTGCCCAGAGCATGTTAGAGCATGTCACTCAGGACTGCATCCAGGTGGGTCTTGAAAATCTCCAAAGAAGAGAACTCCACAACCTCCCTGGGCAGCCTGTTCCAGGGCTCTGTCACCCTCACTGTGAAGAATTTTTTTCTCACATTTGAGTGGAACCTCCTATGTTCCAACTTGTGCCCATTGCCCCTCGTCCTCTCACTGGCAACCACTGAAAAGAGTCTGGCTTTCTCCTCCTTCAACCCACCCTTTAGATACTTATAAGTATTGATAAGGTCTCCCCTCAGCCTTCTCTTCTCCAGACTAAAGAGTCCCAGCCTCATCATTTCGTGATCACGCTGTCCAAGACGACCTCCAACGTTTACATCCCCAACAAGACCTTCTCAGTTAACTGTCAGCAGGTCCAGTAGAGCACTTTCCCTAGTCGGTTCCCTCACCAGCTGTGTTGAGAAGTTATCTTCCATGTACTTCAAGAATCTCCAGGACTGTTGCCTCACTGCTGTGTTATATTTCCAGCAGATATCTGGGAAGTTGAAGTCCCCCATGAGTACAAGGAACACACAGTCCTTCTTTATTGAATAGCTTTAATACTTAAGCAGAGCACTAGTCCCTTTTTGTGTAGTCAGTCATTTAACTCCCTATGTGGATTTACATCTTCATCCTTCAAATATGCTTAAACAAGTAATTTTGTATACTCATTTAGATGCATAGTTTTATTGATTTGCAAAAAGTACTCATGAGGATATATTCTTGAGTAATTAAGTATTTATGAAAGGAGGTCCATAGGCCTTATTATTAAAAGTCTGAAAATAAAACCTTAGCATCAAAACTGATTATCAGCACTTCTTTCTTCAAGAGTGTAGGAAGTAAACAGATAAACTTATTATTTCTCACCTTGTTCAATAAAACAAGATTCTGCATTATGCTGTTATCACTTCAGCTCACCAAAGAATTTAAAATTAGTTGAATTCCTGCTGAAATACTTTGCTGAGTCAAGGCCTAGATGGATAATCTATAATTCACAGATACAGTGAAAGGTTAGTTCTTTGAGGTCAGCTTGATCTCTGGACTTTAGAATTTCATGTGAAAAGTTTACTTACAAGACAGAATAGAGTGTGTTAAGTATTCAAAAGAGTACTTTTTTATATAGTCTATAATAAATTCACTTCTCTATGTACTGTATTCACTAGAGATTCATATTCTCCTCATAAACTCTGTAATAAATTTTTTACCTCTGATTTCAAATGCTTGATAGTTTTTGTAATAATAAATGTTGTTCCAGAGGGACTGTGAATGTACTGATCACAAAAAGCATCTCATGAGAGCTTCCATAACAATGAAATAAAGACCTTCTGGCTTCTCACAAGAAAGTGAAGAGAATGTCTCTTTAGTATCAGTGTCTACTGTCTGTTTTTCACACACAGAAAAATACAACTTCCTATGTGTACAGGTATAGAGGTATAGTGCCATATAATATATTCATGAATTAGACAATTTAAGAGCTTATTATTTTGAAATACAATGCAACGCTTCTTAAATATTTTCCCTTCAACTCCTCCCTCAAATAAGGAATCTTGAATAATCTAAATATTGTTCTAGATAAAATTTTCATTTAGTGCCTTACTCCTGTACCACTTCTGATCTTTTTGAGCTAATTTAGCTTCTTACATATTTCAGCCCCATATCAACCAGCTAGACTCAGCTGCACTATTAAATTTGGCTTAAAAATAGACACCTGTAAGTTGGGTTTCACTTCAAGATTTGCTGATGGATCTCTTTCTTTCTCCTGTGGATACAAGTTACTCATATTTTCCCTACTATTGGAGTATCTGTCTGCTTTATAGTCTTTGGCTTATTTATCCTCACAGTCCTGTAGAGTAATTTTCTTGGAGCACAAGAAATCAAACAATTAATCTAAGGTCTCAATAGTGACCCTCCACTACAGCGGAGGGAAATGACATCTAACTCTGCCCTTCTGTATTATTGAAGACTACCATTATCATTATACTATCTTGACACTTTCCCTTTTCTTTCTGTAACCCATTCTTAATTTAACTCCTGAAATTCTTCAGTCTTTACTTTTCCTTTCTTCATCTCAGTTTTGTACTCCATCTGGCAATCTTCCCTCTCCCTGAAATCAGAACTCTTCTTGACACAATACACACTTGGATTAATCCTTTCCTATAGCTAAAAGCACCTGCCATGCTTTCCCTTGCTCTGGGTAGTATTTTTAAGGTCTAAATAGAGCTCTGCTTTGTCCCAAAGTGTTGGTTGCTTTTCAGAATATACCATTTCACTTCAAGACAGGTTGTAAGAGGAGTCTGTTAAATAAAAATGAGTAGCAAGAAGGCTGTTTTAGAAGAACATTTATGTTATTCTTCACACATAAGGAGAAGAAAAGGAATAAAAGGCCCCTTTCTTTCTAAAATCTTCAACTCTAGCCCACATAGCACTCAGCAGTGATTTGGATGGTCAAAGACTCAAGGGGATTTCCTATGTTTCTTGTCATTTTTCTGATCAGTATAACAGTGATTTCATGACGATGTGCATAGGTGCAATGCAGGGGAAAGTGCGCTGCTTTTGGGGTGGCCAAAATGACCAAGTTGAAATGACAACCCAGAGGAAGGAACAGCACGAACAACAGCAGCAACAACAAATTTTTGAAGGCTGATGATGAGAGTGGAGTGTAGTAAGTAGATGGATAGTTAAACCCACAGCATTGAGGGGGAAGTAACTTCTGGATTAACACAGATTTGCTGCAGCCACAATCATTTCTCTGGTCATGCTCTAATTGGATGCACAGGGAACAACACCTATGAGTCTCTAAACACTGAAATACAAAAATGCTCCCAGCATTTTGGAATTTCATCCTTAATTATGTGCTTATCAATGTGCAAACTACCTTAATCTAAAAACTGATATTTCAGGATCATAGTCTCCTTTCCTGCAATACCTCTGTGTTAAAAACTCTGAAGTTGTGTGTGTTCTGTGGTAGAATAGTTACCTATGCTCTGATAAGCCATTTTTATGTACTGTAGGATGGAGAAAAAATGCCTATGGCAAGTCATGAAGGAACTCTCACATGAAGAATTTATCTTTACTTGGGAAAAATTGCAATTACTGTTGACTGGAATTTAAATAGAGAAAAAAACTGAATCAAGCAAAAGCATAATAAACATTTTCTGAAGTATGGTCCCATACACTCAAGTCTATTAAAAAATATAATTTGTGTTCTTAATCAGGTATAGTCATTCAATTTATATGGAGCTGACTCTCCCAGGCAAGGAGCCTGCCAGAAGAACTCTGGCTTTCTTGGAGCTTCTCTGGGAACTCCTGGAA
>JAOXNG010000026.1:57818663-57835114 GCA_028566535.1 Scolopax minor | reverse complement strand
CAGGGTCTTCACCTGGTGTGAAAGAGAGCTACATACGCTCCTTCACGTGCAAAAAGTAGTGTCACTTAGAAAAAGCAGTGATGAGTAGTGTAAAAGCTGCTACAAACATGGACATACTTTTGCTTATAAACAGATGTGTGACACCAGATCCTCAGGATGAACAGTCTAATTATCAAAATTTAAAGATTCACAGTTTTCCTGGGCAAAAGTGGTCTGCTGAAAGAAATTCATAGCTGAAAATACACCACCACCATATGATCACTCCTCAGTGATCTTCTGGAGCCTTGCCCCTACTCAGAGAAATGACATATTACTGCTTCTTATCTATTTGAAATGTGCCTGTGTCTCTAGAGTTCCCATACAGTCCCCAGCAATCCAGGTATTGCTCCCGTGCTCCAACCTGGTGCTTGCTTGCAATTACCTTTCCTGGTTTTCCTATCCTTTTCCCAGAAGGCTGAGGTACTTTTTCCTCTTTGCTTTTTCTCAGCTACCATACGTGTTTTCCTCACACCTACTCAAAATTCAGTGCCACCCCTGCATCACAGCAACCCTGTCTGAGCAGTCATTCCTGGAGCTACTATGGAAACACATGCATTGCTGAAAAAGAATTTTCTGGGCAACTCATGGCTCCCCACCTGAAGCTGCTACCACCATGCCTTATTTCCCATCTCAGTAAGGGCAGAAGGTAAATTGCAACCCTCTACACCTCAGCATAGAGCACAGAAGATTCCTGAATAAATTCCCCCTTTTTTTTTTAATATGCTAATTTCTTTGGAGAATTCTTTCAAAGTTGATTTAAAATATGGTTATTAAACCATATTTTAACCATATTAACCATATTAAAATATGGTTAAAATAGGAATGAAGAATACAGTGGTACTTTATTCAAATGGAAGAATATCTTCAGCATTATAAGAAAGAGATTAGAGAAAGAGACCCTCTTTCTCACCTAAATTTACTAAGCTTCAGCTTTTAACCACTGAATACTAACACTTTTTTTTTCCCTAGTCAGACAACTCCATTATCCAAGCTGCACTCTGAACAAGTGAACAAGTACCAAGAGATTACAAGAAGACCTCCCTTCTTTTCAGTACATTAAACATAATGTTATGTGGAATGCTAAAATTGATTTTAAGTTACCAAATGCAAAAAAGTCTCTAACTCAAAACACATAGACCAAGGCACCACAAGTGTTGATGCAGCTTTGACTCAAGGGAAATGTTGGGATTATTTCCACCAGCACCAGTGAGGGCTCAGCTCAGTTATAATGCTGAGACACTCCTGAACCCCAAATTCCTCTACAAAAGGAAAAAGTTCTTAGACCAGGCTCGATGCTTTGTAGTGAAGAGACACAAAAGTTAGTCCTGTTGCCACACAGACTGTGTTTGGTGACTAAGTATGCCTGAATATCTTGTTAACATGCCCTACCATCTCGAAAGCTGACCCTTTGCAATAGGAAGTGTGACAAAGAAACAAGCTCTTGAATAGGGGAAAAAAAGGGTGTATGCCCCACCACTGTAACCTGAATAAAGGTGCTTTCTAAAGGAACAAAGATGCTGGTATACAGGTGCCTGCTAAAATTGCTGCTTCTCAAGACAGTGGTAAAGAGCAAGATAGTAACGCTGTTGGGAATTGGGCAGCACAGAGTCTGAAGGGAAGAGGCTGGTCTGCTCAGCCTCTCGATTTCACAACAGTTCCTGAAAATTTCTGAGTTCCAGGAGAACTGCCCGACTTCCTCCAAGCTGGTGCCTCCAAGCTGCATTCACAACACTGGCGGCCTGTGTATTTCAGGAATGTGAAAAACTGGCACAGTGAGGTCTATGATTCAGCCAAGATGATGTGTTGGGACATGACTGAAGTTAATTAAAAGGAGCTTAAGACAGACAGACAAAAAAAAAAAAAAAAAAAGAGTTCGCAAGACTTCTTAAAGAGCCAATTAATTATTATTTGTGGCTGCACACGCCAGCTGGGCCACAACATGGAATCTCCCCAGCCCTTAGTACTCACCTCAGAGCCTTTATACAATGGCAAAGAAAACCCATTTGCAGGTCAGACTTGAAGCTCTGGAAACAGGTAGAACTTTACTGAAATCAGCAGTTTACACCCACACCCACAGCTTTATGCTAGGTCTTGATGGTGGACAGAGCAGCAAGAAATGAACAGTATCTTAGTTGACATGTAAAAAATCATGGGCTACTGCAGAGTAGGATTACCCAGTGATGACTATCTCTGTGCGCATGGACTGGAAAAGGAAAGGCTGGCTGTGCCTGGAGTCAGGGCAGGGGAAGAGGAGGAGTAGCTGATTTTCCATAGGGTTATTCCAGTTTTAAACCTGATATAACCAAGAAAAGAAGGATGGGAAAGTCATCTTTAGAAAGTCTCTAGATTTTGCTATCTTTAGTTCTTTCAGATGTGTGCTTACAAAAGTCAATATGTTTACCAAATATTAGTTGAAAAATGACTAATGTTTCCAGTAAGCAAACTATTATTTTGTCTATTTGAAACGAGTAGAATTTGAGCTCACTTTTCAATCTGAAAATGATGTGATCGATATTGAAAGAGTACTTGTTTTGTTCATTTTTACTTTCCAGTGTTCACAAGGAATACACCATCTCACATCCATGTGATACATGTGATTTATAGCTCCATACATCATTGTTGGATGCTTTCTTGAAGATTCAGGTTAATGGCTTTTTTGGTTGATAATGTTTTCTGTATGATGAGAGATGTCTGCATAAAGCAAGCACAAGAAGGTAAGTAGGTAGTTTTCTTACTTTCTAATTTGAGAATGTGTGCTAATTTTTAGTTTTGCAGAAATTATACAGAAAATGTAACAATGAAACCAGTTCTGGTTTCTCATGTGAGTAACTTAAAGAATAAAGAAATATTGGTTGTTCTTGCCATACACACCTTTGATTGAGTCATCAGTTGAGCTATTTCATACAGTATTAAATACATTTAATTAAAGTAAGTCTGAATCTTCAGCTGAAAATAATTTGAATTCCAACACATGAAGGGAAGGAGGTGCTGAGATTTTACAAAGAGGTTGAGACAGTTCACTCTGACTAACCACAAGGTTCAGCCTGATATTTCAAGTACTTCCTAATCTGCTCCTATTGTCAAATGAAGGGAAAAAATGGGGGTTTTGTTCAAACAACAATTATTTCAATAGATTTAAATGAATGAACATGATGAATGTTACATCATATTTAAATCTATAAATACACACTTTACATAGCATACAGATGCCTGCAATTTTCCCTTACTGCAAAAAATGAATAGTTTTCAACCTATACAGAAAGACATAATGAGTAATGTGGTTCATGGCAATACATCAGCTTAAAAATCAAGTTTTAAAATATATCATTTTGTTTTCCTTAATGTCAAAAGAAACACAGTAACATTATGAAGTTCAAGTGTTGTCTTGTAAGATGCCTGGGGTGAAATCTTGAACCTGCTGAGATCAACAGGAATTTTGTCGTTAACTTCAGTGGCTTAAGTTTATGTGTCAGAACAGTGATTGGAAGCATAAAATCTCAGTCCCACTTGGGAGTCATTTCTGATGCTACAAACCTAAGAAATGATTCAACTAAATACATAGAAAAAAAAACTTTACCACAGGACATGTAAACCACAAAACCCAACAATCTAAACACTAATGATTTTGCTTGGATTTTTGCAGTCCCTATGTCATGTTCACGTAGCAGAAATGCAATTAGTTTATTTCTAAATAGATCCAGAGAGAAAAATAGCCTCTTATGGCTATGATTCCAGTAGATGTTGATTGTCTGCACTGGTACTATGTTGATATTTTCTTTCCAGCATTCAAAATGTACTATATTAATGTGAATCAAAGTCTCAACTTTTCACAACAGTCTTTGTAAAAAACAACAGGCAGGTCCCTGAAGGCAGAGTTTCAATTTACATTTCGATTGGAGGTTATGACTGGTACTTACACTATCTTAACACTTCCAGTGTTACTGCCTCCTGAAATCTATGCAAATAGCTATTTAGTTAAGACTGTATAGATTTAAAAATTGTAAACCTAGCTTATATTTTATTGCATTTAAAGATTAGTTTCCATGTTCCGTGAATGGAAAATAGTGTTGAAAAGCTGGGAAAAAAAATCAGCTCCATGTGAAACACATTTTTCTGCAGCAATACACATACCATAAGTTATGGATTTATGTCCGATGCCTTGCACTATGAAACAATTCTTGACAGAGATAAATCAGCCTGAGAAAACTGAAAAAAAACATGAATCAAAAGAAAGGGGCAAAAGGAAAAGGTATTAAGACCAGATAAGTACAAAAATAACTAAGTTAACTGAATAAACATTATGAAAACAAAATATAGCCAAGGGAATAGTAAGGAAGTAGCATAAATACTTCAAAGGAAGTTTTATTTTCATGAAAAACAATACTTTGATTAGTCTCAGTTTTCTAGCCTAAAGGTATTTTTCTAAAATGCTTTTGTACATTATTCATATTCCTAGTATAAAGAGCCATGTTGGCTCTGTTACGATTGGTAGTAGGGTAGCAACAGAAAGAGCTGTTTTGCTTTCTGCTTTGCATTCTTTCATTAAAGTGGGCTCGAATGGTAAAGTGGCAATGGAATTTGGCACTCAAGTGTCTACCTTCGGTCTCACAGCTAGAATTTGATTCCCAGCATTCACAGTATCTTTTGAAAATGATGAGTCAGACAGATGCTGGCAGACTTCCAGATCTTGGTTACATGTGTGAAAGGACACTGTTTTTCTTTTAAAGAAGGGAAAGAAAGAAAAAAAATATCCCAGATGAGCAGTCATAGTTTTGTGCCTACAGAGAAGGATGAACTGAATTTGCATTAGAAACCCTTGCACCCAATTAGGGAGTAGAGGAATGTACAGGCATCATAAAAAGACATCTCTTGCATTTCCAATTCTCAACAGCAGGAGAGGAAACAAAGTTTATACAGATTTTTTTTGTTTTAAAGAGAAGTTCTTATAAGGTTGAAAACAACCCTTTCTTTTAATATTAAATAATAAAAGAAATAGATAACTCGAAAGATATGAGCTCAGTTTTCACCTTTGACTGACTACCAATTAACATAATTATATTGGTCTCAGATATTCCTCATTTAAACCTGTGTATGCTAGAGGTACGATGTGAACACTGTCATAGGAAGAAACAAATGCTGGTGCCGCCAGCAGAATCCCTTTGTTTGGTAAGCAAAGGATTGAGGTGTGGAACCCAGGTCCAATCTGGATACCGAAACTTCCCCAAATTCCGGAAAGGTTGGATATGATATTTTTCATTTAAATCAGTCACTAATTTTCGATGAACTAGTGAAAGGGGTAAAGGATTTGGATTCACTTTATGCCACACACAAGGGTGACCTCTCCTGGCCGAGGACAAAACCGTTAAATGTTCTCCCCTGAGTTTTCAATCCTTTTTTCAGCTTTAATGAAATTATTCCTCACTGAAAGGAAATGCCCCCAACTCCATTTCCTAACGCTGTGGCTTCATTCATCAAAAAGAGGAAAAGTCCAAGTGTGGATGGTATTTAATCTGTCTATTGTTTCAATCTGGAATATGCTGTGATTTATTGGTATTTATGGTACGTTGTCAGTTACCCGAGCAACAGACTATCTGGCTCTATGATTGCCAGTTTTAAGAATGAAAAAGTAGTGTTGAATTGTTGGTATTTGCAACCGTATTTGCAGATGCAAATGACACAATTGCATACTCTATTGCAAACTAAAGATTCCCTACTGTATTTCCAAAGTAGTTGGTTTTCTCAGTAAACATTGTGCAATGTAGCTGGAAGCAACTTCAGGACCATGTACAAAGGGTATCATAGATCAAATAGTGTTGGATGAGAGACCAAAAGAGTAAAATACAAAAAAGTGAAATCCTGACCAGCAGAGGTATCAATGGGAGCTTTTTCGATCATCCCTAAGTCATCCCTAAGTCTTTAAACAGTTTACATTTATTTTGAACTACTTTTAAAGTACAATACCACATAAGATGGGAAATTATTTCATGTAAAACATTAAAGCAATATATTTATTATTTTTATAGTAATAATTTACTCAAATTTTCTCAGCAGAAGTGTTTTAAAAAATTCTGCAAATCAGAAACAAGGATAAATGATCAGTTTCCAATAATTTTGAAAAATATCTTCTTCTGCTATTCAGATGAAAATACAGATATAAAGTCTTAGTTATGGATGCTAGTTACCATAAGACAAACATAAAATGCTGCTTAAATATTTTCAGTGCAATGGCTGAGGCTTCTTAAATATTGTAGCTGTTACAACAGATGAAGTTCCATCTGTGGTTGGTAGTAATGCAACTTTAATTCAAAATCATGTTAAAGTCATTCTCTGGTTGCTGGAGTTTCAATCTATCAGGCACTAAAAGACGCCCTCTTCCAAAGCAAGGTTAGAAATTTTGTCCTGGGGATGACAAAACCTGTGAATACCATTGCTGAAAGATCTTTTAATAGCTGATGCTTTATGGCATCAGTTCTCAAATTCAGAATTCCCGAGATGTAGAAGCAGCACGTGGCTAAATTGATTCTTTATTCTCAGTTGCTTTCTGAAGTATTCTTTGAAAAAGAGATCTGTCCTTATGTCAGAGGAGCTAATTTAGCATCATTGTACTTCCTGGATAAACATCCCAATTATTTTTAGACTTTTATTTACTACCTCATTGTTTTAAGCTTACAATTTAACTTTGATGGGATAATAAATCCTTTGGAAATATCTATGCTGTGGTGTTAACTGAGGGCCTGAAATTGTACTTGAGGCAAAACATTCTATCTTCCCCTAGGTTGAAGACTGATTTGAGAAGCCACAAAAGGATGAAGATATCTGAATTTCCAACAGGTACAAAGGGGACAGGTTTGAGTTTAGATCCCATCCGGGAAAAGGTTTGAGCTTAACAGGCTTAGACTATTCCGTGCTGTGAACTCCAGCCCAGCTTGGACACAGATAACAGAGTTGACTAACTGTAATTTTATTGGCTCAATTCATCTAGGATTTCTCTTTGTGGCTGAAAAGGAGCTTTGAATATATAGGGAAGATTTGGTCACTGGGAGCTGAAATGCTTTACTTTATTGAGGAAACATCTGGAAAACTTAGATACTTTCATATACGATGTTGGCAACATCAAAGCAGCACTCCAATCATATTCAGATATAATTGGGAAGTCATTGAAAATCTTTCCATTATAACTTCTAAAGTTCCCCAGCTGCTAAGAAAAACACTGCCACACTGCCACTGGCAGCCACACACAGACCTGTTCGAGGGCTCTGCCTCATACAATTCAAGTGGCTGGGAATCTCGCTGCTACCACAGGAAACGGGCAATTTCCAGGATACCTCTATTCAGGAGGAGAGCCTTTGTTAAACACTTGGCTTTTTGATTGAAAATATGGAGCATGGTGGGATTAAAGAAAATTAATTCAGCCCCTGAAATGAACTCTTGGAAATTTGAAGCCCATTGCGTGGTTCCCCCTGTTTCTCTAGAGGAAAGAGAGACGGGGGGAGCGTCATAGTTGATAGCTTTCAGTTTAATTTTCTCACGTGAATTAATTCTAACACTGAGAAATAACTAACGGGTGAGATGAGTGTACATGTGTGGGTTTGACAAGGAAATACTGGCTTGAAATACTGCTTTCTTTTTTCATACTCAACTGCAGAAATCACAAAACCATTTGAGAAATGCTGCTCCACGCTGAAGGGCTAAATTTTTGGTATGTACTATCAGAAGTGTTTCTTCTGTACTATCATACAGTCTTTTGTCTGGTTTTGGTATGTAGGTGTAGATTTATTTCTTTTGAGTGTTTCTATTCAGAGTTGAAATTTCAATTGTGCACTCAGACACAGGAAAGAATGGATGAATTGTATAGAAGAAATATGATATGAAATCTGAGACATTACAGAATTCACTAACCTTCTGGCAACCTTACTTTATTTCAGATTTTACTATCCAGCATCTGAAATTGTGTTACATTTTGCAATGCAAGCAAAAAGTCACATTTAATAAAATATTTTAATTTTAAAAGACCAAATGCACATATAAACGATGGCAGTATGGAATAACACTTTCAAAATGCAGTGTTTGTATCACAATATGTATACCTTAACAGTGACAATTTATCAATTTAGAACAACTTTCACTGAAAATTAAGAACTTTCACTGAGAATTTTACAAGAAAGTTGTTTTACAAAAAAAGGAGTCAGGCAATCCAGGCTTCACTTTTCATCATTACAGATGAAAAAAGGATGTTGGGGGTTGGGTAAAAGGCAAGGTCAGAAAATTTTTTCTTTACTAATTTTTTTTTTTCTGCAATTTATGTGTTAATTTGTCTAACTTTCAGCTACTCTAATGCAAAATTGCTTTACTGTTAACTCTATAGGGAGAAAAAGACTACCCTCTTTTCTTTTGAATCAGGCAGCATTGCCCTTCAGTCCTTTAGGTGAGTTATTAAGCCTTCTTTTTTCAAGAAACTGCCTTTTGAGCAATATAATCTGATCTTTTCTTCCTTCCTCTAGGCTGGACTGTGCTAAAGCCTATGCCAAGATCTCTTCCAAAAGGTCCAGACAGATGTTAATCTACAGTGTGCCTCTGTTTTGTTTGCAGGGTATAACATTAAGAATATATCCAGTATATAAAACCTCATACTTCTTACTTGTAAATAGGTAGTTTTTCCACGTTCTTTTACTAGATCTTCCTTAGGAAATACTGGCAAAGGTGCCTAATACTTCCAAACTTCTGCTGAAGTCCATCTACTTGAGAAATGAGGGTTTGGTGAAGGCTGCCTTTGGAGAATCTGCCATTACAGACAGATTTTATATCTGGGGCAATGATTTTAAATTAGAAGAGGGGAGATTTAAATTAGATACTAGAAAGAAATTCTTTCCTGTGAGGGTGGTGAGACACTGGAACAGGTTGCCCAGAGAAGCTGTGATTGCCCCATCTCTGGAAGTATTCAAGGCCAGGCTGGATGAGGCTTTGAGCAACATGGGAGGTGTTCCTGCCTGTGGCGGGGGTTTTGAACTTGATGATCTCTAAGGTCCCTTCCAACCCAAACCATTCTATGATTCTATGACTCTGTGTTATCTTTTTTAAAGACTGTAGCAGTTTGTACCTTCTAGGATAGAAGATTTACTAGAAGTGAAACAAGTGGACTACAATAATCGAAAATCAAGAAAAATCTAGGAAAGATTTTACCTCTAACTCAATGGAAGAAACAGGTCACTTAATCTACATATTTTAATTTTTCATCCCTCTACAACAAATAGCAAATGTTACCTTAAAATATCCAATAGAGCACTTACCTTTTTTATTTGTGCGACACACTTCTGTGAGGCACTCTTGAATTTTTTCGATCTTCTTTGAGTGTTCCATTTTAAAGTGGTAATTATCAACACGTGCATGCCTATAGCACAATTTAGTCTCATGAACTAGTCTTTAAATGATCCTATGGTCAGTGTAGATTGTATAGAAAATAGCAAATTTCAAAAATTGAAAATATCAAAACTGAAGCAGTCTATAAGAGGAAGAAGAAAAGTCAGTTCTCTGGACTTTACTTATTTAAAATGAGGATATTTAGGTAGTACCACCTCAGGCAGTGATGGAACACATTAAACTTAAATACTGTATTTGACTTTCATACATTAGCAGAGTTGGATATTCTGAGCACTTTTGTTCAAAGCATCATTTGTCCCTATCATGCAAATCTACCATCTTTTATTTTCTATATTTCCCATGCTTCAGACTTTTTCACTGAATTGCATAACTGCAATGGTTCTAAAAAATAAGTACTTACAGGGTTCAAACTCATAAAAACATACAACAAACTCATGAAAATCTTTGCCTATCTTCCCAAAATTCAGAGCAAGGTAATCCCTAGAATTACTTAAGAGTTCTCCAGAGTGTTAGATTCCTGGAGATCTGAAGACAACAACAGTGGTACCATGTGGCTGAAGCACATACCTTGAGCCTTCTGTAGTTTTAAACAAATCAGCCCAATACAAAAATGTCTCAGAGATCTAGTTTATCAGATCAACTTTCATTAACCTTCTAGTCTGATCTCCAAACTGGTCTCATAAACTCAGCCACTTCTCTATTTACTTCCCTGGGTGAATCAAAGTAATCTCTCATTCATAGATGTGTGGGCATTTGTTCCTATCCTAGGAATCTTGTGCTGGCTAAAATCCTCTTTGACAAAGGTAACCAGATCTAACTTCATAGCTAGGTCTGTCCTTATAGCTAGGACATACTAGATCCTCTCATAGTTTGTTCTTTGTGGTGGGTCTGTTGAAAGAATTTTAGCTTTCCATAAAGTAAATCATAGAAGCCAATAAATATCTGTAATATCTCCTTAATCACAAACAAGAGATAAAGTAATATACTGTCCCATATCCAAGATTCCATAACTGTAAATTTTGAAAGCATTCCCAGTACACACAACTGAGCAGTTTTACTAATCTGTCAAGAGAGGATCCTTTAACTGGCATCAGGATTTCTTCTTCAGTCAAGAGGGGACCGTGGAGCTTCTGAGTTCCTCCACTAACACACTGTTATATTATAACCTCAGTATATCAGATGGGTCAATCAATACTACACAGCTAAAAGTGCCTACTCATAGTGGCTTTGAGAAAACTGTGAGCTCTGCCTGAACCTTTCAAATAAGTTATATATTAGAATGAAGAGGTCTGTGGATTTAGGTCGTCACCTGACATTCTGGGCAACAGATTTCAGGTCAGAAGCCAGGCCAGCATCCACTTCTCAGATCTGCACTCCTACAGATGGTCAGATCTCACATGTCATAAATCAGGTAAAAGAACAAATTCTAATACATCCAGGAAACCAAGAGGTATATCTAAAAGTCCTGTCCAGGATTTCCCTTACCAAAAGAAAGGCTTAACCTCGAACTTCAGGTCTGGAAGCTACATTGTCAGTTTAATACCTCCAACTTCAGCAATCTATTCATACAGCAAGGTTAGTCTAGCCACAGATATTGATTTTTCAATATATATAGGTGCACTGGTAGTCATCGTCCACCTTACTTCTAAAGTCCTTTTAGAAGTAAGCCTTCAAGTATTTTCATTTTTGTTGTCTCCCTGCCTATCTGTTAACAAGGCCAGCCACAGACACAATTTGCTGATGCAGCTACAGAACGTATATCTTGAATGCCATACTTCAGACGTGGCAGACTACCAGGTGTAAAAGATGAATGATAATTGGTAACTACTTCCTAAAGTTCAGATAGCGCTACTCTGACATGGGAAGGGAGCCTCTCCCATCCTACCAGCATCCTCAGTCTTTCTCTTTATCAGCACTAACCTACTTCAACCTCCACCCTCTTAAGGGAATGGAAAAAACCTAAAACGTTCCCCAGCCACAAACAGATATGTAAATTTCTATGACTTTTAGGGGCTGGAAACTCACCAGCCCTGGATGATTCCCAGCACCTGTGCATGATTTCCTTACAAAATGGGACCAGCTGCCTTTTTAAGGGCCCCAGAACTCCCATGCTCTGTAATACTGGAATGGGGGAGAAACAAATTTCTTAAATTTTACTTAAGCAAGCACTAGAGTGGAAGATAAATTAGAGCTTATGGAATCATGAACAGGAGGTTAAGCTGAAGGCAGAAACAGAGTAAGGGCAAAGTTGTGAGGGAGTAATGGGATCTGCTGTAAATCAGGAAGGAACGGTGAAAAAAAGAACAATCATGCTGAAGGAAAACAAGTATTCTGAAGAAGATGTAAAACATAGGCTAGGAAGGAAAATAAAATTAACTGGGCGCAAGTAAGGGAAAACGCATGAGATACAGTAGAAAAAGGAAGATTAGAATTATATAAATATGAGCAGAGATATATAAATGTAGAAAGTCACTTCCGCACATAAACAAGGAAAATAAAAACAACTGTTGAATTAATGTGTTATAATTACTTGTTTCATAGTGAAAACGGGAAAAATTTGCTTGTAAAGAGGAACGACTTTAGAAGTTATTTGAAAAGTAGAATTTGGACATGGTAGACCAGAACAGCTGTTCAGAAGCCATTACAGTCCATTGTGCAAATTTTTCTTAGTTCAGTGCTTATTGGCTTAATAGAGTGCTCAGCAGGAATCCTTACGGTCCCCTCTATTAATCTTGCTGTCAGCCCTGCACAAATTCCACACTTAAAAAAAAATATCCCCAGCCCCCCTACACTTACAGCATGACAGGAATGCAGAGGGAGTCAGACCCACTATTCCAAAAAGAGAAGGGGGCTTCACAGTGAAGATATTGTGCATTGGAGAGGTAACAGGGAAAAAGGAGGCGTGTTGCTGTGCCTGGCTTCCTCTCATTCCCTTTCCCTTTATCTAAAAACCTTATTTTTTCTGAGTCTGTGTTGCTTTTCATGGAACGAGTGTTTTCATCTCTTCTAAAGTGAAACAGGTCTGTCCCTCGTCACATCCCAAAACACAAGGGACAGAGAGTTCTACTCTTCACTCACCAGCCTCTTCCCCTCAAAATGATCATATAAGCAGAGCTGCTAGGACAAGGACTGTCAGAAAGCTTCATGTTTGTTTGCACAAAAGGATTACTGCGGGAGGGGATATAATTTTTCCCCCTGTGGTCAAAGTGGAGTGTAGTAACTTGTTTTTAAATTCACTCCAGTGTCCTCACACACACATTTTGAAATGGTAATTCATAGGCAATGTCCATCCACAAGGCAATGAGTAGAAATGCATCAAACAGCTAGAGGAAAGGTTGCATTGAAATTGCATGGGATATTTTCTAAAAATATCTTCATTACCCAGTATATGCAAAAGAGATCCTGAAACATCATTAATTGCATGTTCTCTTTCATTCCACTGCATGATAAATTGTCAGACAGCTTTTCTTCCAAATTAGGTTAAGCTTTGATTTATCTTTGAACTAGACTTCAGGCTGGGGTAAATTTTTTCTAATTGAACTGTAGTCCCTAGAAAAACTGCAGAGAGGTGTTGACATAACCTTAACTGCTGTGGTTCTGATGGTTTGTTTAGCATATCCATTTGCTATGGAATAGAGAGTTTAGAGAAAAAACTGTGCATATTGCACTCCACGAAGCACATGAAGATCTGTGACTTCATGCAGTAGTTATTGCAAAATACTTGAACTTTCATCTGGTGCTGATTGATTCTCTTTACGTCATACATATTGAAGACTGCAATCTAGCTCATCCTGCTATGCACCCAGAACTTTGGTATCACCATAGAGCTTTGTCCTGGATCCTCCCCTGCAGTTCATCCTCCTTTGAGATGACTCTATGAAGAATGGTTAAGATTACATTAATTTCTTCTATCACTTCTGGAAAGGCTTTTACTTACGGGAGTCTGTCAAGATGCATTCGAGTTGTGCATCTGAAGATGAGGCTGGATTTTCCATGTGTTGTAAATGGAATGAATAAAGCAACAGCCTACAGAATGCTATGTAAATTATTCACAGGATTTAGGATGTTTGGTTATGTCTTGCATTAATCAGTATGGTTTTAATCACACTTGGCACAAATGAAACACATTTCTTACTAAAGGATCAAGGAGCCAAATTTAAAGATAACAGACTTTTCGCGTGTTTTGTACCTTCTGTCATGACAGATCAAGCTATCATTCACTGCACGATGTGTATTACTCTTTTAACAGTAATGTTAGTTTTCTTCAGGGCAATGTCATAACAAATAAATATAAAGCATAAATGTGATGTCTTTATATCCTTAGCATCTGAGGTGTGAGATCGCCTACATTAGCAACTGCCCTTGAGCTAAACAAGATAGCTTGAAAATTCAGATCTGTAGAAGATTTTACTGTTGTTCTTGTGGCTAAGAATTTATACACAAACTGGTGCCAACTTTTACTATGTATGTAGCTTGGGTTTTTTGGATTTTGTTCAACTTCTAAAAGCCTGTTTTGACAGCACAGATTTGTCTATGGGTAAAATAGCTTAAAGACAGGCAGAATGCAGCTTCCCATGTATTTGAAAAGAACCTATATATTTGAAAGGCTTTCTTGAAAGAATGATTTTAAAAACATTACGGGACAGACATGGAGTTATTTGGAGTAAATCACCACAGCTCTTTCAAATTCAAAGTAGCCACACTGATTTATACCAGATGAGGATCTGCCCCTAATATAATCAGTTTAAAATTTAAATATTTATACAACTGAGGTATTACAGAAAGTTTAAAAGTAAAAGACTTTTCTTAATCTTTCCACTCAAAGTCCCATGACTTTTTGTGGTTACTGGTAAGATTCCACCATGCTATATTTTTAACTGAATTACTGGCTTTTAATTTGCTGCAGGCCATCATGTATCTATGTGCAACTCTGAACTGCACAAATCAAGCTGAATAAAGTTATTTCTTTTTCTAAAAAAGCTTTAAAATTAACAAAATATAATTGCCCTTGGATTACAAGTACAAGGTGATAAGTAGAGGACAAGGTTTGTATACATCTAACATCTGAGCAGAGAAAAGAATTTTCTACAAAAAAACTAAGGAAATTTCAGCATGCTGATATCCAAATGAAGGCTCTCCATAAATTTAATGTCGTCACCCTTTGAGTTCTCCCTCTGGATGGTGCTTGGGTCCCAAATTCTCTAGGCTGCTTTTCCCAGATGTGTTCTTGTATTTATTGTCAGCTCTCCTGAAGTCAAAGTTTTATTCTCTGTCAGAGTTCCCGTGTGTAAACTGAAGGTATTTTAAGAAAAAGGTCTAGATTAAAGGTGTTTTCTGGAAGACTTCTAAGTACAGTCTTGTGTCCTTGTCCATGTATATATCTCAAGAAATATGTCATTCAGTAGTTTTAACGTTTCAGATAGTTCTTTGTGTTGATCCATAGTCCAGATGTTCCAGCAGAATTTATCTGGAAGCAAATACTCTTCTTTGGACTGTTTTTTAAATACAAAATAATGAGTCAAGTCATCTGCCTGGAATAATGAAAAGAATTCCCCTTCCTCCATGAGAACAGCTCAGCTTAGTTCATCAATCTAGCAGAAAAAAAATGTAAATCCTCTGAACTTTCACAGTGACATCTAATTTTGGAAATACTTAGTTCAAACTGCCTGTTCAGCTGGTTGTCCAAGTGCCTTTAAAAGTGTCCAGAGTTTCTTTACACAGATAAGTATATTAGGACTGAGTTTCAGCTTAGCAAGTTTAAAGGTGCTTAAGCATTGCTGGAATGTCAGTTGTTTAGTCTTTGCTTTTGCTTACAGGAAGCATACATAAGGAGTTCATTGCAGACCTATTTCCAGGGCTTTTTCATACAAATATTCCTGTACATAAACTGCAAATCTGAAGATATTGATATTCGAATTTTATATGAGCTGAATGAGTTGCCCAAATGAGTATGCACTTATGCACTTTCCAATGGTCTTTTAGTCAGTATGTAGGTTACCCACCTTGGTCATAGTATAACTGAACCCTTCTACATTTTAGTTAAAATTTCTCTTTGTAATTCAGACTATGATTGTTGCTATTCTGATTTTCCAGATGTTTCACTTGGCATAGGTTCATTTCCAAACTTTTTTCAGTACAAATATCACTAACTTGAACCATCCAGATCCACTAATTATAGATATTTCTGGAATCAGTGAATTACTTTCCTACAGTAAGATCAGTATATTAGGTGCTTGTTTATATATAAAAATATAGAGATGAAAAATTAAGAGCTGATCCATAAATATAAAAACTAAAACAGCTGTATAAACTCCCTTCCCCCCAAAAAAGTAAAATTGTTGTGACCTCTTTAAATATTTGTTTCAGAGATTTTATTTAGGATGAGATGCTTTAGGAAATAATGTATGTCTATATGTTCATATTTTTATTATATATAACATTTCTTGAACAATCTTAAATGAAGTAGAGTTCAAAATAGCTGCTATAATAGAATTAAAATATTTATAGTTTTGTGTACAGCAACATATTTAATGAAGGGTATCTTTTTGATTATATCAAAAGATAATGGTGTGAAGCATAACGCCCCAAGTATACTAAGTGAATGTCTATTTTAGGTACATATATTTACATCTGAATATATATCACAGTTCATGTCAGGTCAGCTAATGACAAGGCGATAGATGCTCTCCCCCACCTGTTGCTCCAAGGAGAGAAAGAAGAGAGATAAAGAGTCCTGAGTTCAGAAATAAACTAAACTACTAAAATATTAAGATAAAAAGGAAATAATTATATCGATACTATACATACAATTGTAAAGCCCTATCAAGTTCCCAGGAAGATGTCAGCAGCAGGAACCAGGGAAGTTCCAGTCCAGACTCTGTGACAAATGGGAACTGGATTCCAGATCTCGCTTTGGGAACCCACAGATTGGAATCAAAGGTAGATGAATTGGTGGGCTGAAGGAGGAGGGAGCCAGACTTTTTTCAGTGGTTGCTGTGAGAGGACAAGGGGTAACAGGCTCAAGCTGGAACATG
>JAOXNG010000026.1:57800208-57815363 GCA_028566535.1 Scolopax minor | reverse complement strand
CCATTTGGACAACATCTGTTCCAGTCCCTCACACCATTCTACTGGGTAACAATTAAAGATGTGTTTGGGTTTTTTTTCCCCATTGAAAATGATTCTTCATTTGCAAAACTTAAGTTAAAAACTTAAAAGGTAAAAATCATTGGACACAACCTACTTACAAGTCTTTCAGTGGCCTCCCTGCAAGAATATAAGCACTGAACTAAAATTAAATAAACAATAAATAGATAATGCCATGAGTATTTTATTACAGCATCCCGGATACTTTTTGCTTCCAACTTTCCTATCCTATTTAGAAGCTTCTGATGCTTTAGCACCATTCAGAACTTGCAATTTAGAGTGGCTTCTGTCAGGTCACATCTAAGCACGTGTGTGAATACTGATTTTAGAAGAATTTATCCAACACCAATGGTTTTGCAGGGTGGAGGTTTCAGATTGTTGCCATCCTCAGCAGACCCCTATCTGGCAAACACAGGCAAGCCCAAGGACATAATTTATTAGGATAATAAAGAGCATCACTAGAAACAATATGAGCTACATTTAGGATGAACTATTATCTCTTAAATACACATTTATTTTCTCTTTAAAAGTATTTAAGAGAAAGAACATGGTCCTTTGGAACTTTCTGTAAGTACACTTATGCACTTATAGACAGACTACTCCTGTCACAACTTGTTTTCTTTGGGCCAGTTCACACAATCTGATGTGGATGGATTTATTCATGGCTAAACCCATGGCAAATGGCTGGAGTTACACACAAAACTACAGTTTCACCGCAAGGAGAAGCCAGGCTGGAAAAACAAGACACAAGAGGAATACAGAAAACTCTGCCTACCTTCAGCATGTTTTTTTTCCCCCTCTTTCTGCTCCTCAGCCCTGTCAGTGTAACCACCACAGGGGCAGCAAAGGATCTTTCCGTTGCTGAATTCAAACTACTTCTTGTTCCCATTACTCACAAGAAATCTCATTCTCTAGGGCTCGCTCTGCCCGACCACTTGAATCTTTATATGAGTTGTTCAATGTTACTTATGGCCTTTCATACTGGTTTGTTAGTTGTCCAGAGGGATGGTTTTTTTTGGACTGAAACAATTTTTTTGTGTGTCAAATCTTTGTCAGTCACCTTTGGGGACTGTTCTTACTCCCTGCTCCAAAATATTGCACAATGTACATTCTGTACATTCAGAACACTCCTCATACAGCTTTCCTTCCTTCCTTTATCTCAGGAATTTATCAGCTTTATCAGCTTTGTTTCTCCTGCTTGGAACATGCTATTTCCTACAACTATAACCATTGAGGGGTTGAAAGTCTGGAGACTGAAAAATGGTACGTGCATGCCTGAGGATTTTAAAAATTGACAATAAACTTTATAATGTACAAGTGATGATTCTTAAGGAGAGATGACTAGGTAAGCCATGAAAACTTCTTAAAACCGTTACACTCTACACTGTGTGCCATTCAAATAAGCCAGAAAAGTAACTTTGATATTCTGATTAGCACTAGGCATTACAGAAGTGTGACAGAAAACAGGTGCCCGTGGAAACAAAAAAAAGCCCCAACAAATCACAAACACCACCACCACCACCCCCAAATTTCCCAGTACCATATATAAGCATAAGAATAAAAGTTCTCCTTGATTTTCTTCATATTCCAGCTGCAAAGTAAGAAGCAAATAATCCACTTTGGATTGTACACAAAGGACAGTAACTAGTATTTCAAAGTAGACGAGAGTTTATTAAACACTTTTTCAAATGAAGTCACCTGCTTCATCAGTATGTGCTAAGGGCTCATAAGCCTCATATGTAAAAAATACTTTATATACATAGAATCATGTAGGTTTGTAAGTTATTATGAAAAACTATTTTTACTTCACAGTCCAACTCTTACACTATTTTGAAGTACAGTTTGGCCCCCTGGGAACTGATTCAGCCTTTTCAGGAGAACTGGGGATTATAACCTGTCTCTGTTTTACCCTGCTCCCATCCTCCTCCTCCTCATTCACCTTCTCCCTTGGGATCTGGACCTGGAACCCCTGCCTGTTCCTCCACACCAGGCTGAGGAGAGGCTGCCCACAAGAACTGCATCCCTGACCATCCTAATGCCTCCTTCCAAAAACTACCCACCGTGACGGCAGCGGTGATGTTTGCTTTATGAGAAGCAGTTAGTACAATCATCAAGATTTTCAAAACAAAAGAATTTCAGATCTTTCTTACCGACTTGTTGTTTGAAAGCATGAATGTAAACCAACTAGGAATGGGTTACTGGATGCCTGTTCAAACACATGTTTCTCTGTCTGTACCCAATCAATATCCTGAAATAGAGTAATTGAACAATCAGAACTCCTGCTGGATAACCACTGTGGGTATTCCCAGAAAAAAAAAATTAAAATTGTGAACAACTAGGCTCCCTTATGTATACTGGCATTGTTACATATGTTCTGCAGAAAAACAAAAACCCCCTAAAATCTGGAGGAAGTCATAAAACATTTAAATTCAATTATATATTCAGAAGTTTCTTAACCATTTAAAAAGGTCTGCACAAAATTTAAGCCATTTAAAAATATCATACATCTGCAATATTTGACACACTGCTCAAAGTGCTTCACGGAAATAAATTCAGTTATTGTAGATAAATGACCCTAAGGCTTCTGAAGCAACTCACACCAGAAAGACAAGCAATGTGAATCTCCAGTTTTTAAAAGGTTCGAATACACTGAGCATCATTTTCTCATCTGAAACTCAAAATGAATTCAATGAAACTACCAAAATCTGAGTAGTTTGTCTGATCAAAATAATTCTTAAAAGTATTGCAGACTTTCAGCAGCATCTGAACACAAAATCTAGCACCTTGGAAGGTTAAATCTGGGTCCAAACATGAGACAAACATCCAATTTTGAATAAAACAAACACATCCACTTCTTTGTTCTTAGCAAATGAGCTTCCTTAAAGAATCTTCAAACAAACTCCTTCCCTATTGCACTTGTGTACATCAGAACTGTACTCAGCAAGATCAAGCTTGGGAAAATGTCATAGCAGAAGCCCAGGTATTTGATTGGCTTTAATCTCACTTAGAAAAGAATCTTTCCTTTTCTCCCATACCAACCATTACCTGGAAAGCACTGACTGATTTAAACATATTGATACTTGCTTTGTAATTCATTTTTTTTCCTCAATGAAACACTGGGTAAAATCTCCTTCACTTACAGTCTCTTATGCATTCACAGAATTCAGTGAATTTCCTATCAATTCCCAGAATTCCATTATACAGCCTATCTTACAGAAAAGAAAAGCCAATTAGCTCAATCTTCTATGTAATTCTCAGTGAGAGCCACTATTCCAGACAGACTTTTCTCATCTACCTCTGATTCCCGGGAACAACTGCGTAACTCATTAAATACTACTCTTGTTTAGCTTCTACCTTCTTGGAAAAGGACATGCTAAAAAGGAAACAAATAAAAAAAGGAATAAATAAATAAGCTAAGTAAACCACACAAGTGTCTAATCTTTGGTCATAAAAAGAACCATCAAATTAATAAGCAAGCCAAAGGAGTTTAGAAGAACTTTACAAGTTCAGTCTCCTAACCCCAGCCTCTGGAATAACAACAAAAAGGGCAGCCAGAGAAACTGATTGAAACTACCAACACCACAGTACTTAAAACAATCCGTTTTGGGTTTTTTCCAACATCCTACTTTGAAGAAATCCAGTCTTCCTAACAGCATAAAATCAATAAAATATCATCAGCTTAAAAACTGCATTCTATTTTAAAAGTTCACTGTTTTAAGAACAGCTCTCTAAGCAATTCCCTATATGGTGAGGCTGATTGTCCACCTCCTTTTTTATTTCATTTGACTAATATCCTTGGAAAAAAGCTCCATGGTTATTTTATTTGATGATAAATTTATAAGAGTCTCTGCCTGTAGGAATGAGTAAATGCGTAATGTAGGAATGCTGTAAATGAGAGGGATACAGACAGAAATAAAATCTAAGCAGAACAAAAGGTCTACAGAGGACTTCTGTGACAGTTAAACCCCTTTATTGATTGATGTATCATTTAGTCTCTTCAGCTAGGAGATTTGTACTTGACACTTTTTTTACTGTCATCTTGTTACATAAATTTCTTAAAATAGGGAAAAAGAAAGACTGGCTCCTGAGTAGATAATTTTGGCAAGAGAAAGGAAATGGTTAAAGCCATGTCCTTACAATTTCTGAGAGATTTTCATGAACAGTGAACCTCGGGTTCCCTGTAATACTGTTCAAAGAATAGAGTGCTTCCTACAGTAGATAAATATGAAAAGATCATATGAGTTTTTCCTCTTATTATTATTATCATGGTTGATGATTATCATAAATTGATATAGAAATGGAGTTTGGATGGCATTCCAGAAATTCAGAAAGAAAAAGCAATTCAATCACTAAGAAGTATGACCTTTGGATTTCAGATAAGTGGAAATAGAGAACTTGTCATGATACTTCCTCTGTAAATCTATATTTTGTAGAAAATATGCATGGAATTAAAAAGGACATCAGCTAAAAATGTATTCATGTAGCTGATCAGTGCTCATGAAGTGTAATTAAAACTGATAGTATGACCTGACAGGATAGAGGAGGACAGGGTGCATGCATGAAAATTTAATGGAATATTTAAGTAGGGATTTTTAAAGTACTGAAATAGATTCTATTTTTTTTAATAATTTTTGATCTATTCTGTAAAATTTTGTACTGGTAGCAAAGTCATTTTATGGATTTCATTTTTTTTTTTAAAGCCAGGTTGATTATTAATGGGTAGCAGGAGTATGATTTTAAGACTGTTTCTATTTTTCTACTACTTTTATTTAGTATTTCAGAACCACACAATGTTTGAGCAAAAGCAAACAGGCAGTTCAGTTCAAGGTGGGATTTCTGAGAGAATAGAGGGCAACTGCACCTTTAGACATCACAAAAAATTTGAAAGGGTTGGAGGAAAGGGCCAAAAGCATCCTGAGTATTTTGTGGTTTGTTTTTTTTTATTTTGGGAGGATTTTGCAGAATCAAAGGCTGTCAAGAAATGATGTGTGACTGCTGTTGAGAAGGGCACCACCATTGAGAAAGGGCAGCAATTCTGCCAATGTTTCAGACCAAGATAAACATTTGGAAGAAGACGAGATTACTCAAAGTATTGTAATGTCTTTGGATAAAAATTTGTATTATTCTAAGGACTGCAGTTTCTAAGATTCTTTATCCTCATGTGTGAACCTGGGAAACAAGTTAAAAGGGGATCCCGTGATGCTCGGAGCTCATGGCAGTTTTTCATGTGAAGACAGAGAAAGCATAGTGCCTAAAGGAAGGAAGACAACATTTTCCTGCATTCTTAGAATGCATTTCAACCTCTGACAAGAGTTTTAAGTATTGTTCTTTTCTCTGTGTGGGTTGGATAGCCAGATACTGGCACCATAAGGACATGAATAAATACACATTGACTGTTCACTTCATTGTTTTTAAAACATTTTTGACCTGGGAAATCAAGGTGGTAGTTAAATGTAAGGGAAATACATCCAGTCTAAAATAGAATTTGTAATTCACTAATAATGTCTCTCCAAATCACATAGAGGCTAAGATCCCTTGAAATAAATCAACAAATTTGTCAAAAGGAAAATTAAATTTACCCTCAATCCTTTTTGTGTCAGTAAAGATATTGACTCTTTGCTCACCATGAGAATGACTGCAAGGCAGGCAATGCCCTTTCAAATTCCAAAGCCCCTTTGCCTTTGTAGCATATTTTGTGCAATACCAAAGACTTTAAAGCTTATTCCTTTTTGTGCTTTCATGTCAAATTTCATCTGTTCTGTCACAGCTGCTTCCTTACATTTTCAGGGTTTTCAAGCCTCATAATGACCTTTGTGGTTGACTCTGACCCATTCCTCATGTTTCCATGATATGGTGTCGTAATGATTCCATGAAGTGCAGTCCCTGAAGGGGTTAATGCTCCCCTGCCATTCAGCTGTTAGTTTCTCCTGAATTTCCCACTAGACTGTCACAAAGGATAACAGAGATGTAATAAAAAGGTCACACAGGTGCTCTCACAGAATATGTTATCAAGTCCTACCAGTGAAGGAATGTGAGTAGGCCTATTTGAATGAACAATGAAGAGACAATAAAAGAAAAGTCGAATTATAGACAGCAGGCAGGTTCACACTAAGAGAGTAAACAGGATTTACTGTATTCAAAGAGCTTGAAAAATTACACTCATTAACCGTGTATCAAGTAAATCGATAGTACCATTATGTGTTACAATGTGAATTAGCTTTAACAGCCATTTCTTACAACTCAGCAGGGAGTCACAGCTAATTCAATTTCTATTGCATTGTATTCAAACTAATATTGCTTCAAATTGGTTTTATTTTTGTTTTTCCCTTCAACTATTTCCTCACCGTATTCAATATTTATAAGAAAATAAAATATAGCCATTAAGAGATGTAAATTTAACATAAGGTTCATTGTTGTTGCATCTTGTGCCAAAACACTGATGACCAAACTTTTTCCTTGTGCGTACTCCTACATTAGCTGGTCGGCTTTCTGTTCTGCAATAGATCAATGCTAGCTCCCAATGATTCCTTAAAACAGGTCATTCATGAGGACGTCTCCAGTAAGGATCCTTCCATCTACCCCTGTCCTTGCTTTGGTTTTGTCAGAGGTTTCCTGGATGGCCATTATTCTCAAGTGCAGCAGCTGCATGATGAATTAGGAGCCAGTAAATGAAAACAACTTGATGTTCACACCTTCACTGTGCTACATGGTTTAATTTAATAAATAAGGATAGGCAGGAGGGAGAGACACGAAAGGGTGCTTTGTGAAAATAATTATCCAATAAATATGGCTGATGTGGATAACAAATGCATATACCATGGACAAAACAAAACAAAATGTAGGTAGTGAATTGTGTCAAGACAATACAAGATTGACATTTAAGATTTTGAGTGTGCAAGGACTTGCGAGAGAAGTCTCATCTTTTATGAGAGAAAAAACGGCAAATATTCAATAGAGCATAACCAAAAATGCCTGTCATAATAACATGCCAGCAGTCTTCCACAGGGTCATTTCCCTTGGTAAAGAGATCATAATCAATTTAATTTATGATCTAATTTTACTTCTTTTGCTACATGGAGAATTTTTTTAATAGAAAAGGAAAGGCACACCAAGTGTATTTTTTTTTTTTTGTTAAACAAACAATACACAGAGAGAAAGCGAGGAAACTGGAGAGATTTAGGGAGGAAGGGAGGAGAATCACATATCATATTTGTTGCATCACAACTGTTACTATTCTAAAATTTTTCCTGATACAAAATACTAAATTCTGAGATATGTAAGATTGCTAAATCTCACACAATAGTCTTTGAGGTTCACGTCCCCAAGCCATTTCCAGTATTCTAGTATATGTTGCAAGTGAATCATACAAGCCATATGTGCAACCCAGATTTTGAACATTGCTTCACTATGTATTTAGTCTCTGATAAGGCTAGGCTAGTGGATCCTTCTGAGTTGCTTCTGTCTCTGAAATTTGAGCCTGCCTTCATTCAGGCAAAATGTGCTTTTACACTGCTCTAATCAAATAATTGAAAGAAACAGATATTTCTTATTAGTCCACAATAGGAAGTCTGCAAATAATCAGTGATAAATGTCCTTAATTGATCATTAGAGTTTATTTATTGAATCTTTCGTTTGTTTCAAATAACAAGAGAAAAAAAAAAGATTGAGTAAACTCTCCAAGAGTGTCCAAAACCAGGATAATAACTGTTGGCAATTATTTGCTCAGTACTGTGCATTACAAAATAATCCTTTTTTCATCTTTGATAAGACTAGCCAAAAAATTGTTTGTCATATGACAGGGAATGCACAACTATCCCAGTTGTCCTCCTAGATTTTTATCTAGACAGTGATTTTGGGGGGATCCCAGCAAGCACCTGGTTTTGAAATTTGCTTGTTGCAGATTCTTTGCACATGATTATGAGTTTAAAGTTTGAACAATAAAAGAGTAGTTATTAAGTAGTATTGGCTAGTTAAAATATAAGAACATGTGTGCTGGTTTTTTATGGGGTTTGGGGGGTTTGGTGTTTTTTTTTTTTTTTTTCCCTGAGTGAATGCCTAACTGGATAGGGAAGCAACCGTGCTGCATGCTTGAACTGGGGATTCAAGCTGCAGAAAGTCAGAATAAGTCACTTGTATGATCTTACAAGTTTGTAAATTGGTTGTTTTCTTGGTGCCTTATTAAGAGCTTGATTTAATGTTTGCCAGTCTTTTCCATGTAGAATATTGCTGTAAAGGACTTAATGTAAAAATGGGTAAGAAACTGTCATACCTGGGCAAGGATATAGGTTTTAGTTTGTCTTCAAGTTTCCCTGAACAACATTGTTACTCATCAGAAGACTGAGAAGGTCTTCAGGACTGAGCAGGAGCAAATACAGTTAATTTCTTAAGAATTTATGAAATCTCTGCGATTTACATGTCACTTTAATTAAAAGTAGTAATGAAATTAAATAAAATTTCAAAAAGTAGAAGAAAAGTCGTTTTGAGGAAAGTCAGAAAGCATGGAACTAAAGCCTAGAAGCAGATGAAAAGAAGGAAAAAAAGAAGAAAATAAGAGTTGCCAATAAGTGTTGTGAATAAACCCTTTTGCCACCTTGCCCTTTTCTATGCAAAGCTGCTGTTTGGGACAGCATCCTCTCAAATGCAGGGGGCAGACTGCGATTCCACTAAGCCAAAACAACAGAAACCCACAGGATGGAAACACGCAGACTACACTTCTGTCCGCATCACTCTCCAGTTTCATGCATTCATTCATCTGCAGCTGCCTTCCCTCATCTTCGAGGCTACATCAAGGCTTCCTGCTGCCAGGCTGTGGCGAGACGTCTCAGCTCAGCCGTCCTGGAGGGAGAATGAAGGCACCCATGAGTGATTGAAGGTAACAGATAGATGGACTAAGTGCTCAGTAAACAATACATGTGCCTATGAAAAAATCTGGTGCCCCAGGCCAACTGTCCATTTGGCCCAACCCCAGCATTTAACAGTTGCTCAAAAATATTTGTATTCCATTATAGTTCATTTTTCCCACATATTTACTGAAAGAGATTGCCATTATGGGTTCCAGCTTTTGAACTGGACTGACCTATCTTGTCAAAATCAGAGCCATGTCAGCAGAAGCTGGAGACTCTTGTGAAAACTACATGTGGAGCCTGCTGTACACGATGTTTTTCTATCCAACTTATTTTCTCCCCTTGCGTAGCCCGCTGTCTGATGAGCACAGGGAGCTCTGTGAGGAATGTGTGTGCAACGAACAGCAGCAGAACATGAGGACAGCATGCTGAGTTAGAAAATTCCTTTTTTTTTTTTTTCCTCTGGTAGAATATGCCTCGTCTTTCCCCTACCAGATACACACACAATCCTATATGGATGACTAGTTGAAAGGCACTTATTCTTGACCTATTTCTCTGTCTCCTTGCTTGTTTTGAAGGAAAGAATTTAGCCCAAAATTGAGCTGTGCCATTCTCCTATTTTTTTTAGATGTTATTTTCTGGAGAATAACTTACAGTAAACAAAACACTGGAGACTGGCTTGCCAGCTAGGAAAATTAATTACATTAAAAAATAGGACTATAAGATTCTAAGACTACTATAGCTTCAGAAAATACAAGTAGTGTTTAATTAACTGTATGTGAATTTCCAATCTTTTTTTCATAGCTCTGCACAGAATACATGAATATAGTTATGTCAGACTTCCATCTCTCAAATCACCTTTGTTTCTGTCAGGCTCTGGGAATAGATTTTGTCATGTGTAAGCTCAAGAAATTCATTGTAAAGACATGTCCTTCAGACAGCATTTGTCCTACCTATTCTTGGCACTGGTGAGGAGCACTGGTCTTGCAGTCAGATGTTCAGAGGGCTGCTCCCCTCCCAGCACCATCTCTACACTCCCAGGCCATGAGTATTGAGCTCTCTCATCCTCCCCGCAGGAGAAGCCAAGGTAGACTTTTCAGGTTTGTTGTGTTTGGTTTTTTTAATGTGATTATGTGGGGAAAAGCAGGCAGAACAAAGGAGGGTGTGATGTTTGAGGTGTTTCAGAAGTTCCAACAGCAGTTGTGGTGATCCTCACAGCCCTGTTTCCTACGTAGTCATGCTTCCTCCTAAAGGAGCAGCTGGGAGATTACTTCTCAGCCAGAATATTCTTCCTGAAGTTTCATCCTCAGTCTATGTCAGGTATATCTAAGATATATCTTCATCCTTTCATCCATGTTGTCTTCAGGGAGGGGTTTCCTAAGCAAATTATCATGAGATAACCTGTCCAGTATTATCTTGCAGCATAGTACCAGCCTACTATAAATAGTGTCTATAACCAAGGGCTAGTTTCATAAGATACTTTTGTCCAATTTTGTCCAATTCTAACTACCATTTGTCATCAATGTTCTCCTTTTGTAATCCTCACAATCCTTACATAAATTATCTGGATTTAAAGCAGATGAATGTCATGAAGATTTTTACATACAGGGTGATGGGCACACTAACAGCTTCCACTTCTGAGGTAAAATATGGATAATTTTTTTTTAAGTCAATTTTTATGTAAATATGTAGCTCTCCTTACTCTTTTGAATAGTCAGTTGCTATGGGAATGCTGCATCCCAGGTTTCATATTTTACCTCAGAAATATCTCCACATATCCTTGCT
Organism: Scolopax minor; assembly: GCA_028566535.1. Taxonomy (NCBI): domain Eukaryota; kingdom Metazoa; phylum Chordata; class Aves; order Charadriiformes; family Scolopacidae; genus Scolopax; species Scolopax minor. The sequence continues at coordinate 57,804,678 of JAOXNG010000026.1, read as the reverse complement.
ATCACAGGCCTTAGGCACCTAGAAGAAGGGGAAAAGAAAATAGTAAATAATCAGAAGACTGTATGTGTTTAATGACATTAATTTCTATCTAAAATACACTTTATAGATATTCCTTAGAGGGCTCTCAAGAGTATCTTGTCATATTGTGAGATTTTCTAAGCACTGATAGATTTCTAATGACTGATAGAGACTGATATTACTTTCCAAGTGATCGGTATGGTTTCCTTTCATCTTTGAGTTTCTATGAAGCAACCCCTAATTTAAAGTCTAATATCTTTCTTCTGTTCCCATATGCAGCAGATGGCACATGCGACTACATCCTACTTTCTAATTCCTATGTGACATTTATTATTCATCAGAAAGGAAGTTAAAAAATATTATCTTTCCAGCTTCTGGTTTGGCTAATCGTATAAATTAGACAAAATATTGCTCAAAAGAAATTATATTTGAAGACATAAAAAATATTAAAAGTATAGCATAGGGGCCACCCAGTGGGGCAGCAGTGTATTGTTCTGTCAAAGCATAGTTCAATTAAAAAGCACAACTGTTGAAAACTCTTGCTTACCACCATTGTCCACTATATATTTATGCGTTCATCTGGTAGTATTTCTCCATTGAGTACTGAGGCAATTGGAGCAATACTCAAGTACTGGGGACAATATATTCAAACATACCCATGTTTCCTTCTGTTTGTGATTACAGATTCATTTTCTAAGACTCTAGAAAAGTGCTTATCAATGCCTCTTTCCAAACTACAGGCAAGGTTGTCACTTATTCTTGCAGGTAATTATCTTCACATGTATCTTTGGTTAAAGGGAAAATATTCTTGCCCAATTAATTGAAAATCTGTATTTTCAAATAAATATGGCCTACATAGCACAGTGACTTAAAACATGGAAGAGTCTTGGACAGCAAGGTAAAGCTGCCTGAGAAATAAAAAAGAATTGCATGCTGGTAGCTTATTTTTTCTTTAGACTGAAGTAGTTCTAGTGTTGGGTTGTCAAAGACACATAATGTTAGAAACAGAAATTACTGGCATTCAAGAGGGTTTTTTTTTTCCTAGCAAATGACATTTTAAAATTAATTTAAAACACAAATATTGTAAAAGTAACAAGATCTTTTCCAGCTTACAGGGTATGATTCCAAGTTTACCCAAAACTGACTTACCTATAAAAGAAGTTCTGACCCTCACCTGGAGTTTGTACGCTTTCTGAACTGTTTCCTCTGTTAATGATTGAAAAGAACCATAATGGAGTTGCAATCGCAGCTTCTGTTCTGTTCTTCAAAAAAAAAAAAACCCACAGTAGCATCAGTCTAGATTTTAAGGTTTGTTTAGTTTCCAAAATAGTAAGGTGCTTTGGGTTATGCCTTTCTGCTATGTCTGCTCAGCCTCTTGAGTGTAAAGAGATCGGTTCCATGGTAACATATTTTTAAACTATTGTGTACAGCTGTTCTTAAATACAGAAACAAGTCACTGTTTAAAATATCCTACAAAATATCTGGCCTAAAGAAAAACAAAGAGTACTTCTTATCAATTCATGCTATTGCTTCTGAACTGTAGTCATAATTACTAAAAAGACTAACGTGTGGCATCTGTTTATCCCCATTATAGAAGTCACATGTATCTTGCTGCATACAAATAAGCATTTAAAGGAGAAAAGTGCATGTGTTTTAACAGATTCAACATTCTTGAATTCAGGGCATATATATATACCAGCTAATCTTGTAATTATTCTTCACTCTACAATATGTGCAATCATAGATCGAAATGTCTTAGTTATCATTTTGATGTTGAGAACTACATTCCACTGTCTATAAAGTTAGATTGCTTAGCAGAGGTTGCACTAATGTATGATTTTAATCTGAATTACCTTGCAGATAGTCACCCTAATAATAGAAAAGGAAAAACAGAACAGATTCTAAAACTGTAACTTTCTTTCCTACTCATGCAACACCTACTTTTTTGGAAAATTTTTAAGCTCTGGAATGATGCAGATGTTTTTGTTCTCATAGTTCATGCCTACTTTGGTGCTCCTTAGTGGTCAACTTTTAAAATTATCCTGATACAAATGAATCCAGGATCTTCACATCTTGGAGTCATAATCTTCTCCAAGAGTCTATCACCCTTGTTACACCTTGTAAAAATGTCTGAAAATATAATTCCTTTAAAATAATCAGAGTAAGGGAGATGGTATGAATATTACCTCTCATGAGCTTGAATGTTTTTATGAAAATGTGTGGAATTCTGGGACAACTTTTCGAAGAGGTGTTTCTGTGCAAGTAATCTTGAAACCTTCAGAGTTACCTTAAGAGTTATTGTGGTGTTGGGATTTTTTAGTGAGAAAAAGAAATCAGAATGATGACATAGGGTTAAGTGGTGCTGGTGTTACCCAGACCTTCACTCATCCTTTCTTCTCCATGAATGGAAAGGCTCACTTATTTTACTTATGCTTATGAGATTTTAACCTGTTGGTTGGTGAAACTTGGATTAATTCTCATGAGGTGTGTGGAAGCTATTTTTAAAAAAAATTTAGAAAATTTTTGAAATTGACTGCTATCTTTACCAGTAGAGGAGAGGTTTTTTTGTTTTCAAAGTAATGTTAAGCAATAGGAACCCAAAGTACCAAACTTTACAAATTAATCCCTTGTATGTAGTCCTTTCAAAGTTTATGTAGTGATAACTCTTCCTATTAATACTTTGTTCTCAAAGGCAGTATGTTTTCAATATAAATCAAATGTTTTCTTTACCTGTGTCTCCTTCCAGTTCTTAAATAGTTATTAAAATAAAGGAAATTTATTTTCTTTAATATTAAAAAATCTACTGACATATGGATTAATAAGATCATACCCTTTATAGCTCCTGGAAGTTATTTGCCTTTGAGAGACAGAGATAAATCAGTAATTATTAGTCCAAGGATTCTGTAGGTTAATCTAATTAAGAATCCAGACTTGTTATGTCTTGGTTGGAGTCCTAGTACCAAAGGAATTTATAGCTCATTTCACTAGGAATTTGTTTTTGCCATCTGCCTACAGAAAATAAAGAAATAAATTGCTACAGTACCTACAGCTTGCATCACACTTTCACAATGCATCCCATTTTTGCTGCTACATCCAGATGGGCTGCTCAGTTCCTATGTAGTCAGTAATATTTTTCAGACCTGATCAAAATGGAAGATATTTGTAGTAAATCCTGTAATTTTTAAGTGTATTGTTTTGATATATCCAGAGTGACTTTCTCCCTTTCTCTTTCTTTCCCCCTATCTCTCTAACACTGTACCTCAGATACCACTGTAGTTCATGATGGTATAGAAATTCTGATAGACATCAATGTGGTCACATGATCTTTCATGTCTTTATATCCAGAGTACTAAAACTCTTGGATTTATTGATATATATGCATATAATTTTCTCACCAAATTTGAATGCTATATAATTGCATGGTTATTAGTGTGACTTTGAATCTACTCTGGTTTTGGAAAACCACAGTATTTCTATAAAATTATTATCTGTTTGGTGGTAACTGACCTCATATTTATTTTTTTTTTCAAATTTATTGTTCTGAAAATTTAAGATAAAAATGGAGTTACAGTCTATTTCTGTAGAACCTACACTATGAATGCTCTTCAGAGACAGGTAAAATATCCCATTATTAATTTGGGTCCATCTGCTTTCAACTTTCATTTAAAAAAAAGCCTCAGTAAATCTGTTGGTTGAGGAAATATTTCCCATGTATATATGTTTTTTTTCCTCTAAGCTTTTCCACACTCTTTCTACTCATCAAACTCATCAAACAACTGACAGGTAGGGAGGTGTCCAAATATTGTCTTTTCTTCCACTGATTTTAGGCTGAGAATTAGAAATCCATAATAGAAATTCCATCAGATATTTCTGAGGCCTTAAAATTCTTCAGTTAAACTGGGCTAAACAAAAAGGCAGAATTTTTGCATTTGATTACATGAAATCAGTCTTTCCATCTCCCTTTAGTATGATCCCCTTCTTTGTTTTCATTCCTATCAAAAGGAAAGGAAAAACCTTCTTTACTTCTTCTGAAGTAACTATTACAACCAATTATTAAATGAAGCTTTAAATGCTTCAAAGGTAGACACAATCTAAATGCTTGGTATATACAGGTGATATATTTACAGGTGGTTGTTAAACTTTGCTTCCCAGCAAGTATTCACTTTAGGAAACGTGACCAAAATTGGTTTTGCATTGTTTTTCCCCTCTGTATTTCTAGAAACACAGCTCTTTCCAGAACGTGAACTACTTTGAAAGAGACACTCAGAAGCACAGTGTGCACAGAATGTACCTTTTAAGTCTGGTCAGGGTGGAACTGTTCACGGCAAAGTCCTTCCTATGTTGTTGCAGCACTCTGCATCCATGGATCCAGAACCACCCTTGTGCAGATGGAGCTCTGAAATCAAGGCTGACTTCCAAATCCATCAGGTTTTGTCCCCTTAATAAATATTC
>JAOXNG010000026.1:57778674-57799997 GCA_028566535.1 Scolopax minor | reverse complement strand
AAAAGTAAGGCACTTATGCAGGAGATCACTCTCTTACCTTCACATTATGGGCCTCATTTTGTCTGGGTTTTGTCCCCTTAATAAATATTCCCAGGAAAATCTAATGAAATGAAATTAAATTATTTCACAGGATTTTATCTTTTTATCCCAGTAACCATTTGCCCTTTCTGTTGAGCCTTTATTATTCTCAAATATAATTCTATATGATTCCCATACAGATGAAACACTAACACAGATGATAATTTAGAACTCTTCTTATTATTCCTCATAAGAACTTCAATAAATCATTATAGTATTATCATTATTCAGACTTGTTTTGACAAGGCTATAACCTTCATGTTTCAAAATGAGTTAGGTCTGAATTTATCTAAGCCCAGGGTACTTTATGTGTTCTGAAAATGTCATGAAATTTTCACTGCTATATATCTTCATAGTGCTAATTTACCACCAGAACCATATGTTCCTAATCTTAGATTACAGCTGTATAAAACACTCAAAATTGTGTTCATTAAAAGTATGCCTGTGGTTAGGTCAGCCTATCTATATTTATTTTAGGTAGGAGGTAGGGTTTATATTCTATTACTAGTCATTTGGTAGAGACTGTAGCACACATAGGAATGGCACAGAGGAACTGAGAAAAAAAGCAAATGTGAGTACAAGACATTTTTTTGTTCCTTAAAAGGAAAGTTCATATTCTTATTCAAAGGAATGTGTATACATTAGACATTTGCTACGTTCCCGAAATATAACTTAAATTTTGGCACACAAATAAAATGCCAAAGGTGATGTTTCAAAGTGTGCATTTCTTTTCATAAATATTCAGGGTTATAATTTGGTTCTTTTTAAAAAATTGGAGAAAAATACTGTCAAGTACACTGAAGCAAAAAAGTATCCAAAAGAAAAACATCTGGCAAAAACAAGCATTTCGAACATGTCAACGTATGGTTGACTGTCCTACTCTCCTACTCTCAAAATGGTGTGTGGAGAGATGCTTGGATATATGATGTTATATGTAAGAATGTTCTTTAAAGGGAGTTCCAGTGTATTGTGGGTTATAAGAAATGCCATGCAGTAACGTTAATTTATTTTTGGTGTTGTTGTTTAGGCAAGTTAAATAGATACATAAAACTTACATGAGTTGTTGGCACGCAAGTTATTGCTTCCTGGGGACTGCAGCAAGTTACTGAAACCTTTTTGAAATGATGTCAGGATTTTTTGTAATTGAATATGCATATTTTACATGTTGGAGGCTGAAACACACTTTTTTTGGCAGGCTCTTTCAACAGATGCACATGCTGGGGCCCTATTCTAGGAGGTCTTACAGCATACGTAAGTCAATATTTGTGCATAATTTATAAAACTGAGCAGTGGAACATGGCTTTTCCATCAAATTTACGCGATCATATTTCCCTCACTTTGTATTTTGCTTAAGGAAAACAGGATGTAGAAGCCCCAAAGACATTAAGATGTAATAAATAAAAAAAAAAAAAAAAAGAAAACTGAAACAAAACTCAAAAATTAAACTATAGGATGAGGAACTAAACACTATTAGCTAATTCTAGTAAAATTGACTCTTTTTTTTTTCTGATGGAAAAGTACAAATGGAAAACAGAAACAAAGGAGAGTATTGAAAACTTGTAATTAGTCTTTCAATCCATACTCTCAAGTCTCTGAATGTTTCTCTTTAATTATCCTGTCTTTCAATTTCTTTCAGGTTTTGATGAAAGAGATAAGGATAGGCAAGGTTGTACTGAGTAGAAACCATTTTCAAAACATGTCTAAAGTGTTCATAATATTAGTTAAAGAGTTGCCTACATATCTTTTAGTTCTTTATATTGCCTTCATTCATTCCAACTAAAAGAAAGGGAAGACACACAATAAACATGTTTGTGAGGAAAATGAATTGCTGTGTCTCAAACATGATGCTATAGTGACTGAAGGTCACTGAATTCAACACACTAATTTCTAGTACTGCATAGTCATTAGAAATCCATTGAAAAAATCATGAGTTTAATACATCATTAGCTATTTTCTACACAGAGCAAAGGTTGCATAGATATTAAGATAAACATTGGTTGACTTTTTTTGTTTGCTGCCAAATTATCAGCAATGAAAATATACAAACTAAACAAAATCTTCAAAGAGGAGTAAATATCTCAGAGGATAGTGATGTTTTCATTTATCTTCTATATTTTTATAAGCAAAGAATAAGAGTCATATGCTATTGGGCAAAGAATCAATAATTATTATAATGAATATCAGCTATATCCTGTATTTCAGCTTTATCCAGTGAATGCTTGGAACAGGATAGAACAAGAATATCAGGTCCAGTATCACATCTCCTTCATAAATCCATGAGTACACCAGGGCAAGGGTTTTGGAGTTGTCATTATAGAAAGTAAACTTGAAGTGTAATTGGTGTGGATTAGAATATATTTTATTAATAACAAATTATAGTAAGTGCCTGATCAGAACCATTCTGAAATACTTAAAATGAACTGTTATGATGATCCTTCATTTTAATAATTTTTAAAACATGTATTCTTCCATTTAGTCAAATTTGAAAGACAAGGATAAGACCAATGGTGTTCCTGGCACAGGTATGTGAATATATGTACAATATGAACTTTTAAATGTACCGGCTCTTATTTTACCTTCAATTTTGTGTGGTTTGGTTTTGGTTTTGGGGTTTTTTTTTGTTGTTTTGGTCTTTGGGGGGTTTTTTTGTCAAGTTCTGTTTATAGGTTATCACTGGTTTTAACTTGCCATTTTACCATGGGATCTAAATATATGTTGCATTGTCACACAATTTAAGGTTTATGAGAAAAGCTTAACGAAGCATTTATAGTGTATTGGTTTATTTTGACCAGTATTCACGATGTCATTGATTATTTATTATTCAGAAATGTAGGACAATGTAGAAAGCAATTTTTGTCATCCTAATCTGCCATCAGTTGTTTTCAGGTGCTGTCTTGTATTTGTTTCCTATCAAGAAACAATGACAGAGTAATGATGAAACTTCAGAATTTGTCATTCCAGGAAAAAATAGTTAATATATTAGATAAAGCTTTTTGAAGTACAAATCTGAGAATTGGATTATTCCTTTATTTCTGGTATAGTGAAGATCACTAAGTGCCCTATGTATAGTATCTTGTTATTTCTAGTTCCAGAGCCAGGAAATACTAAAATATTAAAAAGAAACTAAAAGAAAATATAGAATCTCAAAAAAAAAAAAAAAGAAGTTATTCTGATTTCTAGAGTTTTAGATAATGTCTTGCTTTAGTTCTGTTTATATTGCCACAAATTGTAATGAGTAAATAGCTTTGCTTTGCAATGAAAATATTTTTATTAGCGCTGCCATTAAGTAAAACTGTAAATATCAAACCACATAGAAGTCACTGAAAACTGGAATCGACTTAAGATTCTTTCATGTAAGCTTGAGTGAATATCCAGATCTTGTCCAATGCACTAAAAACTGAGAGAATATTCAGCAATTTTAACTTAGATTTGCTTTTAGTATGGAGATTTATTTATATACCTCTAGTTTTTAGTTTAGCCTTTGTCTTTTACACTGCATAGGAAAGAAATTTGGTAACAAAGATTTATTACTCCACAGATAACAAATGAACAACAACTCTGACAGCTTCACAAGAAGTTCACGCTATTGCATGGTAACGAAGAAGAACTATTCTGGCAACAAGCACAGGGTACTGATTTTAGTAATAGTTTTCAGTTACAAAGTTTGGATTTGGACATGAACTTTCTAAAGAATATGAAATAGTCAAGTATAGCCTGTAAGCTTTGGCTCCTCTTATAAAAAAAAAAAAGCATTTCAGCATGAGGAAGTAGAGGTTTTTTACTAATTACACTATGTATTGTGCTGCTGTGCACATTTTACCTATGAGTGAGCTGATGTACAAAATGACTCCAGATCACACTGCAGAATCTGTGAGTGTCAGGAATATAAACTAGCTGTTGTCCTTAATTATAGCCAGCAGACCACATTCCCATTAGTCAAAAGACTTTTCATTTCAGGAAGGATGTCTGGAGATTGGTACTAACAAATTATTATTATCAAAAAATCCTGTCTTGAAATAGCTAAAAGAATCATTGGAAAAATAGACCAAGACTTAACTAGACTTTTCATATTCCTGGCAAATTTTACTAGCATTCTGCTGCATACACTGCTTTTAATATCTTGGTGTCATAAATTTCAAATAAAATTATAATGATGTCAAAGATATGGTGTTAGATCTGGCATCAAGAACACAGTTTACATATATAGTGATAAACTTCCTTATATAAATAGAGAGAAGGAGGTAAAAATTCAGATTTATCAAGCGTATCATAATGCAAACAACTAGAATAATGAGTCTAAGGACAATTTCCCAGTATGCAGATGTGATTAAATTGGGTGGAACATCAAGTAATGAGGAGTAATAAAGAAGGACTTGAATCACTGAAGAAATATGCCTGAGCGAATTTATAGTAAATAGGCTTTGACAAAGACAGATGTATTGTTAGGTGCTAAAAGGAAAGAAACCTCGTCTGTGTGAATAGAATGGTGCAGAAGTCTTCTCCTTTCGGACAGATAATCCACACCTCTGCCAATATGCAGTACAGTATATTTTTTATATAAGCAGCATTTTATATATAAATATTGCTCCACAGCAAACGTACCATGAAATGAAAAGAGAGACTGTGGAGTATCAAAAAGAAGCAAATCGAAAGGGATGAAACACCCATCCCCCTACCCCTGAACCCCCAAAAGCAGAGGAATAAGAGTGGGAAAAATTTTAAGTACAAAGTATTTCAAGTTCTTTTGAAACCTTCAAAGCTAGATTTAAACACAGATTTAAGAGAAGAATTCTGCTTTAGCAGGAAGATTCAGCAGATTATATACTTGGTTCTTCTCTATATCTAAATCCTTATTATTCTTTGTAAGATTACCAAGTTCTAGTTTCTTTCAAGTGGAAAAACGTTGTTAAATGTTACCTTTGAAAATGCAGCAGCTTTCTTATGTTTCTCTCTCTTTTCTACAATTCCTTCCCTGTATTGAAAATTTAAGTCTCAAAAGAAATAATTTGGAAGTTTACTAAAAATAAGCATTTCAAACTTCAGCTGCTTGCCTAAAACTTGAACCAAAGTAGCCTAGAAAACTCGTTGAAATAAGCAGCCTGAACACACACACATATACCACAATGTATTGGCATTCTATTGAAGAGGTACATTTAGTGACTGCTGGCCTATATGTCTAGATTTCACCAGACCCTTTTTATTCACTAAGGGCTCATCAGTCACTCTAGAAGGTCTTTCTGTCCCTTTTTAATTACCCAGATTTTCCTTAACTGCAGTCTCTCTCTCTTATTTTACCACAGTCACCACCCCTGGCCTGAAGCCAACCCCAATTTAACAGTTTATTTTACCTTCTCAGTGAGTTATCTTAACCAGTTTCTCATCTCTTCAGCTGATATCTGTGCAATGGCCACAAATGAAACCCGGTGTTAAATCCGAGCCAATACCTCCTTCTGTATAGTACACAGAGATTCAGAAAAAGGAACACTCTCATTTTGTTGCATCCATTGATTTCATCGGGGTTCTGAAATGTAAATTTAAAATTCTCAAATGAAATTAAATAACCAAGCACTATCGATGCCTTTAATTTGGTCAATGTGGGTAATTCCCAAAGTTACTGAAACATAGTGTAAAACAGAAGAATGACATTTGTTTTCCAGTTCTACTTTAAATTTCCTGGTACTTGAATGCATTGGCCGCTTGTTATAGCTATCAATATATCTGTGCACTTTATTTACTTTATTCATGATTTGCTGGCAAGCAAGCCAGGTAAGTGTTAGTGCTTTAATTTTCTTGACTATTGCAGGTGGTTATTGGTGAAGTGGACTGTAAACTCGATGTTTTTGAGATTTCCTATTTGTATCCATTCCTGAAACGAGTCTGATGACATACTAAGATGAAAAACAACAATAACAAGCAGAAAATAAATGGTTTTCATTTAATCTATTGACCATACAATTGGTGAAATGTTTAATATAATAGAATTTATGCTATATTATTTCTAGTTCTTCCTTTGCTAAGAGAATTAAAATGGCAGTTCTTTATGTTTTAGGCTTTCATTGTTAGAAAATGGATGTTGTACATAAAGTAATAGAGGGTACACAAACCCTGCCTGTTTATTTTGTCTTCCTCTTTCAAAATAACTTCATCCACAAGGAAACTGGGTTTTGTTTTGTATATGACCTTGAAGTATACCAGTTCCCAAGGGAAAGAGAAGACTCACTATTTTTTTGTCAAGAATAGCAACACACTGAAATAGGCATCATTATGATCTCATATATTAACTTTATCTAATGGCTGAAATGAAATTTTACTCTGATTAAGGTATTGGCTATGCAAAAGTATATAATCAGCAAATTTCTATAGTATTGAAATACTCTGAAACCCTTAAAATATAATTTAATAAAGACAGGGAAATATTTGTATTTCCATGAGTAAAAAAATCATTTGAACTAAATATTATGAAAGAACTAGATATCTGACTACTATCTTGATACTAATAGAGTATTTCTTCAGGGTTTCTGGCATGCCTCAGGAGGCCAAATGCCCTTCCAGAAAAGCAGCATGAGGCAGATATGACCAATCACATTTTACTGTGATTATATATGTATTTTCCATCAAGAAATATTATATTTATTGGGTTTCAGCAGGGATATTTTACTACCAGGGCATTGTTGAAAGAGAAACTCAATAGTAGAATTAATATAACATTGAACAGATATGTCTTGCGAGAGATGTGACAAAAAGAATATTACTACAACTAGGTTATGGCTGTGCTAACGCCAGTACTGCTTTTGCCAAGTCATCACTTCCCTTTGTTTCTTTATACAATCTCTCTGTATCTCTTGGCTAATCTGATGACACTGAGGGTGTCGAGATTGTCTTTTTCCTGTTTTGTGTATGTCTAGTCTGTTTCTTTGACAGACACGTATTTCTAGCATTAATTATTATTAGAAGCACTGTTGTTTAACCACATGTTGTGGAACTTTTCCATTTTCTCACTCTTTTCTAATAAGTAAACGTATGAAGTCAGAAAGAGCAGAAGATGACAAGAATTTGAAATTATATGATTTATGTCAGAGAGAGTGCCAATGAGTCACTCTCTTTTGGGTAAATGCACTAACTGGCTTAGTTTGGGGTTCAAGTAAATTCGTAATGAGAGTGGAAGCCGAAAGATTGCTCCATTAAGAGTCCTTTTTTTACCCCCAGAAATAAGCAGCATTTCATCATTCTGTAAAATCAAAGAAATGAGACCAAACAGAGTTATATTATGAGTCAGTGAATAACTGAAGTCAATAAAGAGACACTGATTTCTGTCAATCAAGGATACACAACCAAGAGTATTCAATGGGTGCAGAAGAGAAAGGAAGTCATACAACTGGTTGTGCATTGGTTACTTAAGTGCCATTATCTGTACAGTGCCCTGACCATATCCATAGCTGATGAAGATAATACTTCATAAATTATTTATTAACTTGAAGATATTCATAATGTTCCATTAGAAAATTAAATGGATCCTTCCCCCCCTTCCATGCTTACATTTTCTGTCTGTGAAGCATCAGTTTTAAACCACCTGACAGAAACACAGACATGCCTTCAAGCAACAACAGCAGGATTTGCTTTGGTCCTGCTCTGAACTTTATGGTTAACCATCTAATTAACCACCTGACTAAACGAACACATCACTGAGGGCTTGCTCTAAAGGCTTCCTAATGAACTAATGAAAGAATTATAAATGTCAGTACCACAGACAGATCATCCTTTTTTTTTAAAATTATATAAGAGTTCATTATCAAGTACAGTTATTAAAAGTGTTTAAGTGACATATCCCAGCTTTGGGCTTTTTTAAAATAATAATTATTGTTATTATTAATTGTAATAGTCGTTATCATCATCATTTCCATGCTAATTCAACAAAAACAAAAAGATATTTTTAAAATGCATTCAAACAAATTCTGTTTCCAAATTCTGTCTCTCTGGGCAGAATATGCCTTTGAAATAAGTTCTTAAGTAATTCTGGTTTGCTGTGTATACAGAAAAAAGCCCAGCCCAAAGCATGTTCAAAGTTTTCTGTGCTCTAATTCCAGCATGTGGCTGCTTTCCAGCTCTGCAAAGGGTGTTTGAGCTCAGGTAGGAGTGAGCGAAGAGGTAAGTACCTTTTTAAACATCACAATTATTTTCCTCTTTAGACACGTGGTACAATAACAAGTAATTTATTTATTTTTTTGAATAATAAATATTGGTTTGTTTTCATAATAGCCAGAGGGTATCTGTCAGTTTGTAGCATGATTTTGGGAATAAAAGAAGCATCTATTGCCTTGTAAAATAGGAAATAAAACACTTCAATTTATGAAGTTCCCTGAGGTGCTGGGGTTGAATATTCAACTACATTCAGAAAGCACTGGACTAAAAGAGATTTAAATGTGCCTTCAAGAGGCACAGTGCTTGCTCCTAAATACTGAGTTTGTTGGCTCTTACAAAAATAGTTCTCATTTGCTCCCTTTAGGCTTAAGGAAAATGAAAAAATAATCCCAAAACAGAAACCCAAAGCACATAGAAACTCATTATAACATCCTACTCTATGAATATAAAACCATTTCTACTACTTGATGATACCAAGAAGAGCAATCAACGTGTTGCACAATGGAAGACCATGAAAGTTGCTAATAACTGCACTTTTAGGGTGATTAATGATAATCAGAACTGTGTGTTGCTGGGATCCTTGGTAAGAATTGACACATTTATTATTTTTTGATTGCTATTGATAAGCAAAATACAATCACATTTATTATTATCTTGTTTTTATTTACAATGTTGCTATTCAGAAATTTTCAGGGACATGGAAATTTTTTTTTATACTGGCAATAATAGGGAATTTAAAAAAAAGAAAAAGGAGAGGCTTGTAAGATTTACTTTCTGATTCTTTTTTAATTGCCTGTTTGATGCTAAAGTACATTCACTTTGAAATCTCTAGTACAAAGATTTGCAATATTTATAGCCTCAAGCTATTTTGGGTCTCAATCAGTCCTTATGGAGATAGAGTTTGGGCAAATTTTCTCCTCCCCATTCCACCCTTATTTTTTATAGTAAACCAGTGGTTTAACAAGGAATTTGACTAAAAGAATGACTCAATTAGGATCATCATGTATAAAAATTCTTATATAAATGATTTTGTACAATATAAATATGAAAGACCTAGAGCTAAAATATAAATTTTTAAATAGGAAGTAATTAAATGAAAGATTTGCTGAGGCTGGAATACACTGTAAGGGAAAGTGAAACACCTAAATCTTCGATGGAATCACAAACTTTTTTGTTATTTGCAGCCTAATATTTCCACATATTCACACATGCAGCTTTCTAAGTGACACTTTATCTTACTACAGATGAATATTACCTTCATAAGACTTGAGAAAATATGGGAATTTGTTTCCCCAAAAGACCTGGAAAACATGAAGCTATACAATAGGTTAAAAGATGATTGATACTAATATCCCATTTCTGAGCGAAGTCTTTCCTTTTGATGTGTATCTGTAGAATCTTCACTAATCACAATGCAGGGTGATGCAATGCACTAAAATAGTTTTTTGATTTAATTCAACAGAACAGGGATTTTGCTTACAATTTCAGCATTTTCTTGTATCGATCCCTGATCTGTTCTAGTACATCTGAAGATGTCTCTTGGGAAGCACAATTTTTTTCTAGTTGGATTACTGTCAGGATACACTGACTTGAGAGCACCTGGCCCACTGAGGCTGTTGGTGTGGCAACTGCTGCTGCTCTGGTGGCTTTCTCCACAGTGGCCCTAAGTCACTTTTTCACAGGAAATGCCACAGATACTCAAGAGACTCGAGTAGCCTAACATGCAACAGCCACACCTAGCAAGAACTGATATTGAATATGAATATTGAACATGATATTGAATATGGTAATCAGAATAAGGTCATGGACATCTTAGTTGCCAGTGCTATCACCAGCAAAGAATCTAAACACCTCAGTATCAGGTCCATGTCAGTGCCGGGGAAGAGGGTTCTCATTTGCTAAGGGACACAGTCATGGAAACGTTGTGTATCTCATTATCAGACCTGCATTCTCCTGTCTTCTCAGACTATCAAGCCACTCTGGTGAGAGCTCAGTGGAGGTGACACCTTCCAACCCAGACGTGAAAGACAGTGCTGTTTAGGAGAGTGCAACTCTGGATCATCTTGCATCTGTCACAATATCCTTCTCTGGGGTCTTTATGCCTTCTTCTAAGAGCTCTCTCCAACCATCTCCTCCTTTTTTCCTCTCTACACATAATGTGCTGCCACTCTAGGGTGACTGGGCATATGCTGGCATCACCTCCAACACAGCCCAAACTAAGATGTGTGCTAAATTGCAGGGTGTATGTGGTGCACACAGGTAAAGTCACAGAGCCCCAGGATCAGGTCAGCCATTCCACAAAATTTGGTAAATGAGAATTCTTGATACACTACACATGCCCAAATTTTGCAATGGAGCCTCGAGTGCCTTCACTGGAGTAACCTCCAGAAGTGAACAAGCCTGTGCAGCTTTTGTGTCCCTATTGGAAAAACTACATGGGCTGGACAGCTGCAGCCACAATACACAGCATGTGAGTAACCACGAATTACTTATGAAAGTATAATTAAGCCATGTTGTTCTGAATCATTTGTGTCTGCTGCACTTACAGGCCTTTTTCTGCACTTATTTCATCTAAGAGTCTTTTGGGACAGGTAAAAATCCAGACAGATTGAACTGATGGAATGGGGTTTGGGTCTAAGCTGAATGCTCCGTGTACAGTACGTGTTTTTAAACAACAGCAGGTGACCAGTATTTTGAGCTGGATACCATTTATTTTTTATAATATTGCATAAGTTAAATTGGAATGAATGAACTGTGGCAAGTATTCTGCAGTTACTATTTTTAAATGATAATGGTTCAAACATAGACTCTGAATTCGTTACTATATATAAAGAAAAAAATCTATTCTCCTATATGTTATTTATTGACCTGTCTGTTCATTGAAATCTTTATATTGTTTATATAATGTTGATTGTTCACTTTTCCTTTGTTCCAGGAATTCAAAATAAAGATCTAATATTTTCTGTATTTCTCTTGATTGTTTCCAGATATTTCAGCATATGTTTTTTGTATGCTATTTTGTGTAGGTTTTGTGTAGTGAAGTATGAAGGCTGATTTATCTGCAACAGACACGCAGAGGGGGAGGTCTCATCGGGCACTTGGGAAAGAAAGTACACTTTTCACAAACGAACTGTTAATTTCTTTCCCATTTCAGCACCCATGTACTCAGGGACGTTGGAGCAGCTGTGATGAGAATGATGGATGTTCCAAATTTGTTGCCATTGAACTCCTGCAATTTTAAAAGGTCACAGAGTGAAGAAAATGAAAACCCTGTGTTTTGGCAGAGACAAAGTTACCCTGGCATGGCAATCATGCCCACAAATAGCTTTATGCTCATATCTAACACAAAATACTAAAATTATTTCTAAAGTACCTTTTCATCATTTTTATAAGGCTGTTATTACTTTAACTCTTTCAGAGTTTGATTTATTATTATTGTGCTTTCATTTTTCTTGTATTCAAAATTGTGAACTTGTGAATTTTGTACAGCAGAACAGAAATATTCTCACTGTGTAAGCTGTCCAGTTCAGATGGGATTCTAAGTAGATGGGATTCCACTGGAGTCTGATTTTTTTTTTTTTTTTTTTTGTAGCCAATGGTAAGTATATAGTAAGTGACGATTCAGAGGATCCAAGCTGGAGACCTAAGTCACATAGAATTAACATCTCCTGTTAGTGCCCACTTACATCTTTGTTATTTTTTAACCATTGTGACTTGAAGCTGTTGCAAGGTTCTTTGTTCCCCACACTCATACTGGCAGAACTACAAAATTCCAGAATCCCCCACCTCTGAGGTAGTACTTATCTGCATCCTTTTTTCTTCCCCTTATGCACAGTAGAGCTTTCCTTCTCTTCATCATTACAGACTCTTATTTTTTAAAGACCCTTTGAGTTAACCTTTACTGAATAAGGACGGCCAGAATTTTGCACAGTATTAAATGAAGATTCACTAATATCTGGCACATGGGTTTAGTTCTTATATTTCCCTTCATGCAGATAAATGATAGGATTGAATTTTCTACAGCTGAAACAAGAAATATCAGTCAGCTTATATATCTTGATCTTTGAATAAGAAGCAAAGATCCAGTATTTGTAATGAGTCTTTGACAAGTTCACTTCACAGGGAGAGCCTGTTGTGGAAAACTGCTGAAGTGTTCTGGAGATGGTGACCTCCAAACCTCACTGGTCCCACACAGATTTTAAAACATTGTGTGAGCATGGCAATGTATGAAGAGACTAAATAATAAAAACCCTGAATTCTTGTGTAATGCAACTATAGAAGGACTACAGCAGTACCAATTAACATTTAATGGATTAAAACTAAGTATCATTTATGAATCCAAGTAGATTTATAGCTTCTGAACACATAGTCTACCTGGATAAAATCTTAACCACAACTCTAACTTCTTTAATTGAAGGACATAAATCTACAATTAAGAAATAATTTCACTGACAAGGATGTATCAGAAGACATCATAAGAAATCTGCATTAAAAAGCTTCTTCAGATGACTGGAACATTTTCTACTGAATAGTTTTACAAGTGAGAAATGGTCTAAATGGGGCAGATTAAATTTAATGTAAAACTATGCCACTTGTGGCAAAATATATCTGGAGAACGTGCTAATTATTATAAGGTATCTGATGTAGGTAGATTACTATTACTAGCCCCAACTTCTCTTTGCTGAGGAGAGGACTCAAAACTATTTTTGAGCTGGTAGGTTCACAGGAGATGCACATCTCAAATACTCTACTATAACTTTCTCTCATCTCCTCCTTCTTTCAGAAGGGATTTACTAAATCTAGAAAAAGCATGATAATTGCAACATGGATGATGAAAGACATACCATAGGCCCAATACAAGGAGATTGGAAGAGTGACCCGAGAAGCTACTGTGATAGAAATCTATAAAATCATGAAAGTACAAAAAAACCTAAACCTTGAAAAAGATCAAAATGAAGAAACATCCAAAGAATTGACAAAGCATCAAGTAAAAAAATAGGAAATAAGATTATTTTTTTCACACAATGTGTGACTAAACTCTGGATTCGATTGTCCAAGAAATCAAAAGGGCCATACTATAAGCATAAAAAGTAATTAGACGCATTTATTGAAGAAAAATCAGTCAGGAATTCACTAAATTTCTTAAGCTGAAAGGTTATGTTTACTGTCTGTAAATAGGGCAACAGTATTACCCTTGCTTTTTTTCTCTAAACAGCTGCTGTGGGTCATTTTCAGAGACAAAGCATTGGTCAAGATCAAGACTTTGTTTGACCTAAAGCAGTTGCTGTGCACATGCTATGTGTAAATTGGGGGCGCTGACCTCTCGGCCCAGCGAGATACTTCATCAGGTCATTTCTGTGGTCCTTCAGGTTTACTCTCTGGATTTATAAAGTACTCAATGCAGTTTCCATGGCACCTCATTTCATCAACCCCCAAATTAACCCTTATTGTTCACTGGAAAATACACAGATTGTACAAGTCCTGAGCTTTTCTTCATCTGTGGAAATCCAAGGAGTCTGTTCGTAAAATTTTGTTAGTTTGCATGCTTTCAGACACAAAATATGTCTGTATTTTACCTCTTATCTAATATCATTCTTCACATATGCAAGCTCAAAATAGAAAATGAAAAATTTCATTTTTTAAAAGTAGAGAGTTATGTTACTGGTTGAAAAACTGGAATCACACTTACAAAACAGAAACAAGAAAATAAGATACCACTCATAAAAAAATATCCCTAGTTTTCATTGTTATTTGCAGCTTTCTTTAAGGCAACACTTTGCTGCAGAAGTGAAATCAGCACAATTTTTTCAGGCATCTCCTCTTTAGCAGAGGACATTTGTGAGACATCCTTGGTCAAAAAAAAGATAGTTCAATAGTTCAATAATTCTAGGTTAGAGTATGAATTTATAAGAAGTGGATGCACATGTTTACTTTTTACTTTTATGAATTAATTCATTCCTCCCAAATTGCATGGTTTTCTTCCAATTTGTATAAATTTTGAGCCATTACAATACTTTGTAAATCACATGTTCAGGGACATTGCACTGTGTGTTTTTAGAAATCTTATAAACTCTTACCTATCTTTTGCATTGCTCAGAATCTGGACTAGTCTAGCACATGATAAAATACCAGTTTTAGGTTTACTGAGATCCTTGAATCACCATCACACACTTCTGATTTAGCTTTTTCCTTACAGCTTTGCTAATCTTAAGGTTTCTGCAATAAAGGCTCCAGAGGTTTTACAGCAAGCCATACTTTCTTCCTTGCTCCCTGTCTTGTGCATTACTTTTAGGACCGAGAGGGAATAAGATGATCTCAGAAACAGCTGAAATTTTAAAAGAAATTAAAGTGAGTGGAAAAGTACATTACTTTCATGTAGATCAGGAGTTTATCTCTGATTTTCTGAGATTCAGAGCTGAGTAGGTTTTATTACCAGGTTTGTGTATCTGTTGAAAGGTTTTGCCAGTAGCTCATTGTACCTGCACAAAATTAGGTATGCATAGACTGCAAAATTTAATTCAATATAAAACTTTGCAAAAGAAACAATGTCTGCCTATTTCCAACATTTTTTTTTGCAACTAGATCTCTGCAAACCTGTATAGACTTTCTGAAATAGAGTTTGTACCTGAAAGAGCCCAATTTTCCCAAGGTCAGATTGCTCTGTGAACTCAGGTATGATTTATGCATGGTAACATAGATCAAAAGTGTGTCAGAAGAAGGACATAATTATATGAGATAAAATATGAAAAAATAATGAGGTCGTTTCCTATTCAGGTATCTATATACAGACCTTAATCCTTTCCAGGGAAAAGACAAGAAACATGAGTGCAACAGGGTATTTCAGATCTAATTTTATGTCTTGTCCTCTTGATTCTGAAACAAGGATTTTCTACCAAAAAAAAAATATATTGGACAGCACTGTCTTTCTCCTCTGAGTTTAATCAGATATAAATTAAGCCATATATAGAAATATAAAAATATAAATATAAATATATGTAAGAGGTGAAAATAGATCCAATAGGATACAATATCTGGATAAGCACAATCTTGAATACAAGAAGAGTTCCTGAAATATATGGAAAACTCAATTGTGTGTGATCATATGATTATAAATAAGTAGATATTAAAGGATTCTGCTATCACAACTGGAAAATATACTTTTTTATTCATGTCACTAAGGCAATTCTTAAATCCTGTAAGTATGGTGTAACTTTAAAATTAAGCATTACTAACACACTAATCCTTTAAAGAGACCAAGTCAAAGTCAGATTCAAGTTATAATAAGGCAAACATGACCTTTTAGTAAGACAAATTTGAATAATTCCCAAATCTGATTAAAAACTGAATAATACTCAGTAATGTCACAGATGAGGTGAAATAAACCCATGGTGGGCTTGGATAGTGGGGTTATTTGCAAACCTGGAAGATTCACTTATACTGCACTCGGGCTCCCCCTGCCACACCATGTTCTCACATCTCCAGCCCCCACCTGAAAGGTAGATTCTTACCCAGGGAGGTTGCTTGCAGGTACCTGTCTTGTGTACCACCAGCCAAGGATCCTGGGCAACTCCCAGCAGTTGTGTCCATGCAGCTGTCTGATCTCTGGGACCTTTTCCTACTTCCCAGATCTTTCCTCCAGACACAATCTTCACCTTCTGCTTCCTTATTTTTTTTCCAAGATCACTTCTTTTTGGGAAATCCCTCTTCGGTGCACCACCTCTTCTTTCTAGGACCTTGCACCCCAGTTTTCCCAACCAATCTGGGTGAGGAAACACAACACATAAATGGCCTTCTAATTGGTGGGTTTCTCTCAAGCCTCTTTCTCAATTGGAAGATTCAGGATGTGACACATTTGTTTAGTCACACATTGAGGTGTTACAAAAATTTATAGCCAGCCCATAGCAGCTGCACCTAGTAATTAGGAAGTTTCCACCTGAGACTTCAAAAGCTCAGTTTTGGACATTCATCCCTCCCAAGCACATATACTCAATTATCTTCTGCCTGATAACATTCCCAATTTGAGCTATAACTACAACTATGCTCTTTGATTACGTTCCTGTTGAAGTCAAAGAGATAGTGCTTCTTTCCATATCTATATTTATAAGACCTATCCAACTTAGAAGAAAGAGCTGGAAGGGGCAATAATATTTTACAATGCAAGCATCCGCTATTCTATCATAACTGAATATATGGCACACCTAAGAGTTTGACTGTTATAGAATAAATAAATCAAATTAGACAGTATAAAATACATAGTCACAGAACATTACACTTGGAAAGAAGGCTCATTTGCTTACTTAGTTCACCCTCATGGAGAGCAAATTTAAACCATACATTTTGTTGAGCTTCATGCAGGCAGGTTTTTACATATCTACAATTATAAGATTTCCATTACTTTTCATGAAGTATTTTTTCATAATCTACTCTCTTGGAATATAACTCTGACATATTGACAATTTTTTTTTTTCACATAAATACAGTGAGATTTGTTGATAGTTGATGTCACACAGTAAATGCACCTCTCCAAGCTTGGTTGGTTTTGGCTGGTAAAACTTATGATATTAAACATAAATATCTATTTTTGAAGCAGATGCTCATTTTGCACTCAGGCACAGTGCACCAAATTAAAATTGTCCTTTACAGGCTAAAGACTACAGAAATCTGTGAAAAAAATATATAGTGGTGATCTTTCATACTGAAGAGACAAGAACCATAAGCAAATGTTTTGAGCATAAATCACTCTTCAGATAGACTGAAATCCTATATAAAATTTTAACAGACTAATTCTATCCTATCTGCTTAGTACTGATAATGTTAAACATTAAAAATCTCATTTTTAATGTTTAAAATTTTTAAAATTCATTTTAAAAATTCACCAGTGTTAATATTTGCTTTATTCTGGCATGGTACAGTCAGTTTCTGGTAAACTTTCCTTCTCACCTCAAGACCTTGAGAGTCATGGAAGTTTTCATTGTGTCAGTTACAGGTATCGATACTGACATTTTAACACCTAAAAATTAGTCACCCAGCAGCAGACTTAGCATGCAAACTAATTACTGCACAGTAAGAAAGTAATTGCCTACATCCAGAAAAAAAAATAAAAATCATTTTCACAGGAACTACTCTGAAGTTATGACCCAAATTAGGGTTTCTCCACCCCTTGGAAATTCAAAGCAGAGCTCGCTTCTAGTAGTGCACATGTAGTAAAAGAGGAGATGGCTTTTTGTACAAGAACTACATGGTTAAAAAATATAGGAGGGCTTGCTTCTAGGCAGCCTTTTCCTCATAAAGATGTGGATCTGCAGTTTCTACTTCTCAAGCACATCTCACTGATAGACTGTTGAAAGTAGCCTGACCCAAGACTGAGATCCTTACAGCCAGTGAAAGCTGGACAGCTATGCAAAAAAAAAAAAAAAAACCCAAACAAAAACAAAAAAGCACACAGGAGATTGGCTCTACATTCTTCTCTTAAATATAGAGCTGCTGAAGTAAGGGCACAATGCTGTTACTATGTGGTACTATTCAGTGGTATTTTATTAAAAAATTCATAGTCAAGCAAAGATGGAAGCCCAAAACTCTGTCAGAGTTATATGACAGATTCTACCATAAAATGTATGCATCTTTCATTTCAACATTACTCTTTGAAAGCAGACATTTATTTCATGCCATTTACACATTTTTTTGACATATTTCCCAATTTTTAATGGAAAATTATTTGGAAATTATAAACTTGGCTAGAAAAGGGTTTGCGTACTTTTCTTTCCAACAGTATGTTGCATGTTATACAGAGCAGCCATCTTTTGACACATTATATACAAATGTGTGCTGTCTTTTAATTCCCTCTCCAATGACTTCTGCCATCTGCCCAAATACCATTTGGGACAGAAAAATAAGAAAAAGACGGAAAAACACTGAAATCAAACCATCAAAATATAGAGAAATTAATATTTATATTGAGAGATATAAGAAAATTTTAACAGAAGAAGAAGGAAGAAATAAAGGAAAAATTTAAAGGAGAAATAAGATTCAATACAAGAGGAAAGAAATACTGAAAAATCTAGTAGTGGAAACTGAACAAGAAACCAAATAGGTGTATATATAGTATAGGGGCATTAAAATGGAGAGTATGTTATGAAAAGGAGATATAAAAGCCTATCGTTCATGTATTTACGACACTAAATTACATGAAAAGTAATATTGGAAGATATTTAGAAACAAATAAATTATTTTCTTCATGTATTTTTAAAATATTTTAATTCTTAAATTCAGGTAATTCTCTTTAGAGAAATATTACCAGATCAATTTGAAACTTTTTGAGAAGTCATCACAATAACTATACAAAGTTGACAGCCTGCATCTTAAACCTTTCTGGAACTTCAAAATAGCTGGTATGTTTGTAAAACAAGGACATATTGGCAATTGCTTTTTTTTAATCAAACATATCTCTGCAATATCTGTGCCATAGCACATCACAGCTGAGTATACCATATTACAGTATGTGTTGATGTAACCATAGCAATCATTAAATTCATTCTTGGGATTTGTAGGACACATGGATTCTCCAGACTGTTCAAACATTTGTTCTAAATGTGCAACATTTTCTTTTTTAAAATTATTTCTTTTTAAAGAAAATTCATAGTTTTTATAGAATGTTCAGATCCTAAAGGAGTTGTTGTGCATATATAGTCCTGTCTAATGTACTTATTTCATGCTTACATTTCTCATTTGCTGTTAATCAATCTGAATTAAGTACAATCTACTGTGCCCGCTACGCATGATGCCTGGCATTGATCAGTTCACTACACACTTACGTTCTGCTTTAAAACTTGATGTGGAAGATATAAGAAAAAATGCCCTAGGGAGCCAAGAGTCAAGACCCCTCAGAAGTACAACAGTAAGTGATAAATTAGATTGTTTAATTATAAACATGAGTACCGGTTGTTTGTAATCTCAATAAATCACCCAACAATATCAGTAGAATTTTAATTCACCCTTTCAAGGAAGAGCCCTGACCTATAATTTGCTTTTATTCATCAGATAATGGAAAGATCAGATGATGAGACTGAAGGGAGACTACTCAGATGTTAAGAATAAGGCTTTTATTTTACTTTGCAATGAGAATTTTTAAAAGCCAGCATTTAGGATGTGTTGAACTGTTATTCTACACCATAGCAGTCAATTGTTGTTAGGAATATGAGGACAAGTACTCAGGCACTTGTTAAGTAATGCTCAGAACATTATAGGGTAGCAGTCAAGATAACCATCAGAGCTTTGGAAATGGAAATACGGGATAGCTTTCTAGAACATGGCTTAGTTTTATGGGATGAGCAAAAAAGCAGCCACTAGAGTTCTGGAGTAATTTTTCATTCTTTTTTTGTGAGCATGGCAAGTATCTGAAGCCCAAATATAACACGGGATCTGATGATAATTGGCTTTATAATCTGATGATGATTCTGTGTGATCAGTGACTGAAAACAATTCTGATCATGTAGCAAATAATTTTGATCTAAGTCTAAGTGCAATTTATTACTTTCAAACACAGTATGAAGTATGGAATACTTCAGAGTGGGACAGTATACAAATTTCCTTTGCTATTTTTTTTTGCCAACTAGGCTGTGCATTAATTTCTGCGTAATTTTTATTGCAAACCCCTCTGGCCAAAATTTTCAAATCTGTTATCTGAAGATGGAGTACTAAAATAATGGCCTAATTTTGACTTTGGATAAATATGCCAAAATTCCAAATACAGTTTTAATGCAATTAATTTAACTACATTTCAAACTGAAAAAATACCCTCTAGAAACTGAGTCTGTAACATATAGTAATGGCTTAGAGACTGTCACCCTCCAAAGAAGCTGTCTGAACTTCACAAGAGTGGCATCCTTATGCTCAATATCTGAGACATAGCCTTCATGTTACAAATCATTTAAGTGGTTAAAAAGTGGTTTGCAGGCAGGGCAGAAAAATAAATAAATAAACCAGTGTTATTCTAGAGTTAGTGCTTCTTACAAGGCTAAGTAAAGGAGTGGTCTGTATCCATCACATAATGGCATTATAAATCTTTGTACCTTGCAAGGCAATGACATGAAAAATTAGACTGAACAAGCCAGAGATGCACTATTTGTAAGCCTCAAAGGAAAGGTTAATGCAAGTTAAATATTGACATGTCAGCAATAAGGATTATAGCAATTATAAATTTGCACTAATGCCAGCTGCTGTTTAATTATTATGTGACACTGACAGGTCAGCCTGGTAGATTGACAGCTGAAGGCATTTGCCTTATAGGAATTATTCAAGATCTTTGGAACAGGCTCTGATCTCTGTAGCACCAGTTCAATTCTACACACAAATCTCCTAGCGTCAGGGGAATTAATTCATATTCCCAGTGGCAAAAGCAGAATCTGCTACTATGTCACGTGTTGTATTCATTTTCCCTAGTGTCAGGAAAGTGAATAATTAGTTATCACGTAAACACGCAATAACACCCTTCCTCTCTTCTTTCAAGTCACTCTTCTAAGAGCTACACTTAGAAGAGAACATATGTAAATACTGTTAACATATTCCATAGAAAAGAAGGGGAAGGGAAGTAAGAAATGTGAATTTCTACTCTAAAAGGGAACATTTCATTAATCTCAGTATTAATCACAAATCTTGAGCTTTTGGGAAGTGCTTAAAAAAAATATGAAGGAGATAATGAAGGAGAACTTCACCCTTTTCTAAGGAAAAGATCAAGTAGCGATTAAAACAGGAGCATTTCTGGAGTACGGGGAAAACAGTAGATTGAACTTCTCTGCTGAAATATACTGGGTCTGATTAAATTATTCATCTGGGGAAATTAATTCAATGACTGCCATTTTGCTGCACTTGCATTGTTCACTAAACGATCTTGACATCTAAAAGCACGCTGAAATTATGGCAGTAAATGCCTGCAAATGACCAATGCAAAGCCTGTGAATCAATTAAATTCTAATTAAACTTTAACATACTGAATGAACAGGATTTAGCTTGTGAAGAGGTCTTATCTTAGTCCCTTTACACACTGGTGCATTTCTAAAAGACTCTATAAAATAGAAAATCGGGACAGTCATATCTTTTCTCCCTTAAAT
>JAOXNG010000026.1:57757771-57767844 GCA_028566535.1 Scolopax minor | reverse complement strand
TCCTACTCCTCATACTCGTCATTTCTGAATATTGGCACAATATAAACTGTCCTTCAGTCTTCTGGATTTTTTTTTCTGCTATCTCTGAGATTTATTACAAATCAACACTATCAAGCCAGAGATGTCATCAGCCACCTCTTTTGCATGCAACTATCCCAGCTTGATCATTTCAAATGTTTATCACCACCAGATGTTATATAACATCTTTTGTATTTATTAGTAGACGATATCTATCTATGTAGACAACAGACAACTTAATTCTTTCCAAATGTAGGAGTGTTCCTAAACTCTTTGACTTTTTTTATTTCTTAAGACCTTTTAATCTTCTCCACTTAGTGAATGACCTCTCTTTCATAAGACTTCTGTTGTCCTAATGAACATAATATATCCTTATAATATAAAACTTAGCACAGAATATTTAAGTTCACTATCAATAATCTACATTAAAACATCTATTTTTATTGGTTAAAACATGATTCTGCTTTGAATATTTTTTTATATATAGTGTTTGCCTTTTGACTTCTGCTTTAATTTCACCACCACACAAATAGTAGAAAACCACTTGGCTGCAGGCCTTTCTCATTTTCAGAATCATATTTTGTCATTGAATAAACTCATTTTGAAGCATTCTGAATTTTATTCACATGACCTTTTTTTCTTCTTACTGGCAGTTTGTTTTCTGGTCTAGTTAGACACCAGTAGGGCAGTACATACTAATGTGTTAACTTCTCTAAAAAGAAATAACACATTTAAATAAATTTAGAAGGGAAATGTTTGATATGATGCATAAAGGAAAGTCACAGAGATGTGAAGGAAGACAGTATCACCTGTCAGTCTTGACAATTATAATTCCCTAGTCTAAGTCAAAACTCTTATATATTATTTGACTAAAAGTTTTTCTGCTACAGATATCCCAAATTTTTCCTGCCCAAGGCTAACAACTCAACAAGTGCTGGAACTGGTCCAGATCTAGCATTCTGGAACTGCTAATCCACAGCAGACTGTAAACTTCCAAGTGTTACAGCATGGGGTGAAAAGAAGCACATTCTATGTGGCACAATTACATCAAAATAAATATGGAGTGGCTGTAGTGGTTATATGCTCTGCAATCTGTTCAAAACTTAAAATGTTCTATGTTAAGAGGCTTGTATTTTTCTTTGATATTCTTAATCTGTTTTCCTGATCCTTAAAAGCACATAGAAACCATGCAATTCATAATGGAATGTGTGTGCACTCTTAAATATCTGCTGCAGCACTTCTGCAAGATGTCAAATTCATAAATTACAGTCTCATTCTTGCAGATATTTATGAGGATATTTAGCTTTACACTAAGTAAATAAACACGCTAAAGATAATGGGAGCCATTACTAATACTATTCACAGTTTGCATATTGAGAGGTACATAATATAATGATATTTCATAAAGTATTACTGCTAGTAGATTTTTCTTTTATATTAACCTTTCACAGACAATCACTAGTTACTAACTCCAATCTCTGGCTGGCTAGGACACTCCTTTCAGACAGATGCAGCCTCAGAAAAACACACATTCATCTTTCATTGGCTAGAAACAACAAAAAAATATAGACAGGAGTGAACCTGGAAACATGCAAGCTGAACGTGTGCCTGAAAATTTGGGAGGGGGCAAGTATTCAGCATGAAAATTGAATACCTGGCCTGCAACCAGCAAATCAGCTCTTTCTGCAGCTCTTCTGACTGTTGCCTTGGTTCTCTCTTCCTAAGACAATCGGAAATGATAGGATTGCTGAGAATTACAGAAATAACTGACAGTTCTGTTTATTAGGCAAAGTGGAATGGTTTATTCCATGGATAAATAGGCATGGATGCAAAGAATACTCTCCAGACAGATTCAAGAGAACAAGAATTCCCTCAGAGTGAAAAACCTAGTTTCTATGAAATGTGTGTTGTGCCCCAAAAATGAAATTACAAAATATTATAAGCATTAAAGAAGAAAAAATTAAAAATTCTCATTTTATGCTAGAGTCTGTTTTAAGGAGATTTAATATACATTATTTTTAAGGTGATCTAAACAGATTTGGACATGGAAATATCCCAAAAGCAAAATAAGCAAATGTCATGTTACTCTGCCTGCATCACACTTTCTAAACATTTCTAGTAATTTATTGACAGTCTTACAAAAATTAAGCCATCCTAAATTCCTAAGAGGGGAAACTCTCATTTTAAATGAATTCAGTTAATTTTAATCTAAGCAAAAAGAGTGTAAAACAGCCCCAAAACTAATTCAAATAGGTATACATTCCACACTTATGGTTCTGGATACTCACTGAAAATAAAAAGGGGAATTCATTCCTGCAAGTCTCATCAGGAAGCCAAGATATTAACTTAGGGTTTCCTCATAGAGCAAATCCAAAGTCTGAGATGATCCCTACTTTTAAAACGGATAATATATACAAAATAGGAAGTTGAAAAATTCCCTATGGAATGCATAAATAAGCCTTTAATAACCTGTAAGGTAATAAAATTATTACAGTTAGAGTAATTCACTCTGCTTTGAAAGGGCTCTCCCTAAGGCTAGTAATGAAATTGTTTCTGAAATGTCCTCTACCCTAACACAGATGTATATGGAAAGACTCAGGGACACCAACATACTAGTCTACCAACCAGGGATCTGCACAATTTTGCACAATTAAATTTCTAATCCAACCACAAGTTCCTTGGCTAATGTCAATCAAGACAGTCCTGCAGATATTTATGGAGGGAATATCCTGCTACTAGTGCCCAGGTGGGGATCTCCAGCAGCAGTCCCAGGGCAAAAGGGTGCTTCAGGAACCCCAGACTTTCAGGGCTGCTTATCAGTTTGAGAAGGAAAAGAAAGTTTTGCCTCAAAATACCTCCTTTCCTCCTTAAAAGGACATTGATTTTCCAAGGTTTATATTTGATATGTTGATACAGAACCTCATCCAGCCTTTCCCACTTCCCTGCAAATTAAAATAAATTTGAGACTTTAACTTCCTTTCTCAGTCACACATATCCAGACCTCACCTAAGGCATCCATACCTTACACAGGTTAGTGTTACTGTGAGCCTGAGTGGGTGCTGAGAGGGAAAGGTGAGAAACCTACCCCTTGAACTCTACCCACCGGTAGCCACTGTTCATCTGGAGATGAACTGGTGTGTGTTCCCTCCATCAAATGTTTCTCATTGTACACAATATGGGGTTTAAAGTAAAAATAACACACAAATCCATACTTCCCTATTGAAAAGCTTGGCAACAAAAATGAGTGCCTATAACATACGAACAGATGTAAACACGCATTTATAAATGTGTAGTGAAATGCCAATTCATCTGGCAAATACAATTTTCATTGCAATATACCTTTTCTTATGAAAAGTTCTATATTTTAACTATAAGTCTGGAGGACAACTCTTTCTCTTCATTTCAGGTCTAGTATAGTATATGTAACCTAATCTTTGCCATCTCATCCAAATTTGAAGATGTTAGTGAGGTTTTTTAAAGATAACTAATACCATGTTACTTTTGATAAAGTCAAAAGCTAAGGGGTTCTATATATTCATGAGTATTTATAACATAATATTTAATTTTCTTTGTAAAAGACCTTTGGACTAGGTAGAATGCACATGGAAATTTCAGTATCCTACAATGAAAACATTTTTCTTTTTATGGGAATGCAGTGATTCTTCTATTTCCCCAATGGGATTTGAATTAGTTTAGCACAATGTAGTTTACCCATAACAGCTGCAGCCTGCACCTGTGCAGTATTTCAGAAAATCATTAGGAATTGTATATTACTTTTTCATTGCTATGTTGTGGGGGAAACAAATGGGCAGAAAAGTGGTTACTGAGACCTAATGAATAAGAAACTAATGCAATAGCAGTTTGAAGAGAAATTTATTTTTTGAGGTATGTAACTAAATGTACAAAAGAATCAAGTTTAAGGAACAAAAATGCCATATTTTCACACTCTCTTCTGAATTGAAACAGCAACCAAGTTGGATATAGAATGTTTGATGTCTCTTATTTCTTTCCAAGTGAATTTGCAAACTTTTTTAAATTTTTTTTTTTTTTCCTTTTTAGAATCAGCAACAAAGGTGTTTACTTCATTCTAGATTTTAAAGGTATGGACATAGATAAGCCTGACATGTAGCGATTCAGTCAGTGGGTGAATTAAGCTCCTACGAGGCGATGGGTGTCAACCCTCAGTGAATCAGAGAAGGGAGGGTGCTACAAGGCATTCAAAGCTTTCACCTGCCAGCTGCTGATCTCCCCAACCACCATTCAAGTCCTGGTGAGCTACAAGGACTCATAGCACTAAGGGAAGTGCATTGGACAGGTTAATATCTGCCAGAGTTGCATTCAAACCTGGTTTGGGCAGTGGGGGATGGCTCAGCAGGAACCACACCAGGAACACACAGAAAACACAGGGTGCACGTTGCTGCTAATGGAAGGGGGCAAGAAGAAAACAAAGCCACCCTAACCCCTGTATCCTGCTCCCCTCCCACAAACAAATCCCCATTTGCCTCCTCTCTAATGCTTTGTTAGCAACAACATCAGATGGCACAAGCTGCATCTTGGAAATCCATCCCTTTTCCTGAATTCTCAGTCTCCCTTTTGGTGACAAAAATATGAGCCAATGACCATAAATTCTTAACAGTGTTCTTCTAACTGCATTTGCAGCATTTTAGCATTTGTTAAAGACAGAAAATAAGAATAAATCAAAAACACTTACTGCCATCCATTTTTGAAAAAGGACTATGGCAAGTTGCCCAGAAAATAAACATAAGTCCAACCCAGTTTAAAATAAAAAAAAAAACAAAAGAAAAAAAATGGACAGAATGTCTTCCCATTAAATGCAGATACAGTAACAATCTTATTTTAGGTTTTTCAAATAGCTACAAAGAAATCACTTAAAATAAAACATAAAAAGAATGAATGCTATTAGAGACTGTCACTAGGCTTGACAAGTTAATGAGGGTTAGATTATGAGAGTATTATTGTTTTAGCAGAGTATTATATTCCACTCAGATTCTCCTCCTGACTTCATAGACAAAACTTGCTCAGAAATCTGTGCCAACTATTACATTAGGTTAATGGGACCCTGACACGCGAAACAAGGCAATGTAGGCCTGTTGACCTACCACATGGGAAAGGGATACTGGAGCAACAAATTCAGAAGGGACACTAGACAGTTTTATTTTTGTTCTTTTGAAACGAGAGAACGAGGTAAAGTGATTAAAATTATCTGTAATACAGTGAACAACAATTAATTAATTGTTGTACTCCAGCAACGTACATCATTGTGCCTCTAATTTTCTTTTATCTTTAAAAAGGTAGAATATTCCCTAGAAGGCCCAACAGCTGAGAAAAATCTCCTAAAGACACTAGTAATTTCTTGAGCATCTGAAAATATGTTTTCCTTCCTTTCACTTTAAAAAACAAATATAATGCTTTTGAGTCTAGACATATGAATAGCACACCTAAAACCTGCAAATTTGATAAAGTTCCAGACAAAATAGCCACAACAGTTTGAGGTTTTGGGTAGTTTTTTTTTTTTTTTTTTCAAAACCAGAGCTGTGGCATTGTTGCTATTTTGTTTCACATAATCCTGCTGTGGCTAATACATTCCCCTTGAATGCAGAAATTCACGTTGAAATATCTTCAACCTGACAGGCTTTATAGCCACGATCTGAATTCCAGAAATTGTAAGCCTGAACTGTCTAGTCCAAGAACAGACATAGCAAGTAGCTTGGAACAAGGTCTGTAAGAAGTATGTAGGGCATCCTGGAAGGTGGTACCAGACAGGAGAGGAAGCATCCCCAGAGTGGATCCTGTGGCAGGGCTGCATTGAGCACGCTGATGTGTTAAATGGACAATCCACTAAAACAATTGCTACAGAACCTCCCAACAAGAGTCTGTTACTCTTGTTAGTGGGATATTCCGCTCTTCTTACTGTCCTGTTATGCCTTCCCTATAAGTAACTGCTCTGCTGCCTAAATAACTAATAATAAAATTTATACACGTGAGTTTCAATCTGGTCCTTTATTGGCTTAACCCCTTAATCATTAACCCTTGTCTCCTCCCTCTGGCACATAGTTTGCTTTACTTCTGCCTTGACTGCTGCACCTATTGGAACAGCTATTCCCTTCCCCCTTTGTGCCCCATTACACTCCCTGTCTCTCCTTCCCCCTCAGACACAAGTGGGCCTTTGTTGTCTTGTCATAGTTGAGATCAAGGGAATTGAGCCAATTTTAGCAGTCCTTAATCAATGACTTACAGACAGTCACTTGATTAAGGAGTGTGAACCTAGGATCTATAATGTCTGACAGTACACATGAAGCTTGCCTCTATCCAGAGAGAAGGTTACACTATTCTTCCAGCTGATACGACCTTTTTCTGATGATTTTAAAACCTATTATCAGGAAATAAATTGTAACAATCATTTTCCTAAATAGTTTAATACTTTAAAAATTAGGTATGTACCGCTCTTCAGTTTCCTTTACAATGACTTTGTACTGTACTGTATTTCTTCTCTTTAGAGGAAGAGAATAATTCATTTCTGGAGAAAGATTATTTTTATGAATGTATATATATTAACATAGATTAGAGCAAGAGAGAAAAATGCGAGATAGAATTGGAGAAAAAGTCCTCAGATTAGTATCATCTAACTTTTAGGTACGGGCACTTATTAATGGAAAAAATTGACTGAACTACACAGAGCAAAGATTTATTAATGGAACTATATGTGTGGCAAAACTAATTTCACCTGCTTTTGTAGGAGAGCTTGGACTTTCAAGCTGTGTCTGGGCAAAGAGCCATTTTGAAAGGCTTTTAAATCATGTCAACAGAATGCAAATCAAGCAAAAATGTGAAACACTACTATACTAGGTACATGAAGTGTTCAAGCTTTGAGCACTGTTCCATTTTATCACACCACTGTAAAATTTTTCACTTTTCCATAGTATTTCAGAATGATAGTGCAATTGCTTGTGGACTTTTCCTACAAAATGCTTTGCTTTGGCAGCAGCATTTTTTTAATCAGCCTGCACTGACATTTTGTGAAAGACACTCATGCCATAGTGTCCTGAGAGTGTGGCCTCTCTGGATTTTATTTTTGTTTGATCATTGCTCAGAAGTGCCCCCCACCCCATTACTCCTTAAGCTATGCTCTGTGTTTTTTTCCTGATGGTATTTAAGCTGACATAGCAGCCGAAATGACAAGCAAACAAAGCCACAGAAGCCCCTCTGCTTACAGCCAGCCTCATCCTTGACAGTTCGACCTTGTCCTGCTAATTTTAACTGTCATGCCAATTGGATTTGAGAGCCAAAGCACAGATGAAATCAGTAATACAGAAATATTGTTCACATTTTATGTCCGTATTCCTGTTTACAAGGAGAAAAGGTAGAAAGAAATCATGTTACCCAGTCAAGTTTGAGGATATGGAGGTCATTTTGCCAATAGATGTATTCACATGGAAAGAATACTATTAAGTTTCACTCTGTGAAATAAGCTTATCAGACTGCAAAGAGTAGATCAAGGTCTTCTGTATTAGAAAATTATAACCCTAGTCCTATCAACAGGAACAGCTTCTATCAGAACCTCTCTGATGACTAAAACAATACACTTTAATTTGCTTCTGATAAACAATGTAACAACTGTACCTTAAATACATTTTTGTCATAATATTTATTATATAGATTTTGAAAGTTAATTTGGATATATTTGTTCCTTCCTGCGGTTTCCCAGCAGTGCCTCTCAAAGGCATCATTTTCTCTGCAAATGTTTAATACCCTTTTAAATATAAATGTGTGTTATATACTTATATATGTGTATAGTTAAAATTCAATAACTTTATGTCTTTTTACTTTAATATTTGCTGAAAGCTGTAAACCCAGCCTGCATTTTAATACATTTGCCACTTTTGTAAGATGGACATGAAGAAAATGCTGAGTTTCAGGTAGGCAGATGAAGAGTGGAATACAAGTACAATTTCTTCCTTGTTAAACTCACTGTACTCAGGGAATTCAATAACTCTGTGCCATCTAACATGAAAGTGTCATTTGAGATCCTGTTACCAAAAGAAACGGGAAAATCACTATGGCCATAAGTGAAATTAGACAGGAAGAAAGGAAAAAAATTTAATATGAAATAGAAAGTAATCATATTTCTTCATATTCTGTTCTGTCTCAGCTGCCAATTTCTTCTAATTAATCTGCTGAGTGAAGTGGTATTTATTCATTACACAAATTCATGGGAAAAAAAAATTCTGGCTGGTGTCACTGGGGACTTCCATAGGGTTTGCAGGATAGAAAATCTCTTTTATCTGTTATTAAGCTTGGAAGTTTTCACAAGGAATTACAAAAGGAGGATTTTCCTTTTTTTTTTCTTTGACATTTTCTGATAGAACAACTATTGACAAAATCTGATACATCTCCCTCTGTGCTGTGCTTCTATCGAGTTTGTGTTTACACATGATGTTTCGCTCCTCAGTAAAATATTAGAAAGAAACAAAAACAAAAGTCTTGAAGAGTTCCTTCCCCATCTGTCTACAGAGCTGACATCTCAACCAGTGACTGCCATGGCATATGTTCCTGAAGACGGAATAACCACACTGACTAGAGATTGCAAGCACAAAGGATATAAAAGACATTCAGCATTTATCTGCATGATGGTCACAATATTCATTTCTGATCTGACCTAAAAGTAAAGGGGCTATCATTGTGTTATCTGTTTGTATAGTTTCCTGATCCCTGCTGCAGACTCCTGAATGAGATCACTATAGAAGTTAGAAATAATGATTCAACCAAAGGAAAGGTGCTTTGTTCTCATTCAGACATGCTTTTTAAAGGTAACATCTGTGCCAGGATTTAGTTATTTTGGCGCAGATCTATAGAGAATGCTATGGTTTTTGAAGTGGCAAAGGTACAAACACAGAAAATATAACAAATCATCCATTAGAAAGAAGGGATATACAAAGAATATGACATATATGACAAAATTCTAATATGTTAACTATGCTGGCTGGTTCTTTTCTTACAACGTGACAAATTAAATGTCTATTACTCTTCCTTGGCTCCATTGACTTTATACCTATTGAGGTCAGGGGACTTACAAAGGTATAACACTGGTTTAAGGGAGTAAAGAATCAGACTCATTTTACTGTCTGTATACAAGAATTCAAAAGCATCTTTTTTTTGGTCATAATTTGACCCTGATATACAAGGAAAGAAATGGTCCTACGCACTTGAACAAAAGGATGTTGCAAATCAGCTGATGTGATAACAGCTCAAATCTTTCAGCATTCTTGTAAGCACAATACAAGAAAACACACAGAATAAAGAAAATCCAGGGACTTGTATTATTTCCTATTATGACTTAATTTTAAGAACAGCGCACTTCTACAAAAAAAGAAGATTTTTACTAAGAGAAGTGAAATACATCCATGTAAACCATACAAAACTATCCAAGTTGAACAGTCATGAAATTTCCCAACAATTTAAATAAGATTATTCCACCAAACATTTCTCTTTAGGAATCTGATTTAACTTATAGAAGAATAAAAATTTATTTTAAGTAATTTACTTTTTTTTAAATGCTGTCTAGTCCTTGAAAATATAATGAATTTCCTTTTAAACTTACTATGACTGAGTTAGTCTGGAGTCACAACTCCACTGCTGCCTTAAGTTCCAGTTATATGGAGTGTAACAGTATGCAAGTCTACCATGCCCTTCTAGTACATATACTATTAATCCACCTGGAAGTTAATAATGTCAGAGATATCTAATACAACAGTATCTTTCACAAGTGGGAAGGAAGAGGGAAGCCTCAGTACTGTTTCTTTTAAAGTACATATCATATAGAAACATAGAATATCTCAAGTTGGAAGGGACCCATAAGGATGATTGAGTCCAATTCCCTGCTACCTAAAACTAAACCATATGACTAGGAGCATCATTCAGATGTTCCTTGAACTCTGGTTTGGTGCCATGACCACTTCCTGTAGATTTCTATGCCCAGGGGAACATCACTGAGGTAATTGCCTTTCCATTTAGAATAAATATGTTTTATTCTTTGC
>JAOXNG010000026.1:57740731-57751176 GCA_028566535.1 Scolopax minor | reverse complement strand
TTCTGTCATCTGGTGAGTCTCTTTTTTTTGTATGTCTTTTTGACTGGAAACTTAGGCCAATTAGTGCTTATTTTATGGCTTGGTGCCCACTGGGTTGTTTCTCACACTTTGTTCCTCAATCCTGATTGCCATGCAGTGGTTTGTCTTTTCTTCAAGATGTTTTCCCAGAGGCACCACTAGGCTGGCTGATGAGGCCAATAGTTGGGCATAACCCACACCCAATATACACTCCCATGGCAAACATGGTCTCTCACCACAAAGCTAGCACAACTTTGGATATTGGCTGTGTAGACGAACTTATTAGCATCATCAGAACCCACCTGGACAAGTACTTTTGGTCAGGGGGTTGAATTATTTGATCTCGAGAGGTCCCTTCCAACCCTACAGGATTCTATCTACCCAATATAGAGCCAATAACATAAAAAGATGCTTAAGTTACTTTTCTCCATCTCTGATTTAACAAGCACAATCTATATCTGTGATTCATGTGCCAGGAAGAATCTCCAAACACCCTACTCCTCATCAGAGTTGGCAAAGCATTTGGATGAAGAGCTGTGATGGAGTTATTCTTGAGATACATGCTTTTTAATATCACACATACCTAACCAACACAACCGTTAATTATTTGCCTCTCTTTTGATAGCATTCTGCACTTTGTGAGGTATTATTCCTAGAGAAGCCAACGAGAAAAAAAGTTCACTCTCTTTAAGTACAACAGAAAGCAATTAGAGATGCAGCAAATGAGAAAGTACCTAAGCAGTAGGAACCATGATCTAATTAAGGTTTATAATTAGAAATAAATTGAGATTGAAATGGCAAAAACATCAGGATGCTTAATGTCAGAAGGAAATAGTTGTCAGATTAGTTAATATATTCTCAGGGGTAAACAGGCTACCAAGCAATGAAGATAGAGTAAGATACGGACAACACAGATGAATGTTGCATTAAATGCAACCAAAGGCCTAGAAGAGAGAAATAACCTGCAGCTGTGTAATCTCAAGTATAAAAATGAATTAGAGACCATACAAAATAATGAGGGGAAACAGAGTGAAAGAAAATAACTCAGAAACTAGCAGCAGAGGATAAAATTGGAAATTTCAGCTTAACAACATAGAACATATGAGGAAATTCCAGTGATGAGTAGCAGTAGAAAATTAAAAGCCCTCTAAAAGATCTCCAATGCACTCAGTGTTCAGTTTTTATACTAAATTAATACCATTGTGCAATTTTACTAGTATTTTAACTAATGTTTAGATTCAGGGTATACTATTCTAATTTTTTATACTTTTTATTTAGCTTTAAATTTCCCATGCTCTAATCTCTACTTAACTCCATCTTGAAATTAAACTTATTCACCAATAGAAAATATTCAGATACAAATACATCACAAAAGGTTTGTTATCCACACACTGCTGCTTAAAATTGGGTGATATTTTTTTCAAAAAAATGCTTTTCCTTTACACAGAACCAAATGTTCAGAATCAATATTCTGTGGGAATGCAGCAATTTCACTGAAATTATCAGGAAACCAGTCAGGCAGCCAGACCAGCCATTATGGCCAGCCTTGGTCTTTTTAGACCCATGGGGTCTAACTTTCTTATGCTGCCCAGTAGAATCTTATTTCCTGCACAGCTAGCTGTGTTTATAGTTCTTTATTATTTGTTTATCTAGTAGACCACAAAGGCTGCCATCCACATAGTATATTATGGATCAGACAAACTGTGGATACATATTAGGGGAAAGATGAGTTGTATTTGGAAGTTAGTACAATGAAAGGAAAGAAAAAAACGATTCCTCCACAGGAACTGCTTCAGAAGGACAACAAACAGTTGTTATATGATCTAGAATACACAATAAAGCTGTGTGTGGCTAAGAAAGTGTGGCTAATACTGGATGACAGAGTGTCTAAGGCTGGGTCATAAATGTGAGTGTGGGTGTACTGCGGAACTGTGCAAGACAGTGGGTGAGACAATATTAAGTGGTTGGAGACAAGTCTGAGATCCTCCTTCATGAAGGACTGGTGTTAATGTTTGCAATTTCTATGAGCTTGGAAGGTATTAGTCTATGACAGAAATATGTAAAGAGATCAAAATATGTAAAAAGACAAAAAAAAAGAATTTTTAGCCATTTTTTTCTTCAGTATTAAAATTATTTTTATCCTTTAATTTATTCTGAGCATACCACTACAGATTCTGGAGCCCGCAGTTCCAGGATGCACTGTTTCTAAGACAGAAGAATATATTTGTTTTTCTTCAAGGAACCTACTAAAAGTAAAATTGTAATATACTAATTGATGGAATAAACAACAGGGAACCACAGAGAAGAGAGATCTGAGAAATGGGGAGGATGACAAAGGTGACATGGGAAGTAAAAAATAATTTTTTATGTATTTGTGAGGCACATGGATTAATCTGAATCCATGTCTGCAGATGCAGTCCCCAAAATATGCTTAATAGAATTGGGTTTTACTTAAGAGTCAGTAAATTATATGGGTCTGTAGTGTATGCATATGTACAAAATAATAAATACACACATATATATATATAAAATAAGCTGATTTAATAAAGACCTAGAGGCTCTTCCTTCAAATTTAGGAATGGTTAACACAGTCAGATACTGTTAATACACCACTTACAGTTGTATATTCCTAATACCTGTAGAAATACTGTTCACTTGGAAGCTTGTTTTCTTCATCATGTACTTAGTTCTTTTTTATTAAATAAGTACATAAAATCACAATTTATCATATATCATGAGAACCAGGATTCAGACCTTCAGACACTAGGCAGGACTTGAAACGAGATGAACCAGCACATCCATGAAACAACAGAAAAAAATTGAAATGTACTTGAATTTACCTGCTAATAGTACAAATAAGTTTAGGTCTGAGTGAAAATAATAGCCTGCATATCACAATGTAAGTCAATTTCTGTTTAATTAAAACTAAGTGCAGATGGTCTATGGAACTGCTGGGTGGGACCTTCATTCCATCCTTCAATCTCTTAAGTCTTTTATTTCTAACATAATTTTTAAACACCAATGTTATTATTAAAAGACTAAATAAGTATCAGATAAATGTAACTCACCTGAGAGGACTAATGGTTCATCCTAAAGCAATGCCTTGTGTATGACACGTCCATCTGTCATGGTGATTTATCAGGATGTCCTTGCCACTGAGACAACCTATGGATCTTTCAGGTAACACTAAATTTAGCTAATATGGAAAGACTTGTTCTTGTTAAATGTCTACAGCATGCTTGTTGGGACTGGGATGCAGCTGGGCTGCAGCAGATTGCTTGTACATCCCAGTCCAGTCTCTGCCTCTCTCATGATGAGGCTTGGACTATGCTCCTCATTAGGATGAAAAGTGTTTCTTTGATTGATTAGCCTTCCTAAGCTTATCTTTGTTCCCGCCTAATGGGAAAGCAGGAGTGAAGACAATTATATTCAAAATAAATATTCTTCAGATGTAGAGAGAAGGTAGAGCAAGAGCAAACTCAGAATTAGTTTACTAAATCACTGGGTAGTGGACCATAATATCACAGCAAAGAGAAAGTCAAAGACTACAAATAAATCATTATTCATAAGTAGGAACCCTGACAAAGAGCATCTGTGCTGATACAACAGAAAGTCCCAGACTTTTCCACCTAAATTTGAAATTGCGGTATTTTATTTTATTTTTTATTTTGGGGTGGGGTGGGGTTTTTTGTTATTGGGGTTTTTTTTTTGCTTTTGTGGGTTTTTTTTTAAAGGAATTAGAGATACTTAAGATGGGAAAAAAATTACACAGGTGAGAAATATCTTCCGATCATACTGATATTTAAGTCATCACCCTGAATTATCTGTAACAAGACTAAACTTCTAGTTAGTACAAACTGCAGAAAGTTAAAACAACGTAAAGCAACGGTCAGGGTCATCTTATCTAATATGAGTGGTATTTGGAGGTTGTCCAAGAACCTGGGGCTACGGCAGAGACTTATTCTTAAGAATAGAGCTGCTGACATTGCATAACCTCTTATCTCTCACGAGTCTCAAGGAAATCAAACCCAGTGTAACGTTTTTCCTTAAAGTGGTATTAATTGCAGGCTTAAGTCATGACTTGGAAATTCTCTAGAGAGATATCTTCATAAACACAGGCCAGGCAAAATCATGATAATAACTGATTTTGACCTTCGCATAGCATAGACCATAACTTTCACTCCATGAACCTTATATCAAGCACAATTTCTGGTGAATTAGAGCGTATGTATTTAAAACATCAAAACTTGATTTGAAAATGCAAATAAATGTAAGGAAATCTTTTCAAAGTTACATTTAAGTTTAGTTTTAAAGTTATGCAACTTATCTCTATCTTGGGTGGGTTTTTTTCCTTGCAGTTTCTGTCTGCTGGCTCTCGTTATGCATTTTTCTCCATTAAAGGGTCTCTATGGACAGAAATCTCATCCTCATGTAGATGCTGTCAAACACTCTTGTTGCATAAGGAGTGCCAGGATGTCTTCTACCTTTCAGACAATTTGATCTTTTTCACTCATAAGAGCCTGGCTGTGCTTAGCTCTGCCTTTGCCAAAAGTTACCCATTTTGCATAGCATGCATTTGACTCAGGATCAAAATCTTGATGCTCAGACTTTCCTTAAAAAGAATGTAAGAAAATGAATGATTAAAATGAATGATGACTGCATAAGATGTCTGGCTCCTTGCTACACAGTTCACTGGATCATGCTGTATCATGGGATTAGGGGAGGGTCTAAAGAACTGAAGGGAGAAATTCATGGCTAAGATGAATCAAAGGATCACAGAATAGTTGGGGTTGGCAGAGACCTCTGCAGATCCTCTAGTCCAACGTTCCTTCACAAGCCAGGTCATCTACAGCAAGTTGCTCAGGCACACATCCAGTCAGGATTTGACTATTTCCAAGGACAGAATTTTTCCAAAAGTTCTTACTAATTGTATAGTCTTATTTTCTGAAACTATGGGGCCCAAATGCAGAAATGCTCAATATTTCCCAACACAACCAAAGACAGTAAGACCAGTAATTTAAACATACAATGTTATGTGTAAACACCAACATTCTAAAAATATAAGGACACTGGACAACTTAAACCACAATGTATCTTTGGAGCTTCATTCATCCATTTAAAAGGGTAGAGCACCATCCACTTCTGGTTTTACAGGTTTGTGAAATTAAAGAGTATGAGTCAAGCACTCATACACTACTGTGATGAGTTAAACACAATTGCCTACCATTAGTGTCCATTAATTCAATTTTTAGTACAGGATTTGAGAAGTGTGCAATAATCACATTGTAAAACAACAATGTGGAAAAAGGAAAATATTTTTGTGTGCATGAAGTAGTAGTAATTAACCTGTATAATGAGTCAGACAATTTTGAAAGGAAAAAGTAGCACATAGCTGTTCAATTAAAACCATAACAGAATAACTCTGTAGATGGGAGCTGAACTAAATTAGCCCAGAAAAGTATTCATACCAATATTTCCCATCAACTACTTTGGAGGAAAGGGTACTTTTATGAGATTCTCTGGCTTTTAATGTTAAGCATTTCCAATTCTGCAACAACCTTTTGAAGTTGGACACCAGAACTGGACAGAACATTGCAGAACTCTGGACTTACTAATTCTATGCTATTATCCCTTTATATATAAGAAATGAAATAATTTCCAATAAAAGTTTAATTTCCAAGATCTGTGGTTTGCATAAACTCACATATACTCTGACATTCAGTGCACTTTAACTTATTTTGTTCATAAATCATCCCTAATGCACAAAAAGCAAGTCCAACAAGCAAACAACAAACACAGTATTAAATATATCTGCTAAATAAAGAGCTTAATTAAAAGAGTCTCTGAAAGACTTTTTGCTATTACTATCTATTGCTGTTTGGAGTGCAGCAGAATGATTTTTCAAATCATGTCCAAGAAACTGAAAGAATTTTAAATATGAGAGAGTCAGGCTTTTTTTTTTTTTTGCTTTTTTAAAAAATTTTATCTTGAGATTAGACATTTTGGAAGCTATAGAACAATATTTGGCCAGGAAGTTGGTGAAATCTGGTGAGAAAAAGAATTTTTGTTGGAGTAATGGAATGTTGCATCTTCCTGAGATCCCTAATGAATCCTGAAGTGACTTCTGTTTTGCAAACAAACTTACACAAACACTAGCTTCCCTTCCTCTGCACTAGCCCTCCCAAACATTAAATTTCCCATAAAATGTGTTTGTTTCTCAAACTTCTCTGCCTTCTTCAGTGATGACCTTAGACGATGACAAAGGATGTAGCCACCATCTGCTCAGAGACGTGGTCATGAGTTTACAAACATGAAAAAATACTTATTTACCAATGATAAGGTTTAATAACAGCAATAAGTCTTAGAGTATTTTAATGAGAAAGTAAGAACATGAATAATATGGTGAAAGAGCCTTTTCATGTCTATCTTTCCACCACTTCTTTTCTAATCTCTTATGTTCTTTACCCCATATTTTGTCTCATAAAAATTCTTATTCTCATTTGGCTTTTCTCACCCCAAAATGTTTTACTCATCTGGGTCTTCCTCTTTCTCAGTTTTGTTCATGGAAGTTCCACTGTATTTATTCCCACATGACTTATTCATCTTTAAGGCAACAGATCTGTTCAACTTCAGTGATTTTTCACCTTTTTTAAGTCTTCACATGATAATTTGCCCTTGAATTTTTTCCAGCCCTGAAAGTAGGCAAAACCCTGAAAGTAGTGTTTGTTTCTCCAAACACCACAGACTTATAAAAATTTCAGGAATCCTGTAAAAGCTGGCACTGTTTGCCTTTTTTTTTTTTAAGATCAACAATAAATTCCAACAAAACACAATCAGCTAGGTCATTTTCCATCATCATCAGTAAAACACCAATAAATGCATCATTGTTCTTCTCAGGTACACCACAGAGGAAAATATTTTTTAGCAACTATATATTTTAGTGCCTATTTAGAAAAAAAACCCTGCAACATCAATCTTTGCTTTGTAGATTTTATAAGGCTTGGTCTAAAAATCTATTCTGGTCAACAGAATTGTTATCATCAACTTAATAAGATTCAGTCAGGCCCCAGTGCACACAAATATACAACAGTAAATAAAATACACATGTTCACCTACATTTGGCAATGAACCCAGGAAATGTAAGGAAAAAACCAAACACAACACCCTGCAAACAGCAAGTTTATGAGTAATAACATATTGTTGCACTTCAATGTGTTTTGTTTTTTTTTCATTTGAGGTATCTTTAAACAAAACAAAAAAAAAAACCTTTTTCTGTAGAAAGAATATTTCTTTTGCTTCTTGGCTTTTAAGATATTTTTTATCTACTCCACTGAGAAAATACATTTGATGAGACACTATAGTGACTTACCTAAGTGATAAGACTTTGTTACCAGGGGCAAATAAAAAGAGGTTGCCATCAAGACTGTCTGTATAAGCAAGTAATCTACAAGACTTCAGAAGCTTCCAGATCAATTTTTCAATACTTTAGAAAGCCTCCATGATACAAGATATGTTGGACATTTGGCTGATTTTTCTGTTGGGAATTTATTTTTAACATACATATTTTGATTACTTCACTGTATATGATTATTTCTGTACATCTTAGGATGATGATAAAATAAGAAGAAAGATATGCAAAACCCCTTTATTCAGTCATGTTCATTTTACTGCAGGCCTAAAGGATGTTCTTGACTGATGTATCTAGACCAGTTTTAAATTATTCAAGAAAATGAGCCAATTGTCAGCCTAAATTTTTTCTTTGCATAGTATATCACATCACTTTAAGTGGACTAGCCTAAACAGTTCTTTTTCATCTTTTATTTTTATGCTATTCAATACTTCTAAATAATTGTTACAGTCCCTCTTACATGTTCTTAGCCAAAATGTGAGATGTATTCAGAATATTGACTTCCATTATGGAAGCAATGAAATAAATCATTAATAAGATAGCTAAGGGCTTTGGTTTTTCCCATGAATTTTACCTGTGTTATTTTAATCATGGACTGGGCAACAAATCAATAGACTGTGAAGA
The DNA here is from genome assembly GCA_028566535.1 of Scolopax minor. Taxonomy (NCBI): domain Eukaryota; kingdom Metazoa; phylum Chordata; class Aves; order Charadriiformes; family Scolopacidae; genus Scolopax; species Scolopax minor. Next base: position 57,743,126 of record JAOXNG010000026.1, on the reverse strand, counting down.
TTACATTATCCTGCACTCTTTTTTTCTCAGAAAGCTTAATGGGGACATAATAGCAGCCTTTCAATACCTTTGTGGAGGTTACTGAGAAAACCTATCCAGGACCTTCACAATGGTGTCTGGCAGGAGGATCACAACAAGCAAGAGGTTCTGGCTGGGTATCAGTAATACTTTTTCCCCATGAGGACAGTCCAACAGAGGAGAAGGTTGTGCAGAGAGTGGTATCATCTCCATCCTTGGGAGTTTTCAAGACTCAGATAAAGTCCTGAGCAACCTGGTTTTATGTCATAGTTGACCTGGACAAAAGAGGTTGAACTAAAGACCTTCTGAGGTCATTTCCACTCCCAGAATTATTGTGTCATTCTACATGAAACAATGAGGAAGTAACGAATGGGAAAAAAAGGAAACAGAGGAAAACAAAAAAAAATCATCCCAAAGTTTCTGGGAATACTAATTGTCTTTTTACCATACATATGAATTCAAGAAGATAAGAAAATAAGCTTTCATTACCTAAGGTATAATTTAAACATAGTCTTCGAGTCGCTGAATAACTGTTTTAAAACCATTATTATTAGTGAATTAAAATTCAGGTACTGGAGGGGAGGAAAAAAATTTAGGCTATTTCTCTGATTAATGTGGAAGATTTTTGGTAGGGCTCTCTCAGAAAGAGATTTATTGAAAGAATAAAGATGCAGGTAACATGTACATCTAGAGTATTTGATGGAACATTCAGCTCTTAGCCCTGCCTGCTGCCAAAGCCTGATTCAAGAAATAGCAAAGTTGTGCTATTGGGAACTCCCTGCAAGTCACTATTATGCCCAAACTTACTATTCCAAAATCTGCAGCATACATTCCTGGTGATGTGTTGTGCGTTTTAATCCTGTCTGCCCCTGTGCTTGATCAGCGATTTAAACAATACTAAACAGTACAGGAATTCAAGGAATGGCACTTATTTTGAGAAGGATTTGGTATATTTCTGTCAACATACGTTTCACTGAAACAAGTGTTTACTTTTTATTTCTATGATAAATGTGTTAAAGAAGTTCCATAACAACTTTAAAAATATAGGGATCTATGTTACGTAAAGATCCACTATTTTGCCAACAATGTCTGAATACAAATAAAAAAAATTAACATATGCAGTTATACTATTTAAAATTTTAAAATTACTTATTAGTCTAAAAAACATAGTTTCCTGTAGTACCATGATTCTGATTACATGAATATTTCCATATCTTCTTGCCTGCTCAAACAAACTGTTTTGTTATTATAAAGGTCAAGCTCTTTCTTCTCTCTTATTCAGCTTCAGTCCCACACATGAGACTCTGCTGTCAGGCTGCACAGTTAGAACTGGGACAACACTATTGTGATACATGACCAAGGACAGACTCTCCCAGTCTAGGCTCTGGGTCACAAGCAAGGAATTCCAAAAACTAATTTTTTCATTAGTTAAATTTGACTCTCAACATACCTATGCAATAGTTTTGTGGATCAAATGGTTTTTTAAATGGGAGAAGATGCTATTTCTGTGTGTATATATGCATACCTCTAAAGTTCAACAATAGGTCTTCTTAGAACTCTTGGATCAGTTGTTTCCAAAAGGTCTTGCCTGTTAAAAGTATTAACTGATCTTCACCAAAAAAATATAAAAATATACAGAATAGTACATCTGTCATTACACCACATACGTCCTTAGCTCACTAATAAACTGAGAGTCAGGCTGAGCAACAGCCACACTGATTGATGGCTCACTTTAAAGCAGTGTTCTGCTCATCAGGCTGCCGAGGCACCGAAAGAGTGAATGCCAGGAATGTGCACGAATTTTTACCAGAGCCGTCCTCAGCTCAGGGCTATGAAAACTCTTTTTTAAGGGGCTGATCCTCGCAAGGTGCAGAGGAAACCACTCTGGGCTGCCCAGAGCTTCTGCACTTCGCATTCACTCAGAAGGGAATTAAGTCATTGGAAAGTAAGCTCCCACTCACAGCTTCGAGAGCTAATGTACGCATTAAATGTATTGTTTCTGAACCTTTTATGGATTTAAAGATAAATGCTTTTAACTTGGAACTGATGCCATATGATTATCTCTAAGGAAAAGAACAGACACTGTGATTATTTCAAACGTATCACAACATGAATTCACAGGGGAAAAATGTTGACGTGCTTCTTCAATTCTAAACTAAAAATATATTGCCAAAAAGAGATATCAAAAATTGCACTACTGTCAGAAGGGAATCTTTCACATTTCTAACTCTCATGCAAAGATCTATACGCTTTGATGGTGCAATTATCTACTACGAAGGATCTGTGCAGAGACTAGAATGTTTGCTTCATTTCGTGTTTCAGTTTGGACTTAAAACATAAATATGTCAAAGGCCAAGGCTTTATCCTCTTGATTATC
>JAOXNG010000026.1:57695800-57717148 GCA_028566535.1 Scolopax minor | reverse complement strand
ATTCCAGCCCAGGGAGATGAATTAAGTTAATATCAGCAAGGCTGAGAAGATTTTCTCCTCTTTCATCGGGTCCCTGCCAACCTCCACCCTTCTGTGATTCTGTGACAGCGGAGAATGAGTGGCTCAAAAAGGAGCATCCCAAAATGGGATGGGGGGAGCATCCCAAAAAGCCCCGTTGGCTGCCTGGCTCACCACCGTGCAGCCGTTGTAGAGGTTATGCTGATCTTTGTGAGCATGAGCGCAGAAGTCCATGCACGCTGTCACTCCCGAGAACGGCCTCCCCTCCTTTAAGCCCAGCCGACAGTCTATGGCGACGTCCTCATTGGTAACCTGGCAGATGGAGGAGAGGGCTCCTGTTATCCCAAGTCCCCTACGTGCCACCACCCCACACACACCCAGGGGTCAGCATGCTCTGGAGGGGACCAGCGGTGGCCAGTACCTGGTTTTGGTAGGCTTGAGGCGCCAGCCTCTTGTAAAGCGGAGCAACCTCAGTGGCCAAGTCCTGAAAGCTTTTCCGGAGCAGCTCTTCCTGCAGTAGGGAAGTGAGGAAGGTGTCACCCAAGGGTTTCAGCAGAAGGGACCCAATTGGGGGGAAGAGCCCCCACAACACCGTGCTGCACCCCCGACCCTTCCCACGATGTCCCTCGCCGTGCAAAGCACGTGGCTTAAATTCCTGATGAGGTTTTGGCCATTCAACCTCCACCATCTGTTGTATTTTCGTTTGCCCATGAGCCCTTTGGCATCTTCCCTGGGGTTTCTAGAATGACCTCATTAGTGCCACCCCATACCAGCACTTGCTGTCACACCAGAAGCCCTGGCTCTGTGATGCCAAGGCAAGCCTGCCCTCTAGTTTCACCAAGTTGGCTTTCTTTCCCCCCCGCCATCTCCCTAACTCATTAAAAAAAACCCCAAATATTAATCGAAAAAACAGGTGACTAAAGAGTATAACTAAGTTGTTACATACACGTAGGGTTTGGAGGGATTTTCACCACCGAAAGCTTTCATTTACGGCTTTCATTTGTAGGATCTGGAGTAAAGTGTCATGCTTAAAACTTGACAAATTTCCTTGACTCTAATCATCCACTTCCTATTGTCCAGTGCAGGTGTTCCGTTTTTTGGCACGAAGAAAGTTTGAAATGTCAGTGCCGTGCATTTCATTTAATGCTCCACTATGTTTCGTGTCAGCTGGGAGCCAGGAGTGGTGAGTAGTTACACCTCCCCAAAGAGCTCTAGGAAAAGCAACATCTCATGAGGACACCCCTGAACTTCTGGAGTGCATTGCACCGTGGTGCAGCTGTGCTTTTTCTGTTTCTTTGGATGGGAAGAAAATAAATGTATTTCTGGAATTGCAGTACCTTTGGAGCTCCCGTTCTGTTCCAGGAGGGAATATTTTGTATCAGACCATCACTAGAGGCAGCCCCCTTTTCCCACCCATACTCTACACTGTTGAAGGTGTGCCATACAGTGGGTTGTAATTGCAAAATTAACCAAAGTAGTTTTACTATTGGAATATGGGATACTGAAATCAACATTTTGGGGTGTCATTTGTAGCCTTTTCAATGGGCTGATCAGCATCTTTGGGAAATCATTAGTCATTGATCTAAAGGTTTCAGTGGATTTTGTTTCACAGTCTTCATTCTCTGTGCACTAATCAATGTATCTACAAAATGAGTTTAATAAGATCTGGATTATCTCCCACAAAAAAAGGCTGTGAAGTTTTAAATCACTGTCTTTCAGAGCACTAAGCCCTTTGTTAGTCAAGCATTAAACAGAAAGGTAAAATGTTACTGGGATCATGACAACTCATACAGGACACATCTATGTTGAGCAATAAAGTTAGAAGAATCTTAGAACAGTAGTGACAGACATGACCTTTGAATTTAAACTTTTGACAGATGATTTCACTGAGCTCATGTCTCCACCACTCTTTGTGCAAGGATAACTCTGTCTGTTCCAGTTTTAAAAAATACACCTATCTTCTCAACCATAACTCATACCACTTAAATGTTTGAGAGCTAAAAATATGTTAGAACTGAAGAATTATACTGAAAGCATTGGGCAAATTTCATCAAAATACTATACAAATAACCACTGTATTGCATGTGACTTGCTCACTAATGATTTAGAGTTATTTTGGAATACCATTTCTGAAATAAATAGACATGGGCTTAATTTAGTAAAGTAGTCATTTGTCTTCCACAACTCCAAATTGGAAATCAAAACACAATAAAATTTAAAATGGTTATTAAACCCAGATGGATCTTCAAATGAAAGCAAGAACGATGGTAATGACAGCCTTTAAAGGATATGGTCAACTTAAAAAACATAAAGCAAATGAAAATGTTTTATCTCCTTTTGTTGCAAGTAACCATTATATTAACTTTATAAGCACAAAATAAATTAATTTTCTTCACTTTCCTGTAATATTTTTTTTTTTGTAAATTTCTTAATAGTCATTTTTACTGTTTCTTCTCTACCTAACATAACATTATTTTATTTTCTTAATTTCAAATTCTGCCTACTGAGATCCAGTGAGACATACATAAATACCTTAATGGGATTTAGTCCCATAATTATTTTGTCTAACAAAAAAAAAAGTCCTGTAGAAGTTCATAGTTCAAATTTTACCAACTAACTTCATTTCTCCCTCTGTACTTACAGAGCTGCAGCAATATTCTTCATAACAACTTTAAAAGATAAATATTGCAGATATTAATTCCTTCTGGAGATAGATATACAAGATACTTTAATCCACCATTAAGTTTTACCAAAAGTGCTCTCTAATAACTTTTTTTTAAGAGATAACATAGTTAGGCTTGTTTATTGTGATATTTGTAGTGAGCTGCACGTTTCTGGAAGTGTCAGGAAACTACACTTAACATTCATATGACATCACATCTGTATCCATAACACAAAGTGACAGAAAGCAAATCAGGAACAGTGGCAAGGCTGCACATGGAACAATATAAACAGCTTTTGAAAGCATATACTCTTTCATCTGTGTACATTGCATTCTCAATGGAAATGTTCATGTTTGGAATGGGTTGGTATAAAATTATCATGACGCCCAGAGGTAAGTCCTCCACCACAAAGGATCTAGCTCTACTGAAGGTCAGGTCCCCTCCACACACAAAGAAACCATCAAAACCTTCTTTTTGATATTTTAACGTAGGACCCTCTAAGCTTCTCCTGAGTTACAGCACTGGGTGTTTTGTCATTTCAGGAACTGTAGAGGTGCTCAAGATTATCACAAACAGATGGCAACCAGTCAGCTACATCACGTCAGTCCTTCCTGTTCATTTGTCGGGTTAGTACTCCAGTAAAGAAGTCACAACTGGCACTTGCTAGGAAATGATATATATTATCCTCAAATGAAATTTCAGAAGCCAAAAATGAGAGGCACATAAAGATCAGGCAGATTGAACTTTCCCCCTGCCGCATCACTCATCAAAATTCTTTCTTTCTTTGTGTACGTATTTATATTGCTAGCAGTAGAGGAACAGATTAGTTACCCAGAACATCCATTTTGATCCCTACCTTGTCTAGCTGAGGAAGTGTCTCAGCCACATGTGGCAGACCACATCCTTTCTCTTATGCTAGCAGGATGACGAAGGAGCACATCTGGATTCAAAATTTCATTTTCGCCCTCAACATTTTTGTATTAACACACTGTCATACTTAATATAAATTGGAAAACACTTAGTCCCGTAGCACTTGATTTTCTGGAAGAAGACAAAGCATGACATTGTGGAGTCCATAAACAGCAGGGGGTATAATTCATAGTAAAGCTATATAATATGTTCCATATACATTGCAGCTGTTGATAGATTTTATTACATTTCAGCTAAGGGCCTTATTACATTTGCAGGCAAGATTTATTATATTTGGTTGTATTACTTCTAAAGTTCAGGATATTTTCACATTTGTAGCTGGCTTATTTCATCTATGATCACTGAGTTTACATCATAACCTAGTTATAACTGTAGGTTATGAATAATGTCACCTGTTGTTATGACGCTTGCAGTCAGTTTTCATTACAACTGTTCCTAATACTTCACAATATTTTGCAGGTGCTGGATATTACATTGCGGTTTTTAAAGACATATTTTGAAGTCAACGGAACATACGAGAGCAACGTCTGAAGTAAAGGCTTCTACAACACAGAAATGAGGAAGTTGGTCAGCAGCATGAAAAGAGGGTTGGGGGATTCCTGCTTACTCATACACAGGTTATTTAGTTACATATTTATAAACTGGAGAGTACTTTAATTTCAAACATTGCACGTAGAATAATTTAACATAAAGAATAGTATCCTATTTTGAAAATAAGCACCACTTTTTTTCTTTCAATCCTTGTTCTTGGAAGTCAAAAGTTCATCCATACATCAATGTCTCATGGCCTTGGTGTGTTGAAGATATGTGGTTTCTCTGGAATGGTAATGTTGTAGCTGCTTTTTATGCCCATCTTTACTTATCAGGTTCCACCATTTTTTGCCCAATAACATCTAATGACTTCCAGTGCTAAAAGTGCCATGTTATTCTAAAATCCTTTCTTTCATCCTGTGTCACAGCTTGCTCCCCCTTCTTAAAAAAAAACCACATCATAAGCAAAAGTTATAAATTTACTTATAATAATTTTTCAAAATTCTACTTCACACAATTAGACAACATCTACATTTTTGCAGTATACAATATTCAGAGGATCCAAGCCACCTTCTTCTGGCTACTCATTTATCTACTAAAACAGCTTCTCTACCCTTTATAATTTCTTCTATGATAAGATGGAAACATGCTTGTCACAAAAGAAATACAGAAAAGGTCATGCTGATTTCATGAAGACTCTTCAGTGATTTAACAGGATAGTAGTTGTATAGTTTCAAAAAAATATGAATTTAAAGTAATGAGATGTCTGAGTTTCAATTGCAGAAAAGACAAAAGATGATGCCTAACATTTTTAAGGAACCACATTAAACTGCATCTGAGATTCAGTTGTGCATTTATGGATTTTAAATTCTTACTATCATCTTATGTACGTAGGCATCTGCTACAAGTCAATACAGGGACATGCAGTCTAATACATGAAACAGCTCTTTGTAAAGTCCTCCTTTATTTTCCATGATGAATTGGGCATGCCCTCAGTATAGGAGCTTTTTTTCCTCCCTGACCACAGGGGCAGAATCTCTTTACCAGAAAGTGTTCTTAAAAAACATTTCGCAAGAATCTATAAGAACTCCTCCTGTGTAAGTCCTATGTGGTATAGAAGATCAGAAAAAGCACAGTGTGTGCCAGACTAGTGAAATTATATAATTCATGCAGTGTTTGAATTCTATCCAGAAGATTTAAGCTTATGATCATCTTTCTGTACTCTTATTCCCATGAATAGCCCTTGGCCTGAAGTGTTTGAGAACAGGATTTGTATACCATCATCACAGGTTTTAATCACGTGAATAGACTTCAGCTGAGAAGAAGAAAGGACGGAAACTGACTTTTTTTAAGATAAATAGTTTTCTAATTTTCTTATCACTTTAGTTATCTAAGCATGGTTAGAAACCTAGCCCTGAGTGTAATCTAGGTATCCTTCCTTCGCAGAAGACATGTCACTTGGATGAAGCCGTATCAAAGAAACAGAATGATGGTGCTCACAAAGATAAAAGACATCATAAAGGGGGGAGAGAATCGATGGCATAGAGAAGCTGTGACCAGGAAAAGGGATTCAGAATTCTAAAATGACACCAACTGAAATGCTGTAGGACATTGAGAAGCAGGGAAACTGAGGAAGGGAATTACATAGAGGAATTTTATTAATTTATCTAGGTTCTGTTCATTTCCTGTCTGCTGTCTGAGGGAAAAATTTTGGTGCTATGTGACATGCTTGATCTCATGCTTATCTTTTGAGATATTTACTAGAAATTAAAATGTCCGTGTCCTGGCTTTAAACTGAGAGTCTGTACCCAGAAATATAATGAAGAGGTCAGAAAAGAGAAATTACATTGGTCTGGGGAAGCTTAAAAACACTTGGGTTTGATATAATATGATCTGTACAAAAGAGCCTACCATGCATCTGTCCAGAATTGAAAGTTCAGCAAATGCCATAAAATACATTTATATTTTCAGTGTATTGCCTTTTAAATGCAAAGCATTCCTCTTGCAATCTGCCCCCCGGAGACAAGGCAATTAAAGCCAACCCCACCCCTACAAAATGAGTACAGTTTCATTTGTTAGTTTTCATTGGCAAATTTTTGTCTCCTTTTTTGCTTTGTTTTCCTTTCATAAAACCAAAATAATCCTGATTGCGAACACAAGTTGCAAGTCTTATACTCAGAAAAACATGAGTCACTGAGAACCACGGAGTAGAAGCTCTTCAGCATGTTACAGGCAAAGCGACTTTGCAGATCAGGCCCTTTGCTGATTACTTTCATTCACCTAATTAGTGATGCTTCTTGAAAGAATCCTTCTTTTTTGTCCTTTTTGCATTGATGGTTTGGGTTGGAACAGGCTTATGTTTTCCAGTTACATGTTCTCCAACAAGCGTAACAACAGAATTTACATCTGAAAAGTTCACAAAGCACTGTGTTGTAGAGTGAATTAATCAGTGACCTTTCACTACCAGAAGTGTGCATGTCCTGATAATGTAGCTGAAAACCCTTCTGGAGACAGGAGGGGGGGGGAAATAAAGAACATTGTAAATTAAAGGAGATTGGGACCGGGAGTCTCATTTTCTGTCTTCTGAGTTCAGAGACGACTATTTCTCACCTTAAAGACTGGTCTTAGCAGGCAATTATTCACCATGCCCAACATATTTAAATGACATAATTGACAACATTTGTTCAAAGGACCAAAGAATCTGGGATGATAAAAGACTTTCTTGCATGACTAGTGTTTGGTCATTCTAGGTCAGGGTTCAGGTGGCACGACAGAGAGTCTGGCACCCAAACTGTGAATAAATATAACATATTTCAGCTGGGGTGTCTGCTCTTTGAATAAGTGGATCTGTTCTTTATGATTTTCCCAGTATTCTGTGTACGGTGGCAAATATCAACATTGAAAGTACAGCTGCGTATTTCCAAGCAATGAGGGAAGTAATTTATGTTAATTATAAGAATTCAAGATTAAATTATCCTGCATTGTCTAAATAGATCAGATCAGTGCTGCTAGTTGCAACTGGTTGGAAAAAAATCTAAGTGTTTTAGCAAACTTAGGACTTCATTCGTCCATTGTGTCTCAGTGCTTAAAGTTTTCAGAGACACACAAGCTTATGGATTTTAATTCAGACATAAATATCTTGGCGAGGGGGGAGGAATCAAGGGGTGTGTTTTTTTCAGTTATTTTGCCTGCAATTTGAATTTATTTAGAAAGCGAAACTAATACTCGCAGGACTTTCTTAGTCTGTTTCTCAGCTGTAGTGAGACAATTATTTTCCAAGTGATTCTAGAAAACTCAAAGATCACATTTCACAGAATCCAAGAATGACAGGCAAAATCCGCTACCATGTGCTTTCTATGTTCACCTTCACAAAATGTCCGAGAGAAAATTAAAAGTAGATCTTCCTCTATCTGTAGGGCACAGAATTAACACTGACCTGTTGGGATTACCTTCCAAGATACAAGTGCAAACCATGTTAGCTTTCCTGACATTTACATCACCTTTCTTATTAATAAGAATAAACCACAGAATCAGGGAATACCACGTGGAAGGGATGTCAAGGATCACCTGGTTCAACCTTTCCGGGCAAAAGAACAGTCTAGAAAAGATGGCCCAGCACCCCATCAAGGCAAACCTTAAAAATGTCCAGTGGTGGGAATCCACCATTTCCCTGGGGAGATTATTCCAATGACTGATTGTTCTCATTGTGAATGTTCCTCTCGTGTCCAATCAGAATGTCCCCAGGAGTAACTTGCATCCATTACCCCTTGTCTTTTCTGTGTGACTTCTTGTAAAAAGAGAATGTCTACCTTCTTTAAATATTGCCACCCTCTAAATGCTCCACTTTTTAAATACTGGAGATGGTGATAAGGTCCCACCTAAGCCTTCTTTTCTCAAGGCTGAACAAACCCAAGTCTCTCAGCACACAACTGCCATTTTAGTCTCTAACAGTACTATTCTCACTGAAGTTTGTTGTCTTGCTCAATAATTTGATTTTAGAATCCAGATTATCTTTATAAAGAAGTGGTACACCAGTGGTCAACTCAAAGCCTAAATTAATCATTCATTTGAATTTCATGTATTTGATTTATTCATGTTGTTCTAATCTGCATGCACTTTCAGCTCTTCTCAAATTCTTTTCTATATGGATTCCCAACTACTTGTCATAACATATTTTAGCAGAATTCTCCTTCCTTTTCTGTCAAGGTGATTAATGAAACTAGACTGCCCTAAAATGATTCCTACTTGCTTTAAACTTCTGGTGCACTACACAGTTGACCGTGAATTTCCTATGTACAGCCAAATCAAATCATTCATGGAAATCCAGAGAACTTAGCTCTATTATATTTGCTCTGTCTAGATCACTATCTTATAAAAAAAAAAAAATTTTTTTTTGTCTTTTTTTTCTTTTCTTTTGGAACAACCCGTCCTTTCTATTTCATAATCATTTTTTTTCTTTTTTCTCTTATCTGTGTGTCCATAGACTCTTTGAATAGTAGTTTTAATATCCTTTGCAAGGTCAGCTTGAATTCTTCCATCTTTTTCACTTTATCTCCAAACCTCTACAATATATCTTTCTTGTTGATCAGTCAATTTTTTCCCATTCTTTATGGCCTCAATATCCTTTCTGAGAGGTCACCCAAGGAGATATGGATCTCAGTCTTCTTTCTTCCCTTTCTTTGGAGTCCATATTTGAGATAGCTTATGCACTTCTACGTTAATAAAATGTCAACTTTTTCAGTCAGGTTTTACCCCAAGCTTCTCAGATGAATTGACTTCAGTAACTTTCTTATATTGTCAAATTTATTCCTATGAAATTATGAAGCACTGTGGGAGTGTCTGCTTTTAGCTTTCCATTGGATTTCAGTTAAGATGGCCTTGGATTGCTCAGTCCAAGTTCAATGTGGGAGAGGGCTGTTTACAAAGAAATTTATAATTTTCCTCAGCATTTACATGAAACGTCAATGTTTGCTGGTTTGACAATTATTTCATAACATTTCAGCAGTCACCCCTAGGATTAACTAGGAACCAGCATTATTCCTTCCATTTCTTCAAGCAATATGCAGGAACTTTTGAAATATTCCAAATAACAAGAAATATTGCATCTCTTCACTAGCACTATTTCTCACATGATCCAAACCCTGACTGCCCATAATAAGTCTGCAGCCATACCTTACTGGATATTTAATACAAAGATTAAGGTATAGGTTTCCCTAAATACAGTAATCTCCATGGGAGCTAGAACTTGCTGATCTATACAATTTCCTCACATGCTCAGCTCTCGCACTTTCAGTAATTCTAGAGTTAACACCTTACTACTCTAAAGAAACTTTGATTTTTTTTTATATACATCTAATATTCAAGCCACAAAATATTTGTTTCAAATTTTGTTTGACACTGTATGTTTATCTACATTTCTAAAAACCCTCAGAAATATAAATCCTAAAGAACAGTCATTTTCATTGTAAAGTCCAAACACTCCACCTAGTTTTCCTTCTACCCTGAACTCCATGCTTTTCACCTCACAGATCATTACACTTAGAAAAGAAATAGCTAATCATGATCGGCTATATCTATTCTTAATGATCCATGGAAAGTTACTGCACTTAGCTCCATGGATGACTGATCTGCTCAGGAAAAGGGTCAGCAATGCCGAAGAAATTTTCATTCTCTAAGTGGATCAGGGTTCTGATGGTCCTCAAGGGATGGAGGAGGCCAAGTTACCCTTCTCATATATATTTAGGTTCATTTTAAAAACAATGTTCATTAAAGGCACAAAACAATTTCCACTTTCATCCTATACTCTTTGGTTTTCCTAAAGAATCATCTTCAAATTTTTAATCAAGAACATTTATAAAGAGTTTAAACTTATGTCTATTGCACAGAATCATTATTCATCTGGGGATGTGTGCACTGAGTTCTAAGTACCAGAAATGTTAGAGAATGCTGAAAAATATTCTCAGACTTCTACAAGAAATACAATGTAAAACCTCAGGACAGGATGCCAGCCTAAATGAGGGCTGATTTCTTTCCTGGTCCTTAAACCTCCACCTACTCTGTTCATGTTTGGTAAACAGGTAGAGAAACTACAGTTGGATCCCTCATGTGCCACTTTTAGGATCAGTACTTAAAACTGTTTTTAGAGACTTCTGCTCAACTGCTGTTTAAAAATGCTTCTGGCAGTAACCTATCTACTTCAGGTAAAAAGGAATTGGTTTCAGTTTTCTCCAGTGACAGATTTTTTTCATCTACAGGCTCAGCAGGGAAAGCGGTAACTTTTAACATTCAAAATCAAACTCATTATTTTGCCCTGTGATCATAATACACCTCCAATTCACTATTCAACTAGTTAAAGAAAATTGGGAAGAAAGCAGAAGGGCAATTTTGGCATGACAGGAACCCATAATCCCCTACTATTAATTTTAATGTATTAAGGTTAACTTAATTCATCACCAGCTTTTAGCAGTAAATCTCTCATAACCTTTGGATTAATATAGCAATTGTAGTTTTGTTTCTTCCTTATAGTCATCCCTATAAGAAATTCAGCATAGGTTTCTCTTTATCTGCCTCTATGAGTTGGAGAGGATAAAATTAATTCTTTAATTTCTTTCATGAGAAACATGACATTGGAAATGTATGATGAAATTGATTAAAAAGTGTTTAAAAACTTGGAAAGCACCATACAGTTCCAGCTGAACCAATAGGCTAGCAGCTTCTGGGACATACACACACAGAGATGTACAAACACATACATGTGTTTGTATACATACATATATATATATATATATTAAAAAACATACACAAAAACATCAAAACTATGTGTGTGTATATTACATAGATATATATGTTCATTATTCCTGTATTCTTTTAATTCAGAGCATTAGAAATTTGAGGGAGCAGTTTACAGTACTAAAAAAATTAATATAAAAATCTTATTTATATTTTCTTGTTTCTAACAGTAATAGATGGTGATAAGCATCTTGTAGTCAAGATAAACAACTAAAAGATTTGTTGAGAGATCTGCTGCAATGATTTTATTCAAGTCTCAAAATTATATCACAGAAATATTTAATTTAAACTTTTTGTTTCTTTTCCTTTTAATTAAATATACTTAATCTGCCTTTTTCCTAATCATGTAACATGGGTTTTTGCAAAGCCGGATGACCAGATACTGCTCTGTTAAGTTTTCACTTAATAGTGGAAAACATAATAGTGGAAAATTTGATGCAGACAAAACCTTCATAACAGCTACTGTCTTAGAAATGAGGACAGTAATTAAAATCAGCCTAAACTTGTTTTCTTATAAAAACATTAGTTTCAGGATTAAAATTAATTCGTTCCTGAAATTCACCTGGATTAAAGCTTGTCCTTAAAAGTACAAGTTTTGTTCCAGAAACAGTAAATGAAAAAGGAAGAATACAGTAGTCTAGAAGGAACAAAAACTACTCTCATTGAATGAATATTAACTTTCAATCTGATGAAATATAATGAGATATCATGTTACTTCAAAATTTACTACTTTAGATGTGAATTATTTCAAAATCAAGTTGTTGATGAACTAAGTAACTTAGAAAACATACCTTAGATCACAAAAATAAATCTCTGTGAAGCAAAATCATCTGTTTAACAACAAAATTAGGCAAATGCACGGTATGATGTTATAAAGCCAGACTATCACCTGTATATTATATACTTCACTTTTAAGTATTGAAACCAGCCCATGGAAAGGAAAGTATAAATTACGCATGAGAAAATTACAAGGCAATGACTTGTATTGTGGTTTACATGAAGAAAAATAGCACTATCACTATGCTGCCTACTTTACTGACTTTTTTTCCTGTTCAAAAACATATTGAACGTCACCCTGCAGGTCAGTAAACTCAATTAACTTCTCTTTTTCTATTACATCGCTGTAGCTCAGTGCACTTCTGGATGAGAAGGACCACCCTGGCCCTGTGGTGCAAGCCTAACTCCTAGGTTCTGGAAATACAAATTAGATCATAGCAGTTCAACAAGGGAGTGCCATGGAAAAGTCCAAAATTGAAAAAAATCACTTCCTGAAAATGAGGAAAATTACTTGAAATTCCCCATAGAAATACCATTCCATAGGAGTTTTGAAAAAAATTAATCAAATTATTTTAAAATTTTTGATTTGGTTTTATTGCAGAATGGGGTTAAAATAATTCTTTGATAGTTTGAAAAAAGTATGAAAAGATGTACAATTAAATGCACTGATATGATTTGGCTTAAAAATCAAACCTATAGATTTGAAACAAATGTTTGCCAAAAGTAATCAATGCACAATCAGAGCAAAACATGTTCAAAATTAAGCAGGAAATCTGAGATGTTTTGACTTTCTCACATCAAAGAATTATGGTCGATACTTGCTAAGTATAAGATAATTTGGTTTTGACAAAAAAAAATATTTTCCTTTGAATAGTTGTCAACAACTCTACTTCTGCTCCCAGCCAAGAAAAAGCAGTAGGGAAGGCAGTGTTACCTNNNCTGAAAAACAGCTAAATTTGCAACTTTCTCAGGGCTGAACCTGATAAATCAGTCCAGTCTTCTGTGAACAGGAACTATAACTTCATACGGTATTGCCTTAAAATTGTTATAATCAGTCAGACCAGTACTTCTTTTAACAAAAGGAATTACAGAACCAGTTCCTTAATAGTATCAAATAATGCAAATTTTGATTTACATGGACAGCCTAGCCCATACCATTTATAACCAGTTTATTTTCCAATAAACCCCTGGAAACATAATAAAATTCATTAGTTTCCCCTAAGAGTGTGCATTCTGTGAAACCAGTTACACTTTAGTAGTATAAATGTAATTGCTTTGGGAGAAACTCAGACCGCTGTACCTCATGTATCTCAAACCAATGCTTATGTAACTCTAGCAAAGCTGGATGTCACTGGGTGACTTTGCTGGTCATATATTGCTTTTCTCAGAGCTATATATCACTGAAGTATAATCTTACAGTGCAATAAACATTGGTTGGTCTACAGGAAAAGAAAAAGAAGTAGGGATAAACAGGTATCAGACACAGGATACAAACACAATGTTTGTATCCAAGACTGATTCAATGCATTTGACTGTATTTTTAAACTTTTTGTATTTTAAAACCTTTTTTACCTGTGGGAGAATAATTACAATAGTAGTTACAAATATTCATTCTTTGAATTCAGAATTCAGTCATTCTGACTTCCAGATGTTCCCACCAGCATCTATTCTACTCACATCTGTGCATAAAGGAGAACATTTGAGACAGGGGACACCTCTTTCTTGGTGATACACTCTTCTCATTGGCCACCATTGTCCATTGGCCACCACACACAGTGCCTTGGTGGGAAAAGTATTCATGACATTTTAGTTGTCTCAAATCATGTTCTAGATAAGGTAAGTTCCCCTAGAGAAGAGCAAAGCTCTGATTTGCTGCACTTGCCAGGAGGTGGCTGAATGAGGCAGACACACTATGTCTTTTTTAGATCTCAAAAACGTGGCTGGCACTGCCCCTGCCAGGCAGTACTAATTAGAAATGAAAGCTAAAGAGCACAACTGCAGAGCTGATACAATGCAAGTTTGTTTCTGAGGTTGTCTCAAACTAGACACCTGAATATGTATCAGAAGAGGGATTAGATCTTGCAAGTCAGTAAACATCTTTCAGCATTGCAGTGAAGACATTCTTCTCCTAAATTACTTCCTTCCTAGTTTTTGCCATAGAAGGGTGACTCATCCCCCAGAAGACCATGCATGGGTATGAAACACAAAACTTTGCCTCTCTCAAACCCAGAAGAATACATGTTCCAATCAAGAATTTCTCCCTGGGAACAGCTATCATGAGCCCATCTGCTTCCCATCCCGCTCCTACAGGAGATAAGGCTGGCACCATGGATGCTTTAATACTCTGGACTGCCACAAAGAGGAGTTACAGCAAAAGGACAATGGGAAGGTATAATTAGAGGATGAGAAAGAATAGGATTAACATTGCTTATACCAGCAGTGAAAGAATTATATAGGAAATTTAAGTTTCAGATTAAAGTATTATTAATAATTGTTAAATTGTCCAAATGTTGTAAAAGTTGTTCCCTAACATATGATGACAGTTCTGAATGTTTTAGAAACTTAATTGTTTGTAAAATAAAAATAAATAAGATGAGGTTTCGGTGAAAAATAATCTTCCCTAAATAAAATTCATGAGAATTTTGAACTGTTAATTTAAATTATATAACACTCGCGACTTAACAGATGCTTTACTTTCAACAGAGAGGAATAAACTAAGCAACTAGGATTCTAAGAACCATTTTCAAAGTTATCACGTCTAAAAATCACATTTCCAAATGCTTTTAACTGCTGAATGATGTGAATAAGCATCTAGTAGGACTGTCAAAAGCCTGTAATTGGGTTAGACAACCAAAATTTATTGATTTTAAGAGATTTGTCATTCTGAAAATCTAGAGACATACATTTTGATCATTAACTGCCCATAAAAACATTAAAAATATTTTTCCACTCTGCTTTCAAATTTTTATTTACTTGTTTTTGAAATATATGCTCACAGTGTCATCTCCAGACACACCTCTAATTGTGAAGAAAAAAAAAAACAGGTATTTATAGTAATAAAGTTAAAATTCTTCTTTGATTTTTCCAAGTTTTCCACCATAGAAAAGCTTATTACAAGAAATAATAACAAAGATGTTTACTTAATCAAATAAGGGAGTTTTTAAGCTTTAAGCAATGGATTTTGATGTGGTAAGAGTGTTCCTTTATTTCCTGTGTCCATTTTTAGTATGAGTGCTGTGTCTTGGCTGTAAAAGGGCAAGTTTGGGGTCCTGTAGACAAGCTCTTCATTGCAAGCAGAGCAGGCACACGCTGCCTCAGATGGCAGCTAAGATTTCAGACTTCTAAAGAGTAGCAAGCTTCATTTTGTCATACTGCAACCACTGTGCCCATATTATTATGTAAATGAAAACATTTCAGAGAAGCTCAGAAAGGCATGGTAAGGACTGTCATGTTCAGAAGGCAATGTCATTGCTAACCTCTAAGGTCATACTAGTCCATTATCAAAGTGTCAGATCACTGTGTAGATAAGTAGATTAGACATAGTATTCCTTTATTATTATATGAGCAAATGTCAGTCTTATCTGAATAACTTTTACATGAATTACATTTTCCTTTTTTTTTTTTCTGATGTATTATTTCTTTAAATCAGACAAGAATACTAGGGATAAAAAGAGACACCTTTTTGTTGTTGTTGCATGAACTAAAACAAAACAAAACAGTTTAATCAATCTCTCCTTTTGTGTAGGACACAACATTAAAATTAATTGTTTGTATCACAATGCAACGGAATGCAGTGAAACAGTGTTGTGTATTTATTAAGTTTAATCTAGGATTAAATTACTATTACATAAAAATAGAAAGTCCTGTTATAAATTACAGATATTTTATTTGCTTCCAATCCCCTTATTCCCTGTACCAGGTGAAAGCTAATACATGTCCTTGAAAACCTAGGATAGTACACACTATGTGGTAAATGTTCAAAGCAGTTTGCTAGAAATCAGTTCTCTGGGCTCTGGTATCATTAAAAGAACTTGCCCTCCTAATTCATAATAAATTGCTCTACAATATTATATCCACTTATACTAAAGGCTAAATGTGTAATACCCTTAGAACTGCATCTCACCAGCAATCATTTCTGCTATGTGTTATGACTCACGTATTCTGCTCTACTCAGGGCAGGATAAAGCACGCTCTGTGAGCACTTTCTTGTGATACATTTGTACTATAGAGGTATTTGCCACCTAAATAAAATCTCATAATACCAACAACCAAATAGGAAACAACAAAAGCAAAAAATTTCATATATTCCAAAGCATATATAAAGAAATATGCTGGACAGTGTAAGAGCCTGATTATACATCCATTGAAATCCTAAATAACCTTTTACTAACATCAGTGAATTTTGACCATGTTCATGAGATGCTGTATCTCTCACTAGTAAAGTTGAGAAGAACGGCTAATAGTGAGTGAATTTATTCAGATTTTTCATAAATTTATCCTGACCAAAGTTTGTTTTCACAACAGCAACAAACACTTGAATAACATGGATGTAGGGACAACCAGCAGGACAGTGACACTACTTTTATCTTTTATCTTCCCAAACACAAGGAAAACAACTGGTTTTTTTCTGCTGGCCATTTGTTCCTCTAGATCCATATTCCATCTCTGATTCAGGCTTGTGTCACGGGACTTGGAAAAACATAGCATAAATCCTACAAGTACTTACACAAGAGGGTAATCACAAGAAAGATTACTTTTTTTCTTTTCCTACTCCTCATTACTTTGAAACCAGCTTATTACCTAATAGAAAAGGAGAAGCAATGGTAAAGCACTTAAGCAGACTCACTATGGATGCAGATCTGATGACAGAAGTCCTTGTTCCACCCACCTGCCAAGGCTGATCACAGACTATCCACCCAGAAGTAAGCAGGCACCTGGCCACTACAGGTCACCAAGAGTAGCCACAGCTGATACGAGTCACATTATTTGTCTGATATTTTTTCTGGAAAATGGGTTGCCCTAACCACTTTTTCTCAATTAGTCAACCAGGCTCAAGTAGAGCTGTCTTTGCCTCGTGCCCCTGCAGATGTATAGAACTATGAGTTTTCTTCATATCTAGGTTTTTTTCACATTTAAACACTCTGTAATATCTTGTACTGTACTTCCATATTTTTAACCCAGTTTCAAATGAGTCCTGATTTGATAATCATGCCTTTTTCTTTTCCTCTGTCTGATTTACCTCAAAAGAAATACTTTTCTTCCCATGTGCCCCTGTCTCTACAGTTCTATAATAGGGGCACGATCAATGCAGAAAGGCAGATACACAGAACAAAAGCTCTTACAGAATACCTCCCTTTCCATTTTAGTGAGGACTGAACTTCAGAAACCCCAAAATGAAATATAAGGAGCTTAACTTCCAATTATTCCTATGTTTGACCTAAGGCTGGGAAAGGAGAAGCCATCATATTTTTAAGCATCTTTGCCGTACTCACGTTCAGGTCAGGGTCTCACAGTTGCTTGTACTTATATTTTAGCTCCTGGGGATTCTTATGGGTCCTGCACAGTAGGCAATAACTGGAATGCAGTGCAGCCCATCCCACCCCATCTATGACACATTCTTATTTTTCCTGGTCACTCTAGGGAGCAAAAGTTTTCCAATTAGAAGCATTCATTTATCAAGTGCACACTCCCATTCTGCCAGGGAATACCTTTATGCAGTAAGCTTCCAATGGGTAATTTCCTCATTTTATAAAGGTCTTTTTTATTCCCAGTACAAAACTAAATTCCTCTAAATAGGCAAGATTAATACCTATACAATTATAAATTTTTTCTGCTTAAAACAAATGCATTGAGTTTGACTTTACTAGTTGTGCAATTCTGTGTGTATTTGAGGAGTCATTTTCTGGGGAGACGACACAAGAAAGAAATCTGGGGAAAAATACTGTCATACCTAACACAGAAATTTGGCTTTATTAATACTATGATTCTCTGTTATGGCTAAGCTTTTTTTTTTCCTGTGAAGAATGAGCACCCTATTTAGGCTCTAATAGTAACCTGTTTATTTATTTATTTTACTTACATCGAAAATTTTATTCGCTAAAATTCCTCAGAGCTTCAATGTAACATGTAGCTTGTTTTCTTTAAAGAAAGGACCTTTGCTCTTTGGTCACTGGGAAGTGTATCCTGCCATTTTCTCTGATGAATGTGAGGAAAAAAATTCTTCTTTGAAACTTTGATTCTGGCTTTGGTCGTAATTGCAACTTTTGACCTATCTGTCAGTCAATACTAAGAAAACTACAGAATACACAAAAGCATTGGTTTTGTAAAACCAGGAAAAAAGTAACTACATTGTAAAGGCCAAAATGTATCAGGTATTTTTTGCTTAAATATTACTTTTTTTAATATTGTAAGGCACCTGTTACCTAAAAATCACTGCTTTATTTCTATTCCTTCTTTCATTTCTTATAGATGAAAGCAAAATGCAACTGTGTAAATTATTCCATCAACCCTCTTTATTGTACTAATCAGAAACAAAAAGCTTCTTGGAATATGTAAAGTAAATCAACTTTATTTATCAACTTTATTCTACTGTTTACCACTGAAAGTTAGAGCAATGTCTCTGACTAGTTTCTCTTCTTGGTTATTCTCAAATAGTATTCACGCTTCAGGGCTCCTAGAGGTGTCCATCAAACACCTATCAAATGGATGAACTGATTAAGAAAATCACCAGCTTCTCAGAATCTGGTACTGCAAAGGTTTAAGAAAATGGACACAGAACACCAGGTGGATTAGATCATGGCAAGAAAAAAGCTCATAATAAAGAGATCTTCAAAAAATAAGTTCTCTTCTGCTTCTCATAAAGACCCTCATGCTCCAACCAATAAGTATTAATGCAAAATATAAATAGTATACAGTATAATGAACTGTCAATGAATAAAGATAAATAAAATAAATAGTGAGAATTGCTACATAGTATTTTGTCTGAAATATTTAAAGCATAAGATTTACTCACATCAAAATGCAATTCCTTATAAAGAGAGCTTGTGGATAAAACGTGAGCATCATAGATGACAATAAAAAAAACACCTCTGTGGCCTTCCCCTCAGTGAATGGAGGCTTCATTTCCATTGAAAAAGCCTAGCTCTGCATAGCTTGACATGAGTTTGGGTGAAGGCTGTACTGATCTCAGGTCTTACCTGCTTTGTGTCACCTGTTACACTGCACGAAAGTCATGAGAACGCGCCAAGCGTTCACAAAAACTATTTCATACAGTTTCGTTATGACTAGGCAAAGCGAAAACTTTAGTAACATGAAGTCTCTCTACTCTGACAGTTAAGATAGAGCACATTGTGGTCTTAGCAAACTTTATTGCTAGGAAGAAAGAAAAGTAAAGCAATGCTTATCATCATAACTTCTCCCAATTAATGAAGCCTGTCTGGAGTCAAGTTTCATCTTGTGAGCTATAGGTCTTAAGTGTTCAGTGCATACATTTCAGCTCTCAAGGGTCCTTTTCAAAGAATCAAAGTATGAATTTAGTCAAGCTTTTCAAAGTTTTCAGACCAAGGTTTTCCATGTTGGTATTTCCTGTCTGGGGGTTGTGGTGCAAAGGATTTGATAAAGGAGTTTCATTTTAGGACAATTTCCAAATATTGGTACTTGGGAGAAGACATACTTCTAGTCTAGACTATAGAGGAATGTTGCAAGAGCCAAGACACAAGCATAGCACCAAGTTTTCCCCTTATAATCCAGGAAACATAAATCTAGGAAAATCTCATCATTTTAGCCATACTGTTCTGGTTGCTCTTTTATTAAATACCTTACCAGAAATTAATATATTCCTTTTACCCATCCGATGGAAAAAGGAGTAAAATCTAATACACTGTACAGAACAAAATCCATACTATTGCAATCCTAATAATAATAATCCTAAATATTGCTGTGTTCCAGCTACATTTATGGTACCAGAACACTAAAAAGT
Source organism: Scolopax minor (assembly GCA_028566535.1). Classification (NCBI taxonomy): domain Eukaryota; kingdom Metazoa; phylum Chordata; class Aves; order Charadriiformes; family Scolopacidae; genus Scolopax; species Scolopax minor. Next base: position 57,697,462 of record JAOXNG010000026.1, on the reverse strand, counting down.
TCAATGACCATCACTGGACTACCACACATAAAAATCTCTGAAGATGCAGTCATGTAAGCATGCAGTACCTGTCCCTGTTTAAACTACATGCTGCCTGGGAATACAAAAGTTGTCTAAAAACATTAACTTTGTCCCACACTAATTTTTGATTTTTTTTTTCAAATCAAATGCTGTTAACTTCCCTTTTATACAGTCAGCCAAGCACTTGACCAGATAATCTTTGTCAGCAGTCAGAACAAAGTCAACTTTCAAAGCTCTTTTTAGGTGGAAAACTTAACCCATAAATACAGCCAGAATATTTATATTGATATTGCTTGCATATGGGTTTTTTTGCTACTATAAAATTAACTGGCTGTAGGACATATGTCTTAGATTGTAATATATGGAAAGGATGAAAGAAAAGGTGATCATGACATGACAGAAGATGCTCACATCAAAAAGTTCTGGAATCACACCTGGAATCTGAGCTTCCCAAAAATTCAGATGCGTTTGGACTCAAGTGTTCACTGATCTTAGGGAGGCAGATCTAATCTGTTTCTGCACAAAGATGAAAAAAATGTAGGCATTAGAAAAAAAAACTTTATTAATTACACATTGTCTTGCGCATAACTGTTGATGTCTCTTCTGTGTTAGTATTTAGTTGTTCTCTCTCATTCAGATTGCTGTTTTCCTGTTTTATATTGGCTTTTTCACACATTAATTAGATTTTAGTATTTTGAGTGGGTCACAATTTACTTTTACTCTAGAAGAATATGGAGAGCCCAACACAACTGTATTCTCAGTCATGGATTTCCACTGAGACACTGCATTGCTTCAACAAAGATATAACCCTTTCTCTAAACAGCTATACTTCGTAATTCTCATGTTTATGAACAGCCATTTCATAGTAATAAATGGTTCCAACTGATACTTGAGCCCAGTAGTGTTAGGCACTGTATTCTTGAGCACTAGAAGACAATCCAGGTCTTGGTACGACTTGGAAGGACAAGATACAGAAGGAGTAAAAGTGGAAACAGGGAAGTTAAATGGCTTTCTCAGGACCTCATGGTGCCAAATTCAATGCGTTTTAAAGAAGACAACATGACAGCTCGGGGACTGTGTTTCAGAATTGGGCTTACAGATTTCTTGTCTCGTTTCTAAAGGCCAATTCCTGAAACGTGTGGAAAACTTTTTGTGGGTTGAGGTCATTCGGCACCTTGCAAGACTGACCCTGATTTTCAGAAGTGCTGAGCGCACACAGCTCCTGTCGACCAGTCGGAGTTCACAGTACCTCTGAAAATCAATTCATGTCTAATGGCCTTTTCACCTGTCAGAAATAATTGCTGTTTCACAGGAGCATACTAATTCAGTCACTGTTTTGTTTTTAAAGGAGACCATTTATTTTTACCCTCCTTGGAAACTGATCTGCTAGGGAAAAAGATCAGGAACAAATTGTGTCCCAAAAGGAAAATAGATTTTATATGAAACACTCATTCTGCTGATTGTCAGTCATAAAAAATGCATAGTTTAATAGTTCTTTCCCTTGCAGAAAAATCTGTTTAACTAATCTCATCATATAAAAAAATCTTTCTTCTAACACTAGATAGTTAGCTGGGGATTTTCGTAACAGATGCAGCTAGATGTGGACAGGACATTGAGTGCAAACCTGCCTCTGTTTACTCT
>JAOXNG010000026.1:57663230-57682446 GCA_028566535.1 Scolopax minor | reverse complement strand
GTATTACACGATGCAGCAATGAAGAATAAGCACGTGATGCTTCCCTCATGCAGTCTTTTCTAAATCACTATATTAGAGCTCTCAAACTTCAAGAGAAAGATAACATGAAATAAAAAGCTGGCCATGATTTTAAGTTACTAGCCAGTAAGAACAGTACCCTCTATTCTTAGTGGAGCAATAGAAATGCAGAATAATTCCACTTAATGCATTAATTTAGTTGCTTTACACAGTGCAGTGGAGAGCAGTGCCTGGATCTTTTCCTCATATTCCTAGGAGAAATATATTAGAAGTGTATTCAAATGTAATTAGAAAAAGATAAAAATATTCCTAGATATTTTTTTTCCTACTAAATAATCAAGATTGTAAAAAGCAAACTAAATCTCTATCAGCAAATACCTTAAGACATCTTTAAGCAGAAGCTCCATCATTTAAAGACACTGTGGTCCAGACATCAGGACTGTTTCCTGAAAATTCACAACCTGTCATTTGGTCACACTTCAGAAGATGAAGTGATAGATAATCGAAAACGTTCCATTACAGTTAAGAAAAGAGAGCTGAGACAACCAGATTATATGTTGCAAATGGAAAGTAGTAGCAGTGCTTTAGGAGAAAATCAAATATTAATTAAAAGGCAGAAGAATCTGATTTGCACAATTCTCTGAAAGTAGTTTGTTAAGCTGGCTCTGCAATAATTTTGTTCATAGCTAGCTGTGAATCAGCAACCAAAAACCAACAAGTCTTCATTTGTTGTGATGTAACTAAAACATGTCTTTATTCCTTAAGCTCCCTTCCAACTTCTAGATAGTTTTAAAGTTATACTATCTTTTTTAGGTTTGTCTTCATATTATTAGAAAGAGAATTTGAATGCGCTATTTCAGATAAAGCAAGATATATTGAGAAATGCTTCAGACAAAATCAGCCTGAGACTTGATGTGTGTTCAAAGGACATCATCTTTAAATATGTTCACCCATTTGGGGAGAGACAGGAGGATGAGCTCATGACTGAACCTGAGCTAATGTCCCCACTTTTTTGAGCAGATCAAAATGAAATCACTACAGATAAAATTTGTGGGAAACGAAACCTCATGAGAAAGGAAAAAGACACATGGAAAAACTGATTGTGGGAAGATGGGAAGAAGCATTTTTCAAAATGAGATGTCATTCTAAAAGGAAGCATTAGCTAGGTAAAAAAATCAAAAAAGCAAACATTAAGATCTGAGAAGATCAATGGATAGAGTTGTGAATGTAGAGTTCTCATCAAAGGATTATGTTTCTAATGAGAAATGCACAAGATTAATTGATATTTTTATCAATGGACAATAAAAAGAAACATCACATCACTGGTGATAATGTCTGAAAACATTTAATGAGTGGGGAAATGCAAAGCCTGAAGAGACGTGGTCACTGTTGCAATTACCAGTCTTACAGGTTCACTGGAAATGCCATATCGCATTTGAAAGTGTTTTCCTAAATGATATGTCTAGTGCACACAAGAAATAATTTGAAAAAGCCCTGCAGTCAGGAGGTTAGATTAGATGCTGACAGTTGTCCTTTGCTGCATCACAGTCTATGAATCTCTCAATCTAATATATTTACTTCTTCCCAGTTGTAGAGCTGTACTTGACAACAAATGAAAAGTTTTGGGTTCATGTTATGAGATTACTATGTGAAATATTAGGAAGATAGGAAATTTGACATTAGGAGGTTAAATTTCAGACTTTTAGTACAGCCACCTGACAAAATACATCCAGAGAAAAACTGTATTAAATTAAGACACATAATAATTAATCCAGTATAGTGCATTTCCTCTTCTTAGAATTATAGAGGTGATGGTTGGAAGGGACCTACAGCAGTCCTCTTGTTCAGAGCAAGGCAACTTAAATGCCTCAAAGAGCAGTTGGCAGCTGCTGCCCTTGTTATGTCACCTGGTGCTACTGAGAAGAGTATGACTATGTCCGCTTTGTGGTTGACTTTCAAGCAGCTGGAAGATCTCAGATCATCCCTTAGCCTCTTTGCTACCTGGCTCTATCACTGCTTAGATACTTTTCAAACTCTAAAAACAATGCTGTCAAAGACTGCAGCCCACATATCAGTAAAAAAGGATAGTTCATTTTTTTTTCTCAGGAATGAAGTTACTTAGCTTGTACCTTTCCTCTCCTAGGGTGTATTACCAGGATAACATACAACATAAGATTTCAAAACCAAAAAGGTATCTTTCCAAACTGCCATGGCAGACTTTTCTGATTCATTTGAAGTATTAGGCTGCTCTGAGGTAAAAGTATTTCTTGTTTGCTTCCTGGTCTAAATGCCCAGTAATCTGGGGATCTATATATGCCATTGGATGCAAGAGTACAACACAAATATTATCTATGTTAACATGCTACAGGCTGTCCAGAGAAGTTGTGGATACCCCATCCCTAGAGGTGCTCAAGTCCAGACTGGATGGGGCTTTGAGCAATCTGCTCTAGTGGGAGGAGTCCCTACCCATGGGAACCTGATGATCTTTGAGGTCCCTTCCAACCCAAACCATTCTACAATTCTATGTATGGCAGAAAACACCCACAGGAGAATTAAACCTAACTAGAATTCCGTTTTATTGTCAAAGTACTGAATAAATATTGCAAAAATACATCTAGAATATTCTTCAAACCAAGACTGAAACTTCAAATTTCAGTGAATATCTGATGTTAACCTTCAGCCATCTTAGAAGATTTCTTGAAAGCTAAAAATCCAGGAATTGCAGCTGGCTTAGTAATCAATGACAGGGAAAAAAGAAAAAAAAAAAAAAGACCACCTAGGGAGTGGCTCCTCTCTTTCATCACTGCTTTTGACTGGTATATTATTTGTAACTAAGATAACTCATTTGAATGGACAGAGTTTTACATCTAATATGCATATTCAACTATGATGAATTGCGTGGCATTTTTTGAGTGGCCATAACATCTATCTTGAAGGCTTCTCTAAATTGCTGTTATTCCAGATCACCCCATGCCTGGACTGTAGGGAAGTATAGGAAATTTAAGATAAACAATGGCCCAAAGATTTAAATTATTGTTGTCCAACATCTTAAACCGCTAAGGTAATTAATTAAAAGGTAATGAAGTCTGTAAGGCATAAGTGAAAAAATGAGACAAACACAGTGCTTCAGTCTGAACTAAGACTGCGAAATGAAAATTGATTACTTAATGATTACCAAATGATTACTTAAGATGAAGATATAGTAATTCTTTTTTTCTCTAAATTCATATAGATTAAGCCTTCCCATTTAAAAATATTGTTGTTTATCATGCGCTGTTGGATAAAATGGTGGGAAAGTAACATGGATCTTCCATCTTATATCCAGGATAGCCACAAAAGTTGATCATTGTTAGTCTTTAAGATTCTGTGTTTTTGTCTACTGATGTAAGTACATTTATTTTCCAGCACTATGAGTATAAATGGATGTCAGTTTTAGCCCTGCAAAATGTGAGTGCTCTGGTGTCAGTTTGCACCCACAATGACCAGGATTGATAAAAGCATTCATTAAAAAGTATTCAAGAAAATACAAGTGACCTGTGCAGGGTACTGTGGACAAGAGAGGCTTCGGAATCAAGAAACCAGGGCTGAAAGGAGGCCACCCCAAAAATATGGACACAAATAAAGAAACACAGACAGGACAGCATGGTGGGAAATGTGCTCACACTGTTTGGGCATGAGTGGAGCCCACTCGAAGTGCCTGTGTACAAATGCACACACAGCACAGACAATAAACGGGAAGGATCAGAGGCCTGCTTGTAACTGAGGGCTACCACCATATTGAGATCATGGAGACAGGATAGGACAGCTCTCACAGCTGGAACGGTGCCACAGCTATATAAAAGCACTTTAGGAAAAACAGGCCAGAATGATAAGGGTGGGCAATGCCCTTTATGTGTCAGGGCATCAGGAATGCACAGCACCCTGCCTAGGGATAGGCGATGAGCCAGCTGAGGGCTTACGGTCTGGGTTGGGGGCAGACCATTAAGCATGATGGAATTATGAGCATCTGCTACTGTAAACATATCACCTGACTTAATAGAAGACATTAATTCTGCTGATAAACCTTACCCCATGCATATCTTTAGACCACAGTAACACTATTACTGTTTTGGACCTCCCACAACCTTTCAGAATACCCTTATGCATCAACACGTTGGCTGTCACAAAATGGCTTGTTTTGTCAAGAAATCTAATTTTTGTCTTGATAATGAATGAACTAGTTGTGGAAATCTTACTTTTTTGTTTGAAGAACCAAATTCTCATTTTCTGAACATGTACCAATAGATCAGTCAGCAAATGAACCAAATTTCTATTGACTGTTGAAGCAGACAATGAACAAGACAACCAGCAAAGCCCACCAAAAAGAAAAGGTAAAAGGTACAAGGAGTTACATGCCAAAGATGATTAATTAGAGGTCTATAAAAGATGTGCACTGGAAAAGGAAAACTAGGAATTTCTTTAGTTTAAACAACATGGAGAGAATTAATGTAAAGGGTAAATAATTTACCATTATTGTTAAATTTATGATCAAACCTAGAGTTTAAGTCCAATCAAACCCACTGAAATCTGCCTGCTCCTTTAGAGTCTATGTGCAGTGAGAATATATTTAAATTAACTAGCCCCAGACACTGTAGATTATCTACCCTCTTTGTGGGGTACTTGAAAGATGCATTATTCTTCATTTGTTCTGCTTCACAATGGCACTATACACCTTTCAAGTTTATCTATGCTTCTTTGCCATTTAACAAGCTTTTGAATGCCATCTTAGGTGCTAAACACAAACAAAACAGGAAATTATAATAATTAAGTTAAAGTTGGAGCAATTGTTCTCAACCTGTACTCATTATGAAATTTGCTGCTTCTACTGAAGACACAAAGTGCTTGGTACACATTACAAATATTCTAGCAGAAGATATTTTTTCTTGCCAGAAACCCTTTCTTATTCGGAGGAAAAAAAAAAAGATAAATCCCAAAATGCACAGAGAGTTCTAAATGTTAGGAGATAGGTGAAAATGAGCATTGTTATGTCTAGTCATTGACTTCATTATCTGTCCTGAACTTCTCCCCAGCTGCGGCAAGCAATGTGGCAAGCACTTTTGCTTCACACCTCAATTTTCCTTTTTCTAAGACAACTGAAGATATAAATATAATTTCAGATACCAAGTGTTGGGTTTTAACTCAGTCAGAGCCCAAGATTTTAGCTTTTTGAAAGATGTTGCCCATGTACATGAATGTTTCATGTGTGACTTTTATCCTCCCTGCACAGTAGATACACAGAACAAGTTCTTGAATTGACTCATTTCATGCAGGCAAACAATTTTTCCTGAAAACAGCATGAAGTAAAATTCAGAGTCTTTATATTTTATTTATATTTTTATATTTTATATAAATATATTCTATATTTATTTATTTATATTTTCAAGGAAGATAAGATGTTACAGGTGGTCTGGAGAAACAACTGAGGAAGAAATTGTGACTAAATGTTAAGTGCAGCAAAATAATACAAACCAGAATTGGAAAGGTAAGTGGGATGTCCAGAGGTTAAGACTGCACTGCACCCTGAAGACTGGAGAGACCATTCATTTATTAGGGTAACCAGGTTTTGATAGTTGAGGTTGTGGACTCCATTCTCTCACCTGCTGAGCAGGAGACTTTGCCAAGAGCCACTTCATCGGCAGCCACGACGCCGACTGATCCACTGCCACCTCATTAAACCACCATTAGATAACCAGTGTAGCACTCTGAACAAAGCAGAGGTACTTCCAAATATATTGTAAAGAAACGAAACATGAAAACACACCTGCTTCCCCAACCAGAGGTATTTCATGTAAGAAACTTATGTACTTGTATCCTGATTTTTACATGTTTCAAAAAAATGACAACATGATGTGTTGTTTTCTTATTACTCTGCTGCTTTCTGCCAGTTTCTATCAGGCATGGACATGGCATAGCTCTGTCTGCCATGCCTGGTGGCACGAAACTCCGTGTGACACAATGTGACTGGACAGTGGGTCTGCCGATGTTGAAAATACAGTAACAAAGTGTTTAAACCAGTTAAGGGTCAACACTAAAATTTCAGGTGGACTTTAAGTTCAGATTCTTACTCAAAGATACTTGAAAGTTACAGAAATATTATTTTGGTCTTGTGCTTCTTCTTTGTATCCCAAGTCAGCAATATTTCTTTTAAATTAGTCTCCAAAATAGTCAAATTCTTACTCTGAAGCCACAGAAATAACTTGTAAGTAATCTTTGTGAAATGAAAATATATTTACTCCACCTATTTTACCCTCTTCCAAGCTGTCTTTTTCTTCCCCAAAAAGCAGTTTGCTGGTGTACTCCTTCTCAGCAACCTATGCTCAACAGATACAGTATTTTGTGCTCAGAGCAGCTACTGTACACACATCTTTAGCTACTGTACACATATCTTTAGGGTCTACCTGGACCAGGGATGTGTTGTTCAGACATTGCTGCAGCCATCAACCTCTCACCACTTCAGAGCACTGTGTATCACAACATTTTGGCCACCCAGAAAGGGTCTTTGTCATTGCTCAGTTTCTGATTTACATTTCTATTATCTTGCCCCTTCTAACCTCCACCACCTACTGGAGGTAGATGAAGGTGATAGAGGTTCTCTGTCTCACCTGTCTCTCTACTGCCCCAGCCATCTTACCTCTTTGTAACACAGAGGTGCAGGAACCAAACCCAGGACCCAAAGTGAGCCGTGTATCACATCAACACAGAAAAGAGAACCGCCTGGCAATGAATCTAAACGACTGTGTGTTTGCAAAGGGTAGCCAGAGAAGTAACCCACAGAGAACGCACACAGAGTAACTCTGGTTCTGCCTACAGCAAAATGTCAGCTGCTCTAATTGTGGCACATCCCAGCAAATATTGAAGGTGAGATGATAAATACAGATCAGCTTGACATCAGCTGTCACAAGGAAAACAAATGAACTTACAGTGATGGGAAAGGTGGAGAATACCAATAGCACAGACAAACTGAGAGGAAATAACAGAGTCAGATCTTGCCTAGTTATTTTAATTGATGATCAGACAGAAATACCATGTTTAAAGAAGGGCATATAAAGCACTCTGGAACAACTGCAGCATATGTCTATCGAGCCTAGAAACCTGTCTCTGAAAACAGGTAAATATAAAGATATCTCTCCAGCATAATGCTCACAGACTCCAACAGACAGCTAAATTATATGTCATGTATTAAAATATATTCAAAGGTCTATGTTTCTGACCTTTGGTTTCTCAGGCTGTGCTTTCAGTTGCAACATTGGCTTCTCTGTTGTTACCCGCTCCTGTCTGTGCACCATATTAACCTTTCAGTTCTCCCAGCAGAACCACTTCTATGCCTCCACTGAGAGCAAATTTGGGCAATTGCTCTGGCTTAAGGTTTACTTGGGGAAAAAGAGAGAGAGAAGGAGAGAGAGAAAAGTGTATTCAAAGCCAAATCAGTTTGCTGGAAGCTGACTGTGGGTGCACAGACATTTGGGCCAGCACAGCTAAGAGGCCCGTTCATCACAGCATGATGAACAAGCAATTGAGAATATTTCCACCTCTTGTGGTTGTTGACAAAACCTTGACAATGGAGGGAAAGAGGCTAAAGTTTTAAAATCTTCCCCTCACAGACCAGGAGATGCCAGCTAACCCGCAGAACAGTTGCAGGAACTGGAAGTGCCAGTGAAGGGGACAGTTTCAAAAGCTGAGGGAATCCTTAAAACAAAAGCTGCTGAAGTAATTCCTTACTGAAAATTGGAACGGACACTTGTAACTGTGGACCATTCTCATAGCAGCTGGTCTGGAACCACTTTTCTTACTTTTTATCAAACTTTCCAGCCCATCCTTACCCTGTCTTTTCCTCACAATTGTTGAATGCTGCCTCAGTCATAAAACAGACACAAAGCAGGTATACTGCAGCACTCAAGCTGTGCCTGTTTTCAGTCTGTAGTTTTCAATTTTTCATACAATAAGTGAGTACCCTTTCCTACTGAGATACTTTCCGTTATAAATGCCTCCATTGTAGAGGGTGCTCTGGAGGGAACTGGTTCAGATAATGCAATGCTGAAAGGCAGGGGAACATTTTTCCTAATTGGGCTCTTGAGTTTGGGAAATCTTTCTTTACTGGCTGGAGGAAATACTTCAGACTGAATGTCAGGACAAGAAATGATATATAAGAAAGGGAGACTGAAGGAATCTAAGGTAGAGCCTAATTTATGACTCTTGAATAAATCTTTTTTGACTGATGGCATTCAGTCTGTTTCTGTGCTCGGCTGAAACTCCCTTAAACAGCACTCCTGTCTCCTTCGCTTGCAAAGATTTAAGAAATATGCCTCTGTCTCTTATCTTTGGTGTTCAAATGACTGTAAGCATTTTTCAGTCTAAAGAATACCGGCCCATATTAATTCCTGGTTTAATACTGTGGCTTTGTGCCAGAGATCATTTTGACCCATTATATGTAACATAACAAAAGAAGCACTGTAGAAGAAGAGTATAATAGTGAAGACTCGCAGCATTAACAAAGGATAAAAATAGTTGGGTAAAAAGGAGAAATGAAGGAAAAAGATCTTGAGACAATGTGTAGAGGACTGCAAAGCATTAACCCCACTCTTAGAGCAGTAAACAATGATTCTAGCTTTTGTTTGAAACACTTAGCAAAAACCTGAGAAAGATAAGCTGACAAAGCTCAAGAAAAGATGGAATTTCTCTTCTATTACAGAAAATAATACACACAAGATAGTAGAACTAACATCAGATATAAAGTATTTGCTGCTCTTAATTGCTTTGTGTCCTTACGTGTGGGAGGTCTGTGTCAATTCCAAACTTAACAAGATGTTCTTTAACTAAGTTTAAGAAAATGGCCCTAGAAATCCCTGTTTTGGTGACCACCAGTCTTGGGAAAACTCAGAAGTCAGTTGGCACCTGTCTGAAAACTCCTTAAACATCTAAATGACATCTACCCAGATATATACATATGCCTGAGTTTTCTATATTCTGTACAAGGGAGGACTAAATAGTCTGGACAACTTGGAAGAGCAGAACAGCAGGAGCAAAGTACATTGGCAGAGATTAACTAGTGAATGATATAGTACAGGTAATAAGAAAGAATACTGACTCCATGTATTTCTTCTATTAAAAAAACTGAGGGACGCCTTAAGTGATAATATTGTGTGTGTATCAATCAAATCATAATTCATATAGTTCAGTTGTACAACTCTTTGTAACAAGATGTTGTAGAGGTTGAAAGGGCAAACTGGTTCAAAGTAGGGTTAGGCAAAGTCATGGATTATTTTACATTTCCTGCTAATTATTAAGCACAACCTTTGAAATGCAATCTTCCAGACTGCCAGAAGTGTACCATGGGAGAATCACTCTATATTGCTAACCATTATTGGTCTAGATGGAGATAGGCTATTGGGTTGTCATCTCATATGCTGGAGGTTGCTTTAATTTTGACTATTTCAATTTCATAATTTGATGATTAGTCTACTATGAATGGAAACACTTACAGCAAAGCCCCACAATAAGTCAGAAAGCCTTTCCAAGATTTCTACTTCTAGGTAAATTATCTATACGTATACGTACATGTATGTGTGCATGTATATATTGGGAAACATAATTTCCTGTGGTTTTGGGTACCTTTTTAAAAGAAGACCAAACTGCACTACTTACTTGGCAACATTAGGTGGAGACTGGAATTACAGGAAATATTCTAGTGCAAATTATGCAGACAGCCCATACACATATCACAAAACTTCCAAATTTAAAAACTAAGAAAAATTTAAACAAGCAACTTCTATGAGCCTTATGTGCTTTTCAGGTGAACACATCTTTGATTTTGCTTTCTGATTGTACATTTTGAATTTTCTTCTACATGATTTTCATCTCTCCAACCTGACTAACATTTTGCTCCTTTTTTTTTCCCCCCCCTAATCTTATTTCTCTTCTGGCTGCTGTCTGATTCATGTGTGAAGCTCTTTTTGTTTTTTTTTTAATAGTGTTTTGCAGAGCAAGGAGAACAATTAAAATCATTCCCGCTGTCAAACATGGAAAGTTTTTTGTTTCATATTTATATGAAAACATTTCTGTCCAAGGCAATTTGGAGTACTAGCTCCAGTGAAAACATGCATATAGACATTAAAGACAATGTAAATATTGAATTGCTTCTATCTACTAATTTTATACAAATCATAGTGTTAACAATTTTTTCTTGATTGCAAGCTTGGTGAAACTTCACCAAAGTCACCCTTTTTATTTTCCAGCTAATTATTCATACACAAATCGTGTATTTGATGCAAGAACATAACCAGTGAAAAAGTATAAATATTACTGTGTCACACAATATTATCATTATTCAGGTTTCATAACTGACATACAGTAGTAGACAAAGCACATGGCTCCATTATCATTTTACCTTGACCAAAGACTAGCAAGAGAGTCTAACTGAACAGAATTATTAAAACTTCTTCAAAAATTAAATGTTAGTTAATGGAAATTGAGTAAAATGTTTATAAGTTTCAAGCCTAAAGTAAGCAAAGCTGAAAAGAGGCTGGACATATGGCAGAAATTTGGCTGTGCAGTGGGTCATAAATAACGAGCTGAATTACTTGGTTAAAGAAATATTAAAGCAGCCAAATTCAAGGTTCTCCATCTGGAAACCAAGAATGCAAGCTATTTGTCAAGAATGGTTAAAACTGTCTTGGAAAGCAGTCAATGTAGATAATTACATCAGCATAGCAGTCAGGGCAATCTGCAGTGAAGCAAGCTATCATAACACTTATGAGCATAACCTGAAGAACATCAAGCAGAAATAGGGAAAGTTTTACCTCCGATATGATTTAGCAGAGGAAAATACCTCTATATTGAGTTTTGTGGTCCACATTTGAAGAATGGATGAGGAAAATGCCAGTGGAGCAGAGGCCAGGATGATGAGCAGAAAACAAGCATTTCATAACTGGGTTTATGAAGTCAATGTAGTAAGATAGGGAAAACAATGGCTTTCTAGACTCATTCCTGAAAAGAGAGAAAGAAAATTTTGAATATTTACTATGCATAGTGTTAGCCAAATTACATTGCTAAAGTTGCTAAACATGCTAAAGTTACTGAAGTTTTCTAGGAATTAAATTTTTGATACAGACAGACATCAAAGATATTTCACAGAGATCAATATTTCACAAAGATGTAAGACTTTATCATAATGTGCACATTTTGGACTCTGAGCAGCGAGCAGTCAGTGATGTGACCCACTCACACAGATATGACCACTCACTAATTGAAATGAAGATGTACTCAAGGGCTAAGACATTGAGGGATATTTCATGTGCTATATAGATCTACAGACAAAATAGATTTTTCCAAATAACAGCTAAATAGAAAGCATAGAAGAAAGCAACTACTATAGAGTCTCTGGTTTGGAAACTCTGCTGTGCTACTGGTGAAGCAATCACCTTACTGTGAAGAGGTGTAGAAAATTCAAAACACTATTTAATCCTGCTTTTTGCAGAAATCTGTGGGTGTCTAGAACAGCAAAATAAAGACGCAATTGAGCATAAAGGGTGGTGATGGTGTCATTCATTAGTCTTTTTGCTTCATGCAAGAACAGTGACAGCACCCTGAAAACCGTGGTTCGTATTGGTGAACGTTTGCAATGAACAGGCAGGTATCTAGATGTGACAGGTGAAGTAGAGAAACCTAGTGCCAAAACAGAGCAAAAGAATCAGCTAAATGCAGGATGAAGAGCAAAGAACCAAAAATTATATCAAAGATGCAATTGCATGGCAGTTCTGCTATAATGCCTATAATAAGAGACAAACACATGTGATACAAAATTACTGTTTTCAAAGGTGCTCTGCCTGCGATTTACTTCAATAGCACAATAACTAAGACAAGTGATTTTTCCCCTTCCTTCAGTATTGACCTAGAGCTGTCACTTGTCGGTACCCATGTACTTGTAAAAGATGTTTTTAATGTTAACCCACCTAGCAGTATTCAGGAAATCGTTAAAAACTTATAATCCATTGCAGTAGACTTGTCACACTAAAGTGCTACTCTTAGAAATTAAAAGTGAAGGCTTGCCTAGCAACCCCTGGCTTGATTGCACACCAGAGCATCTTCAACCCCAATGAGAACAGAGTGGCACCACAGACTCTAAGAACAAAGAGCTCAAAGCTACATTTTATTCAGTTTCAAACATGTGCTCACACATCCCTTTTGCAAATGTACACATATAATGTGCATTTGTGCATCTTAGACATGCAGCTGTGACACAAATGTCCTGTTTGGCCTAACTATGTGTATTTCACAAGCTTCTGGTTAAACGCTCTTGACTCTGTCGTGCTGTGACAAGCAGAATCATGGCTCTGTGCGTTTACTAATAAAGGAGAAAAATGAATATATCTTATCAATTTAATCTTTTAACTCCTATATCTTTCAAAATCAAAATGTAGTACTCCAGAAGATGTATTGCAATCATCAGCGGTGTGCCGTACTGACACTTGAAATATGTATACTCATACTGAATCATCAGTGCACTCTGTGATATTTTGGAATTTAATATTTTAAAATATTTCTTCTTGACACCTTCCTGCATCAAACTGCCTACAATAATCCATAAGCATAACTTCACATTTTTTCTAGACTACAGAACAGTCTTGTTTAAAGGGCTGTACTCTCTGATGAGACATGAACACACTGACAAAATCATTTGCATAGCAATGCTACCACACAGAAGAAGATGAATTTGGGAAGCTTTATTATCTTTGACAATCAACTTTGCAATTAGATGTTATCTCAAGAGAAATTTGGAATCCAAAGCAGAGTAAGGAACAAAATAAATCCACCAGAGTCATAACCAGACAGTAGTCCAAGAGATTTGCCTCTTGCTATTGGGACAATATTGATGTAAGTGACCTTCCCAAAAGAAAACTCTTCATTAGTATTTTCAGACCATTCACAGAAACAGCACTTATTGGCATTACGTGAGTTAAATTACAGAAATGCATTGACACTGATCAGTCTTCCTCTTCATTTTCCATGAGAGTTGAGTTCAAATTGCCTTTGAAAATCTCCCCCCGTGGCAGGAAACCTTATGTCCACTGCAGTGTTTAAGTAATGTGAAACAGGCCTGAGCTGTCCTGTCTTGGGCTCTGATCCTGTCAGATTTCATGAGGTGAGCAATGGCAGGCCTTGAAGAGGAGACCTCTTCAAAGCAAAAGCAGACAGTGCAGGAGGGGGTGCTGGCGACTCAATAATTGACAAGCTTCCCTCCGAGTCGGAGCTGAGCTGAAGACTCCTCAGCAAAACGTGGAGCTAGGGGTACTCTGAAGAATCCTGTCTTTCAAATTCAATGTGAATCAAATTCTGTCCTCCTCCCTAATAGTAGAACTTTAAACGTCTGGGAGCTGTCAGGAGAGGGAAGGAACTAGTTACTATGAAGAATAAAAGAGGACACATGCTTTTCCACACTGGGGAACTGGTTTCATGGGTGGGTATTCATCTATACCTGATGAGAATCTATATATAGTGTGCAAGTCTGAAGGCTCAGGGATTTTACACAAAGTATAAAATATGTCTTTTCCTTAAATCTGTTGGTACTAGTAGCCATTCTTTAGTAGAACCACTATATTTCTATTCAAGCCATGTTTTTTACAAAAACAGTAGAGTTTATGCTGGAGACTGCATCCCAAATATACACCTTATTTATTATTTCATTTGCCCATTCTTGGGGTAATAATTTTTATATCTTTTTTTTTTTTTGGTTGTGAATTCATTCTAGCTTTTTAGGAGTAAAAATATTACAGAAATATATACCCTGAAAAGGCTTATGACCCAGACAATTTTCAACCCAACAGTTTCACAGAGTCCAGATGCAATGGCCTGTGCAGAATGGACATTGCAGACAAAAGCTTGGAAGCATAGCAAACTGACATGCATAAAATTTCATTGCAGCAAAATGTTTGTGACAGATTCCCTCAACCCTTTTCTACTTTCTTACTGAAGTAAGAAACTGATTCCCATTCATTCCTCATGTTCGCTCAGGTGACCATCTACAGTGAGTGATACCACACATGACAGTCTGGGTGGGAAAACAATACTTTTGCATTTCTTTCCCAAAGTTCATCAATCTGTCCAGAAGCCTAAAGACCAGCAGAGACCCCAAGAAGACAGCAAACACAAAGCCTTGCAGACCTGTAGCTAGAAAGTGAAAAGATTAGCCAAGAAAGGCCCAGAACTCTTAGACAGAGCACACGTCACCTTTCAAAACTTGTTATATTTTTAACGAATAGGTTATAGTATGTTCCAAACATCATAACAACTGGATTAGCACAGAGTACCATAGACAATAGAAGGGAAAGAACCTCATCTGCTGAGAAAGCTCCATGTCCAATGCCCCTTTGTATAGCTTATATTGTTAGTCTTTAGACAACCTGTCAGTAAGAATTCCCTAGCACAGCTATATTCATGGATAACACATTCATCTATTAAAGGCAGATGTAAATATCAAAAATGTTTTCTTAAGTGGTCTACTGTTGGTTTAGCTAAAGGCAGTTAGCACTTCAGAGCAATGTGGAGTTGGGCTTTCAGAACATTTGCAATAAAATATTTCCTTTTCAGCTTCCTATAGTGTGCTTTTCCTGAACCACAAACATGCAGCATAAATGAAATAGTGGTGACAGATGCACTCAATTTTGCTATGGAATTGTCAGCCTTATTTTTTTTCCCCAGTGTCCCTTTGCTTATGGATCCCTACTGTGTTTTGAGCAGAAAATTATTCCTTCCTAGAGAGCCATGCGTATCAGACTTCTATTTTTTTTTATAAGAGTTTGTTTTCTTTCCTCTACCCTAACGAGAGCCCAACAAGTCATGCACTCTCATCACATGGTGATTACAATTAGTGTGTAAGACTGGAAATGCAGTATGAGTAATGCATCATGTTCAGTGTTAAACAAATCTTCTATTGAAAACCAGAAGAAAAATGCTATCCCAAATATTAAAAATAAGCAAAACTTTAGTAGATTAATTGATAGCAGTTTGGGTCCTTCCTGCAGTTAGCTAATTCACTCCTGATTCTTATCTTGTGAAAGGCACAGCCTCTTTCAGCAATTTTTAATCTGACTCAGTGATGTTTCTGGTTTTCATGGACTTGCTTTTCATTGGAATCACAGTGAAACAAATTCTGTCTGAATGATATAGAGATGGAAACAATGCCAAAAAAGTATTCGATCTGAAAGCACGTTTTCTAACTTTCCTTTCTCAATATCAAGATTTGGAACAGGGATGAGTTTTATATTGCTCTTTGAGCACTGCTGCTTCTGGCACACATGCTGGTGCCAGTGTTCTGGGCATTTATGGACTCTTGCTCTTCTTATAGTAGACTTTTTACAGTCATTCCTTAATTTCCCTTTATTCTCTTCTCTGTAACAGTTGAGGGGACACAGGCTTTGTTTCTTAAATTTTGAAAGAGAGGAAATGTAGAGTAAATGTAATTTGAAATTATGTCTTTAGCATTTTTAATACTACATACTTCTGATGTAAACGTTTACAAGTCAAATGTAATAATGTACTAATGTTTTCTTTATGCTATAACTGAGAACCTCCTGCTTGAGGTTCCGAGAAATAACTGAGAAATGATCCTCACAATATACTCTCCAGATACTAAGATAAAAACCCCTTTTTTATTTACCTCACATAAATCCACTAGTCTCCAAAACTTAAATCTCCAAGGCTTAAATCTCACATTCAAAACTTAAATATAAGTTATAAAACTTGGCTAATTCAGGTACACAGACAATTCCAGAGAAAGCTAAACACAACATAATGTGAATGAAAGTAAGATTAGGCCTTCTGTATTCAATTTTTTAAACAAAAAAACCCCAAACTAAATTTCATAGGAAAGGTGTCTGTCAGCTGTGAAGTTTCTTAATGTGTTTGTTTGTTTTACAAATATATTAGAAGAACAAATATAGTATTTTCTTTCCAATAAGCCTATTCCTTTGACAATTATTTTATATCACTGGTTGACTACTCGGCATGCCTGCCTTTTGTTAGCATCATTGACAAAGGAATACACACGTCTGGGGTACCCAACTGTGTATTATCTACACTACAAATCACCCGTCTTCACTCGTTAGTTCCTGCATTGAAACACACAAGGGAGCTCAGGTGTTCATATCACCAAGGCACGAATTCTTAAAACTGTTTTTTCTTCAACTGACTGGTGAACTATCGTGGGTGAACGCGAAAGCAAAAAAGAGACCTGGTACATTTGAAACAAAAGTTGACACTTTTCTAAAACAAAGAACATGGATAATTGCTTACAAGTAATACTGACAGTTGCACAATTACATGTGAAAGAGTTATATTACACAATCTCTTACATAACACCTAATCTTAACCTAATTCTGCTCCACTGCGTATGCCTTATACTGAACTATCGTTGTCATTTAGGAGGAAGAATATCCCCATTTAAATAAAATTAAAAATTGGATGTTACAGCTCTTGAATTATTCAGGAATCTGATGAAAAAGCAACATTTCTGGTTTTACTGAGGTTTATTGTATTTAAGACATTTTTGCCATAATATAGTTTGCTATCTTAACTCCTGGGATACTGATGTAGATTATTAAATTGTGCCTGAAGTAATTTCTAATGGTTCTAAAAGGAGGGAAAAAATGAGCTCCTTAACAGAAAATCACAGTACATTTACCCTTCCCTAGCCCTTGATTTTCTTTTTCATCAGTATATTCCCAATGGATTTAAAAGCATTAAAAGATTTAAAAGATTAAATATTTCCATAGGCACTTTCACCAGTCTCAGCTACCCCAAGAGTAATTTTACCCCTGTTAAAAAAAAGTGCCTCACTTTTGGTGTTTTCAGGAGCCCCAATTCTGTGTCATTGAAACACAGCTGAGTACTTTAAACAATTCATCATCTCAAAAAAAGATCTGCCTTGGTCAGTTACTAGTTTCCATTATTGTTATTATTGAATGTAAACGTTAAAATGCATTATTGTGCACATTTTATAACCTCTCATCCTCTTAATATCTGGAACCACTTATCTGTTTCTAATGTGTATCATGCTTTCTAATGGAGACTAAGGTCTTCTCTTACATCTGGTGACAATATATCAATAGGAGCAGATTATAAAGAGGAGAGGTGGGCTCCTTAAGAGATTCTCCATATGTCTCATTCCATACACATGTAGCTGTTGAAAGAGATTTGTATTCAGTCAGACTTATCTGAAATTCTACTGGAAAGTCAGTTTGTAACTGTAGTCTCTAAAATTTTGCCCCATCTTCTGCAAAACGCAACCCAGAAGAAGCCTACAGTACCTACTGAAGAGCCTTGAAATATCCAGCCTCTGCTCCAGAGTTTGGGGGAGCTGCTCAGAAAAACATTGTGCTTTTGTAATCCAGGAAAAAGTAAATAGTCCTTTCAATGCTGTTGTCACAGGACAATAAGCATGAAGTCTTGATCTAATATGATCTCAGTGTTTGTTAGTCTGGATGATGATTGATCAAACAAGTTAAACTTCTCTCTGGCTATCATTAAATATAATGCAGCCTAGAAGTGATAACAAGGTAGGTCTTTGTGGCTGAAGCATCCTCTTCCCTGCAGTTACAGAAAGTTAACATTATCATCAGCTGAGGTTAGAAAACCTAAAGAAATTCTAAACCAAGTAGGAAAAGAGTCTGCTAAGGATGATTGTGATCTATACATTTACAAACTGTATGTTCTGTTAAGATGAGGAAAGCACATTTTTTTCATGCTGCTGTATAACTTATTGCTGTAGGATGTTGTCAAGGCAAAAGAAAGAAATAATCAAATTAACAGAATATTCTGTCAAAGCTATCACACATAATGGTCCACATATTTTTAGCTGAAGGTGATTAATCACTGATTATCAAAGGATTAATTATTCTTACTCTTTTTTCTTCAATAGCATTCACTGTTAAAAACTGGATTCTGGGAAAGATTAATTTTGATCTAACCATGGATCACTACCATGTTGCTCAGATCACTACCATCATCTGAGAAAAAGAGAAAGATCATAAATACTGGAGAAAAAGCAAAATCAGGATTCTCCTTCAAGGGACAGTGCACCTCAAAAAGATTACATCACCCCTCCATTTTGGTGCCAGACAGTATTTGGTTTGCATTACGAAATGAGATGTGAGCATGGAATGTTGAAATGACCTTTTACTGTGAAAAAGAAATCTTATATCAAGTGCGTCAAGTGAATATTGCCCAGGTCTTCTCAGCTGATTATGTGCTAAAGGACTACCAGGTCTTCAAAGTCCTCTGTCAGCCACCATCATTTCTTTCATACTTTCACATCTGCAGCTGCCATCCTTGTAAACATCCTACAACATCTACCAGAGACCCTCATCCTCCCAGCAGGAGCCAAAAGCTGGAGCAATAAGCTGTACCAATATTTTTTCAGGAACAGATGATTCATTGCTTACGCACTGGAGGGCTGAAAACTATACTGGACATTTCTTGGTTAAATGTACGTTCTGTGACTTAATGTGAATATACGTTGATTTAGTTTCACTCTGTATGAATTTATGTCACTCAATTACAGGAATAAAATAGGCTTTGGTTTAAAAAAAAAATTGTTGGGACAGCAGCTATTGAAAGACACAAACGCTATCTCTGTAGCCTTGTAGATTTTTCTAATGTAAAGGCAAGCTTCAATTAGCTTAGCATGATATTCAGGTCATAACTGTCATAATGAAAGAATGAATCATTTTCCATTTCAGGAGAAAGGGTAACAAAAAGTGTCTATAATCAGTGACGTAAGTTCAACTTGTTGATATACTGAGAAGGACTTTCGTTTGAATTGTTTAGGTTTCAATCAGCCTTATTACTTTATTAATCAGACTAAATCAAAGTTATTACTCTGCCTTTTTAATCACTGTAGTTCTCTTGGTATCTGTTGAAGGACCCATGAGGGAAGGAGAAAGGTGATAATTACAATAAATTTTTTTCAGTCACAGTGAGTCCTGAAATTGCCCAAATCATGTTGCAAGGCACTGGAAACTCAAATTCCCAATGCTTTCAGGAATAGTGGCCCTTTTTTGCTGTTTTAGGATTGTATGAGGACACTTTATACCACTCTGAAGTTTACACCATTCATCAATAGAGTGATCATACACCATTTCTTTTACACAGCAGAGGGAAGGGGGCG
>JAOXNG010000026.1:57645827-57663130 GCA_028566535.1 Scolopax minor | reverse complement strand
TATCACTCCCCATAGTAGGAGTGTTTCTATGATTGAATTAGATGCAGATGAACAACATACACTGTAACTAGTATGTAACTATGTAACATACACTGATGATATCCCTTCCCTATTTGCAACTGAGAATCTACAGCGAACTTTTTTCAAGCGTCTTTGTAATGCTTATAATATTTGGAAGTTTTTCTATCACAGTGAATGACAACAGAACCAAGTCCAATATATTTTTAAAATAACGTACGTAACGTACTGTAAAACAGAAGACAGATGTCAGCTCAGAGGGTACTCCTGATAACCTGGACATCATATATTTAACTTAACGAATAAAATAACAACTCCAATGTCTTATATAGAACACAGGTACAAAGCAATTCCATTTTTGTGTTACATTCAAATGACTTTTCCCTGGGCTGCAATGGAAAATGAGAGGAAGCTACAGCATTGCCTGAGCAAATTAATTCTATTATTTGGGAACTGCTTTTCTCTACCTCTAGTTCTTAGAACACATTCTCCGTGAATGCCATGCAAGGAAATTCACAGCACTTTGTGGAATATCTTATTAACTTAAATCATACTTCAACTGAGAATTTAGGTTTTCCTGAATGTCATCTATGAGGCAACACTAAAACACAAAAAGGTATTTTTAGCCTTAAGCATGTATGTGGTTCTGCTGAAGCCTTCCAGATCAATCACATGCTCAAACTTAAGTAAATGCCTAACAGCTTCATTAGAGGAAAGCCAGAAGAATACATTGACTTTATGATTTCTGATGGTCTTCCACACAGAGAAGAAAAAAACAAAAAGTAAAGAAAGAAAGAAATAAGGTAATCATCATCTTCATATAGCCGTAAAATTTTGGGAAGATGAATTTAGAGCTGTTTGTTTTTTTTTTTTTAATGCATAGCTTCATACTGACAATATTTCAGTTGGTTTCTGCCTTTCTACCTCTAACAGTTCAGTTAAAGTTTCTGGTTTTTGAAAGCAAGTGGACAAAGAAATTCTTTATAACAGGTTATCCTACTGTCGTGAGTTGACATTTTCACAGAAACTCACCCTGTTTGCAAGCTGCAAATCCATTGTGTTGTATATGGATTGGGAGCACACACTGTACCTTTGCACAGAAGGGCAGGGACACAGTGGTTGTGTGACATGCAGTTCTCCAATACTTTCTCTGTGCTTTTCAATGTGTATCTTCAGGCCTTATTTATTGGAGGGAATTCAAATCCTCCTGGTAGACTGAATCACTCATTTTCTCAGGGGCTTTTCAGTCAGGGTCTCGGTACTCTAGAATCTGAATACTTTCCAAACCTTAATTAATGTATTGTTGCACAATCCTATGAGAAAAGAGGATTATACTTCCCAATTAACAAACAGGGAAGTGAGAAAATGTAAGGTAAAAGCATCCATGACATCAAACGCCTATTCTAATATACTGATATCTGAATTTTCTTAGAGTACTGAACCTTAGATAGCACCATATATTTTAAAGGTAGACTCCCTTTGGATTTATCTATAGCTGAGAATAAAAGATAAAATGTTTTTTAAAAAAAGATGATGCTTTCTAGAAAATTATAATTAATGTGTAACAATTTTGGTTTAATTGTCTCTCTTGCTATTGCAAAAACTCATTGATAGTTAGAATTTTTTTCCACGGCAGCATATTCATTGGCTTCAGCTGTGAAGATTTCCTTTCTGTTCCACTGGATTTCTCCTTCAGTCATGGCAAATCTATCCATTTCTGCAGTAAATCAGTCAGACATTATACAGACAACAGCTCATCACACTTCATGAGCTTTGCTAAGCTGCAAAGGATCTTTATCCGGTGAAGCAGGAGGAAAATATTAATTATTAAGCCAATTGATGGTGATATAAAGTGTATGACACATGTAAAAGTTTGGACAGTTAGAAGAGCTCTCTCTGTGATACATACTTTAATGGCACAGATTTTCATTTCCAATCCATCAAAAGGTGTCTCATAAGCACTAAAGATGGATTTCCAAGATAGTCAATGCTAATAAGTACTCCTGTCACAAGATTTCATCAGAGAAATACAATTAGATGACATTATCAGGCACTTAGAAAATATAGGTGAGGTGGAGAGGCTGTAACTTATTGCAGGCTACTTTCTTGATTTCATTGTCTGACTTGGCACAGGTTTCGGTGTCTAAACAAATAGCATTATAGGTGGGGCAAGGGAGGAGACAGTGGGATTGTGTCTATTCATTCCCTGATAGATTAGAAATAGAAGTCGCTGCCAGTAAACACGTGGGAGCTGTATGAATTAATTGGTCTGAATTGCTTTTGCATATTCTTTTTGCTGAACAGAAAGGTTTTTCCCCTTTGTTTGGGAGCTGTGAAGACGAGGAAAGGACTCTTCTCTCACCAAGGAGAAAAGACTCATTGATGTAGGAACAGAACAAAACGGTAAGCCAGGACAAAATCCAGGCCAACTGCAAATCTGGTGGCTCCAGCTGTCTTGTATTAGATACACTGTTCAAACTATGTCCTCAGAATATTAAAATTCTTAGGTTGTAAGAGAAAAATGAAAATATTCTAATCTCATATACCTGGAAGATGACCACCAAAGAAAATACTACT
This sequence comes from Scolopax minor, assembly GCA_028566535.1. Classification (NCBI taxonomy): domain Eukaryota; kingdom Metazoa; phylum Chordata; class Aves; order Charadriiformes; family Scolopacidae; genus Scolopax; species Scolopax minor. The sequence continues at coordinate 57,660,535 of JAOXNG010000026.1, read as the reverse complement.
GCACATTCCAGCTAACTCTCATAACTCAGAAAGCAACTAGCACCAGGACTGCATGAAACTGAGTTTTTTCATTAAATTTCTCAGGCTTTTTTTTTTTCTATCTGTTCCTAGTATTGTGAAGTATCTTTTATAAATAAACTGTCACTGAAACAGAGTAAAAAATGGGGAAATGGGTGGAATATTTTATTTCTTACCTTCATAATGGCGATTTTACCACAAATCCTGATATTTTTCTTGACTGAATCAGAAAATAACAAGCAGTCTCTATGGCCTTTACCAGGACAGATTCCAAAATTAGTTCACTGGAATCATGAAAATTATTTGCATATTAAAACAAAAGCAAATGATGTTGCTTTTCTCTGAAGTATTGTATCATTGTTTTGTAAACAACATAATTCTCATTAGACTGACAGGGTGGGAAGGATTTGTATATTTATACTCCATGTGGTACAAGTACCAATATTGTAAATCTGTACAGTTCAGTAATCCGTGTCTATTGACCTTGTCATTCTAATTCCACTGAGAAAGTGGAAACTGTATTTTCACATCTTTTATTTACTCACAGGCTGAAATTAGTTCTACAGCCTATGGGCTCCCTGAAGCTACTTCTTTGAGTCACTGAATTGCTTCTGCTTTGTTATTGCACATTAGAAATTAAATAACTGCCAAGAGCGGTTGCTTTCTGACCGATACTGCGGGCCAGATAGAGTTATATTAAAACATGTTACAAGAGGTGTCTTCAGAATAAAATGAGTATAAGAATGTTTAACTAGCCATTACGGATGAGAGCAAACTGCACTTGAGCTGTATTTAATGCTGACCCCAGAAAAAGGTTCCAACTTAGGTTTAAAATCGTTTTTATTAACTGTGTCAACATTATTTGCCTGTATCTTACTGGAAAATTAAACTACTTTAGCCCGAAGCAATTTTGAGCCATGCTTGAATAAAAATGTAATTTATAGCTGCTCTTTAGAATACATTTTAAAATCAAAGTGATCAAAAATGTAGCAAATTAGAGCATAACAACAGGATCCAAGATTGTTCCTAAACTGTGCTCAGCCACATCCCAGCTCTGTGTTAGGATGAGAAGAGCTGAGCAGGGAATGCGGGAAGAGGATCAGAGCTGAGCAGCCTCGAGCTGGGCAGCCTGTAATTCGTGTGACAGGAGCACATGCACCTCTCTGCACATCACCACAGAAAAGCATCCTAAACAAAACCTCTCCATCAGAAAACTATTGAAACGCTGGCTTAGAGACAAGTAAAGGCTGCACAGAAAGGCTTTTCCAGATCAAGAATTCCATTGGTATTTACCCAAATTTCTCAACTGAATCTACTCTAATGGAGGTGTTTTGACTTCTTCATTGTCAGGGACTTTCCAATGTCATCTCATTCTCCATTTCCATGACAGGCTGGTGCATTTTTTATCTTTTTTTCTATCAGCTTATAGTAAGTATCCATTTAAACTTTGTATGCTGCCTGTTGCAAGCAGTTTTGTAGCAATAATAATAATTTGAAAAGCTATTTGGTTAAATTCACTTTTAGCACTCTGGAGCTCCTAGTACATTCCGTGCACACACAAACAAAATACCACAGAATGCATCTACTTTTTAAATAACCATTTCTATAAGCATTTATACATATAAAGCACTGGCAAATGTTAAGCAATCTTTACCCTTGGCAATGTTATCTTCATTCTAATCAACACTTTCACAAGTCATAGAGCACCAAGAAAACACACTGATATCCAAGGCCATAATCTTTGGAGACAGATACTTTTCTGCCTGTGCCCACTCTCGCGGGGATTGCATGCCAGGCTGATACTGTACATTCTGAACACTTTGAAGTGAAATACTAGCAAAATATTTCATGTTATTTCAAATTGAGAAGGACAATACAGCTTTCTTGAATCAGTGTGGCCATTTTCCAATGTTAATAAAATTCTCATTTCTGTAACACATAACCCTGAGCCACACAGCCCCTTAAGTTCCAAATTATCTCATGAAAAATCTGACATACTGAGTTTTATAGGCCTAACACAATTTTAAACTCAAAAGAAATAACAGTGAACCATACACTGTGAACATTTTTAGAAACACATAAGACAACCACAGCTGTTTAGCTCTTTTCCTGCTTGCAAAGAGCTTTATTTTTCAAATTTAATCCAACAATCATGGAAAATCTCAATAGACAGTAATATTAGTAAATGTATTACGTTAGTATATAATATATTTATGTCACATTTGCTTCTCAATGATAATAAATCCACCAACACCATCAAAATGAAACAAATATTAAAGTATTATCAGTTTACAGATATTAAAAGTTTAAAGCAGCTAAATCTGGAAGTTATCATTATGATAACCTGGAGTTATCATTATGAATCTATTTGCCATTGAAAGTTAACTATCTGTACCACACTAATAAACACAATAATAGTGTTTGTGAGATGCTACTGCATAATTAGGTATCAAAAGCAAAAGTATTAGAATAACTACAGATAGAAAGGTTTGGGGTTTAATTTTTCCCAAAGGGGGAAATTTATACTTCTAACACATAATAAATATTCACTATTTGAAAGAAAAAATACTTGAAACATTTTTGGCAAAACTACAAGCACATTCTATAGTACTGAATCAAAGCTCTTATCATATGATTCACTAAAGATGTGAATGAACAAACACTATATTTGGAAAAATCATTTACAGAAGTTAATATACTCCTAAGATTTCAGCAGTAATAAAGATCTTCTGTATTAAAAAAACTGTTTTGTGTAAATTAAAATATCTATGGTGGCAATCTTCACAAGAAACCATCAGATCTTATTCTCAATTCATTAGGTAAAGAACTATATTATAATAGTCATATTATTTTATGACCCATTATTTACGACTTCCGTATACTGAAAACCAGCACCCTGGAGAAATATTTGTTAACATACTGGCTCAGATCCGTCAGCCATGCCTGGTCATTTCATAGCTCAGAATTACATACAGAGCTCCTCCTTGTTTGTGCTCTGGCTCTCCTGCTTTCATCTGTGAAGATCTGAAAGCCACATAAAATCTGAAGGAGCAACTTATGGCCCTCAAGACATTCTACCCAGATCTTAAAGAGCTCTGGGTCTTTTCTCCCCTTTGTCAGCTCACTGTGGAAAGTGGCATAAAGGTCTTCTTAAACACCTCCAGCTTTCTGGGGGACCAACCTTAACAAGCAGCAAGACAAACTGTAAAGTCAAATTCTATCAGTGAGGTAAGATTCAAGGTTGCCAGAAATCTTGCAGAAGTCTGAAGGAGGGTTCTGAAGGAATCAGAAATTGATGCAATAATATTCATACTCTGGCTACCTTCATTTGATGCCCCACAAACAGGGAGGCAACTCCAATCCTACAAACATAATCTCCAACCAGGGCTGAAAGAGAATATGCTGACATGATTCTTTGTCAGGACATGTTTGCAGTAGTATCAGAGAATCTGAATACCATGCTGAAATGAATATCAAAAGGAGGCAACATTAGGCCTATTATTACAATAAATTACATATAAATTAGTAGTTTTCCGGTGAGAATTTCTTCATTATTCTGCTGACTGATGAAATTATATATAAAAAGCCCAACTTTCTAGGCAGTTTAGAAACCTCTGGATATTTTTACCACTAGTGTTATGCCTACCCCAACATCTCCGTGACTGATTATTCTCAACAGGCAAATGCTTACAAATGAGACAAGCGAAAGCCAAATATTATGGTATGGAGGAGGTTTTTCCAAACTCCCAAGGAAGCAACAGAAGGGGGACATTGGAATATGATTATAAATTTAAGAACAACCAGGCAGGAAACTGAAATTCTATTGAAATTCTATTGACATATGCAGATAAGGAGGAAGAAACAAGCATGTAAGTTTAAACAATTTGGATATACGAAGCAGGTAATACTTTGCTCAGTGCAGCTAACGCAGTAGACACCCTGACAATGAACAAATTCTCATTCAGCCCATAGTAATAGCCCTGGTGGCACAGGTCTAAGGTGGCTGAGCACACTGAGAATATCACCCTGAGAACATAGAGGAATTGCACATCCCTTTTTTCATTGCTCCATGCCTGCCACTTGCTCAGCAAATCTCTCCATCTATTGTCCTTCAAGCCCACCCTTGCTTCCAATGCACTGTTTGGAGGAAAGCAGGGGGCTAGCAAAGATAGAACAAATTTCTGCCATAACCAGACAGCACTCTGGAGCTGAAGTATCAAGCTGTACGTTCACCTCCTAGATTTGGATGCACTGATAAATTCTCCACATCTACAATTGGATTTAGTTCTGTAAATAGAAAATAGCTGCCTGCTGAAATTCCAATGAATGATGTTTTTATCAAACAAATTCTGCTATTTTTCTGAGACTTGCTACTAAAATACAGCAAGAATAATTTGCCTTTGTCCTAGTCCATAGTAACAGCAAGGTTTGCAGACTGATCTGCATATCTTGGTACAGTGACTGCACCCCTCTGGGTAACGGCACAGAGAATGCTAGACACTTAAATCAACACAGAAATTGTGAAAATGAGTGGTGATTTTAATACCTGAAGTGACCAAATGTGCCAGACTTGGTCTGTGGGAAGTTCCTAACATGGACATTGGAAGTATCTCTGCAGTTAGTAGTGATTGTTGGTGAGCTATGGGTGAGCAAGGTGGCTCTGATGGTACTGAGAGGCAGATTGAACACCAGGGGAAGAACATCTCCACTTATGTAAATATGATTTCATTTACATAATGAATTGGAAATGAAGCAGAACATTTTGAAGATATTCATCAGTATGGCAGTGGAAAAGTCTTCTCTATTTCATGTTGCCAGAGATTGCATGAATAAAACCTGATAGATGAGCAACCACAACATTTTAAGAGTGAATTGTCTAAAATGTTTCTCTCCAGGAGAAAAATTAAATCAGCATAAGAAAGAGAAAGTCAGTCAAATATATTAACTGCATGGGTCCTTGTAAAATAAGCAAATAATTCTGTGGAAAACAGAAAAGAAGAAGAAAAGGAATTAAAAAAAAGATCAATTCTATCATTGCCAAAAACGAGGAAATACAGATTTCTCAGGTACATAATTACAAACATAAACCACATGTTTTGCTCCTTGAGGTCCTAGGTATACTGCAATACACTGGGGTTTGCAATATTACATCAGAACACATAGTTTCTTTGTGTACTTGTGTGTTGAATTGCTTATGTTAATAATATTTCTTACAGATGACCATACAGAACACCAATAGGTCTCCAAACCATTTAAATCATATAAATTGTGAAAACATAAATAGATCTTCTTTGAAACAGTAATAAAATCATATGCTTGATTTTAATTCATTGGATTAAAACTGCACCCTAAAGTGAAGAGCCTTCATTTGACATGTGGTTAAGTATAATTACTTGGAAGCACATTTCTTATAAAATTAAATCTAGCTTTTGGTATGATTACAGCAATTATTACAAAGCTCTGTTCTTAGGTTGTATCTCCAAAACAACATTTACAACATCATACCTCAGATCTTAATTTTTTGCCTCCAAAAATTTGGAGAAAATGCCAAAATAACATCATGTAATTCCAGCAGCAGCAAAACAAAACTAAAAGTCAGATTGAAGTGAAGGGCTGTCAGTACAACTACATACACCATGGGTACACTTGGAATACAGTTCACTATCACACAAAAGAATGTGTTCCTCACCTTTTTGTCATGAGAAAATAAAATTATTCAAATTTTTTATTCATACAAACAATAGAGGCCATTAAAAAATATGATTAAAACAACGACAACAAAAAAAAACCAACACACAACAGTTGTGGAATAGCTTTAAAAGAGAATTGTATTAAATTGTTGCTAGTATAAAGGTAACTTCCAGAAATCAAAATTTTGGTGTAGTTGTGGAAAACAGAAAAGAGGATAAGTCTAGGAAGTGAAATATAAAGTCATAACAAACTACTAAAAAAGATTTTAAGGAACTTTTTATAAAGATGTAAAAACAAATAATAAAATCTTTTCAGCATCACAAGCAGGCAGTCTGCCAAAGACTCTGTAGGACCAATAGATGATTGAGGAGCTGTAAAAGAAGACAAGGCCAAAGCTGAACAGTTAAATTAATTCTTCATATTCATGTTCTCCAAAGATGAGATTAGACTGGTTTCCACATAGGAACCTTTTTTATAAAGGAAGAACTGTAGGAATTATCTGCAATTGCACTCCCAGTCAAAAAATTCTTAGAACAAATCAATAAAATGAATAGTAACAAATCACCACAATGACATGATATTTACCTATGAGTCAAAGAAAGTCAAATATGAAATTGCCAGATGATTAATACTACTGGAAGTGATCTCGGTGCTGGGGAAATCAATGGCAACAAAAGTAAACCAGTTCTACTGGTGGATTTCAGCTGGAGTAGAAGATACTCACGAGTAAATCTGAGTTCTTTATCAGGAAAAAAAAGCAATGGAAACTAAATTTTAAAAAATCAATAGACCTACAGGAAAAAATGACATAATGAGAAAAGTTAGCTCAGCTTTTGTAGCATGTTATTCTGCCTCACAAACCTGTTGGATCTTTTTGAAAAATTCAAGAGCATAGTAGCATGGGAAAGGTGGCTGACATATACTTGAATTTTCAAAAAGCTTTTAACAATGTTCCCCAACAAAGAATCTTATCGTGGAATCACAGAATCGTCCAGGTTGGAAGGGCCTTTTAAGATCATCTAGTCGAACCATAAAACAAACAAAAAAACCCAAAACAAATGAACAAAAAAACCCACACACACCAACACTAAACCACTAAATCATATAATAGGAAAAGCATTCCCTTAAGATTCTTGATTTGGTAAGGGATAAGAAATAAAAAATAATAGTTTAAAATATTTCTTCTGTGAGAGGACTTTTCCAGAAAACCCCAACAAGGATGTGGATGTCTCTTTAATTCAGAGTTTATATGCAGAATCTGTGGATGTTGAAGAAGAGATGACAAATTTTGCTGACAATGCTAGATTATTTAGGGTTATAAAAACAAAGGCCAGCTGCAACAAGCTGCAGAAGGTTATCATAATAATGAGTGTCTGGACAAGAAAATATCTGAAGGAATATCAACATCCATTAATGCAAAACAACTATTACTCTGATGAGTTTAAATTAGCTATGTTCACTCAAAAAAAAAAGTTTTGGGAGTCTTTATGAACACATCTATACAAGCTTCAGCTCAATACTCACAAGAGGTCATGAAAGCAGCAGAATGGTAGACATAACTGGAAAAAGAATACAGAATAAATCTTCTTGAATATTGAATGCTGTTCTACTCACATCTGAAAATGGACTCTGGGGAATTAGACAAGATACTAAAAAAAGTGTGTCTGGGATGATAAAAAGTTGCTATTTAACGAGGAGAGATGAAAAAAGACTAGGTGGAAAAGAAAGACCCAGGAGATTAATATGATGAAATCTATAAAATATTGACTGGAATAAAGAAAGTACACAGAGAACTGTTCCCTGGATCCCACCATGAAGGAACTTAGGAGTCTTAGTTATCAAGCAGCAGGCTTAAAGCAAACAAAAGGAAACACTTTTCATAAAGCACATAATTAAACTGTAGAACTCGTAGCTACAGGATGTTGGAGATGTCAAAAGCTTAGGTGGGCTTAACAAGCAATTAGAAAAACTTATGGAAGAAAAAAATTTCATCAAAGGCTATTACATAACACACACACAAAAAAAAAATGTTTCCCACTCACAAAGTCCCTGAGCTATGGTTTGACAGAGGTTAGGAGCAACAGCAAGGAAAGTTCTACTTTCTACTCCCCTGTTCTGTTATTCTCTCCCAAAGCTTTAGCCACTGGCCACTGCCAGAATCCTGGTCTAATTAAATCTTCCTACGTGTTCTTACAGTTACGCTCATCACTTTGTTTCACAGGGGGTTTGCCTTTGATCTTTGAGATATTCACTTGATAAGAAGTAAAGTTACTAAAATAAGAAGAATGATTACTCTGTAAATGTATTTTTCCTATAGACGCTTGGTGAAGCAGCCCTTTACCCAAATTAAATGTCTATCCTAATTTGCAGAAAACACCATTATCATTTGTAGAAGTCTCAAGACAGCTTTATCTGGCAATCTGTATCAAATAGGGGTTATTGCCCCTGTAACCTGCGTTTTTCTGCAATCTGTTTCTAGGTGCATCTCTGGACACCAACTCCCTGTTTTACAATGAAGCAGTTTCCATCACTTTGGGAACTCCAGCTGATAAACTAAAGTTTAAATATGGAGAGCTACTCTGAGGGAGCAGCCCTCAGCTCCTGAAGAACTTTTTTTACTGTATTTGTGTGTTTTCTGAGCTGACAGTAAACGCTTGAGCCTTTTTAGGACCTTATTAGTTATTTCTCTCAAGCTCAATGAATTGTCATTTTTGCATTGAATAAATAAAGCTATTAAGCTCTACAGCTGGCCTTTAAAAAGCAGTTAATGTCACCTGGTATTGTTAGGCTTCCACAGATTTCCCAGGAGAGGTCACAGTTGATGAAGCTCATAGTTAATTTGCATACGTTTCATAAAAGACCACTTTTGGTATGAATTTGAAAACATTTTACCAGTATGTGTTTAGCAACTAACATTAAGAAAGAGTATGATTCCTAAGGTTTTCCTCAGATATCAAAGTTCTTATGCTAGATTAGAATCACATAGCACGGACCAGTATCCAGTTGATAGAAATCAGGAATAATTCATATGAGAGAACTACACCATTTGAATGCAGAGAGGATGTAACTCACCACCACTAGCCTGATAATACATGCTAAAATTCATCCTTTTATATTCGATCACATGATTAATACAAGTATTGTTACCCAGATGTTTTGAGGCTATTTCTTCCAGGAGGATATTATAACATGTCTTGCTTGAGTAGCACACCAGAACTCTTAAATCAATACAAACCTGACAATGTGGGACATTTAGAGGAAGCTGCTATTCCAGACTGGAAATAAAACTCAGATTGCTTACCTGGTTTGTTCTTGAGTGAATGATTTCAGGAAATCCGGTCTATACCACTGCACACAGTGACTTTGAAGACTTTGCTTATTTAACAATACACACCAAGAGCACATTGCAGCCCTGCTCTGTTATCTGTGCCCATCTGAAAACTGCTTCTGGTCCAATTTTAAGTTGCTTTAAGTTGCAAAGACATTCTTTTTTAATTCATTTACAGTCTTGAATGCCTTTTATTTGTTCAATTTCTTCTATCCATTCCAGAAATAAAACATTATCTATCTCAATTCTCGATTTTCTGGACTTCAGGCACTGGGGTCCCAAGAGGCATTATGGGTGCTCCCTCAGTTTCAAGACTCTGCCACTCCAGTGTACCTGAATTTGAAGCAATGAAATTTTATGTGTGTAAGTGACATGTGAGTGAAACTCACTTTGTTTCTAATTGTAGTGGTAAAGACAAAAAATACCTTGCAATTCTTTTCTAGAGCAGCTACAACCCGTACTGATAGACTGCCAAGGGCAGAGACCAATGCAGGAATGGATTCAGAGCATTTCTACTACAGCAATAAAGTCCAGAAAGAAAGCCTGAGTCGTTCTGTATGTTAGACAAGTTCCTCCTACTAGGAGGTACTAACTTTGTCCTATTGAAACTGAAAAGCCACTTAGAAATGAAATTCATCTACACCTGAGTATTATAGCAATTGATTTTGGGGATCAACATGAAAAGGTCTGTTGGCAGCCAGGCTCTATGCAGTCATGAATTTTGCTCTACTCACTGTTTATGATGACTCTCCCTGACCACTAAAGAAAGATGCAGACACTAGAAAAGTTCTGGTTCAGTTATATTCATTGCCATCAGTAGGAAAAATTTGTAAATCCCATTTTAACTAGCCTTTTTTTATCAAAATAAAATTTTTGATACTAATTTATTCCACGTGCCCTAAGTCTTTTCTTTATGGAACACATAGCAACTTAATTCTAAAGAAAAAAAATTAAGGATACTAGAACATCATTTCATCTTTATATCACTTGGAAAAAAAATGTTGAATTAGGCCTCAAATTTCTTCTAAAGCTTGTTTTAATTGCTTACATTTATCAATTTTACTGTTTAACACACAACCACTTCCTCTATGTATAATTAAATTCAATTTTAAGCACATGTGAATGCTATTTTTTATCAAATTTAGGTTGCATTTGAACTTATGGGTATGCAAAGAAAGATTTAAATAATTATTATTACTTCTTAGTATAAATTATTTCTATAAGTCTTTTTACAGGTGTAAAAAATGAGCATCCTTACATTCAGATTTACATCTAAGAATCAGACCAACTGGAAGCCAACATGGTTTTATGTAACACCAGGGATCTGACGATCATACAAAATGCCCTTAGTTTCAACCCTGCAAATGCTTGTTCAAATACATTTTCCTGCTGATGAGCCGTACTTTCAAAGTGCTACTTATCATGAAAAAGTAAATCAAATGAGTGACATAAAGGTGTCAATGAAGAAGTCAAATACAAACAGGCAATAAAAAAATTCTATGTCTTAGAACAGATTGGATATTCCAGCAAGAACACCTCAGTCTTGACAGGGTGCTCTTTTTACGAAGACCACTGTCTATTTTCTGTTACGTTGTCATCTGATTTTTTTTCAAATCTAGGACTGTTCATTCTGCAAAATAAAGCCAGAATTTCCTTGGGAACAGCAGCAGCTTAACACCAAATACAGCAAGTACCAGAGTCAGCCTATCTTCAGTAACCAAACTGCCCTTAGAAGAGGATTAGGCAAAGCAACCCATCAGCTGTCTGGTGATGTCTATTTCTTATTTAAAACCTCTTTTCCTCTGCATGTTTATGTACATCAGTCTTTCAAGAAGTGCTTTTGGCTACTTGGATAACTGATAACTGATCTTCCCACAGATACGAGCTGCCTACAAATAATCTGCAGTATGATTACCTACATACAGCAAAATATCTAGGTAGTTATACTGAACACTGAATATCCTTAGGGAAACAGTCCAATGATTTCAGACATTGCCTCACCTAACTTGCACATTCCTCTACAATCCTTTCAGACATAAGTGCCATATAAAGTATTATAAAGCAGAGAGGAAAAAAATCTCCAAAACTTAAAATACTGGGGACTTTCTGCTACCTGCTCTAGTTCCTGTATATTGCTATGTCACCTCAGAGAAAGCCTGGAATGAGTAGAATGAATGTAATTTCTAGTCTGCAATTTTGACTATTTTGCAGTCATGAACAATTTTGATTGTTTGGTTCATCAGCTGTTTTTCTTCCCTCTTTTTTTTACTTTGGCATGCAGGGCAAGTTTTAGGCTGCCACCTGCCCGGAGGATGTGTAGAACCTGAACTATGCAAGAATGGGTTAAATTCAGGATATCCAGCAAGATTGAGAGAGCAGGGCTAGCAAAGAGATGAAAAGTTCACAGGCACAAAAACACAAGCATAATCATAGCAAGGTTGTTAGCAGAGTGCCCATACAGAGCTCATTTGTAGGCTGTGGGCAAACGTTCATCTAAGCAAAGAGCAGTGACAATTAAGGATATTAACAACCCTAAGAGTTTCTTCCTGCCTCTTCCCAAGAGGCTGCCAGTTCTGCAGCGCGTTGGCAGAACGGGTCATATGAGAACTCCATGTGGAGTCATGGCAGTATTAATCAGCTGATGAAGGCAGTTTGAAAAGAGAACTAACTTTGCCTGAAGTGGATAAGGCAGAGCTGTCAGGCTCCTTTGTCTGGCAGAGCTGTGGGAATGGCAACTTCCAGCTGGTGGATGATGGGTTTGGAGGGCTGAGCACAGGACCATCCCCATTCAGCACTGCTACAATTAGAAGAGATCTTCTTGTACCCCTATTTAGGTTAGACAGTCTAAATTATTTAGAGACTTGACTTTTTCTTTATTTTTTTTTTCTTTACCACAGTCACACACAAAAATAAAAGCTCCTGTGAATGACTCCAAAATAAAAGGGTATCACTTTTTCTATATTTAACCATATTTTAATGGGGGAGGGAAGATGATTTGTTTTATGCCTTTTTTGTCCCTTCATGATACAAAAAGAAAGCTTTGAGATTTTTTTTTCTTTTCTCTCTTCTTTTAAAACAAGCGAGTTCAATCTTTGTCTGCAGAATATTCTGTGACTAGAGGGAATAGTAAAACAATGATTTCACAGAAGTTGGAAATGTGACCAGAGAGCAGAAAGCTTTCCAGTGCAAAAGCTAGTCTTCTAGATTTTTTTGATAACAAAAGTGTTTATTGAAGCTTAAAAAACTTCTCCTCCTTAAGAATTATCTGAAGGCATGTAACAGGTAAGTACTCCATAACGTGTATCAGAATTAGTTAAGAATTTCCGTATGACAATTAAATGTATGTAAGATAGCAAAAAGTCATAAATAATAATAATAAAAAAGAAATGCCTGTTTTCATGAATTCTTTGTAAATCACATAGACTTAATCTCTTGGGTTTATCTCAGATCTCCTTCAGCATCCAGCCTCTACACTAAACACTGAAGTATTCTAAGGAATTTGCCTAATATCATTTGGCCAGCACCTGTTATTACACTGTAAAACTAAGGCATCTGAGGAAAAAACAGCTTTTTTTACAGTAGTTCGGGTAGGACGAGAATACTAGTCCTAAAGTTATTCTGTACTTAACCTTCAAGCCATCATGCTCTAGGATATAAACCAATCATCGCTGGCAGAGATTAACAAGAAATTTCCTCTACAGGCAGAATATTTCATAAGTGCTCACCGCAGGGTTTCTTGCACTTTTCTCTAAAGCATCTGGTAACGGCCATTGTCAGATGGAATAATAGCATAAGAAAGCTGTTAGTCTGTTCTGGAATGGCTCCTTTTGTATGCTAAAGCTTTTGTCCCTGATCTTCCTGTACCTTCTCCCTGCAGTTTGAAAGAGGCAATGCAGATATCTTCACATCTATTACCAGTTAACTAGTGAAATCTTGCTCTTATCCTTGCACACTTTGGTAGAAATGCAGCAACTGCCATCACAGAGAATCATAATTCATCTTAGTTATCATATGCAAACTCATGGTATTCTTCTGGAAATGATGTTTTAAATCATGAAGTTTAGTGTAAGATTCATCTTCCAAATGTTCCTGAAATTTTTACTGTTCTCAGAAAGAAGACATTATGTAAATATTTCTTCCACTGAGAGAACAGAAGCTAATAAACAAGGTTAACAAGAAGAATGACCTACAGAGGCTCACAAACTTTCGATTTCCACATGTCAAATTTAATAAAGTACAACTTTCTTCAGCAGATACCTGAATCAAGAATTAAAATTCTTTTAAAGCAGTTGTCCATACCATTAGTTTCTTCAGGAATGAACTTGTTCCTTAAGAAATATCTCATATCAAGTCATTTTAGATTAGCAGTGTGGAGTGCATAGAGAAAAAGAGAGAGGTTAATTTAAAATGTCACCATGTAAAAGATGATAAGGGTGTTCGTGGACCTGTAACGGTCACATTCCTCTTGTTTTCTGATTCTGATTTGATCAGAAATCATAAGTACCATGAGGAAAGCTGCAATTTAAAGGTAGCCTATGCATGGACCTAGACATGTACATGGTTATATGTGAATATCTATGACTGCTTCTGTATGTAGTTTCATATTTCTGTGACTGAAATTAATAGACCTACATCACAAAAAGACTACATTTGATAAAATGTATTAAGCACTCCTAGTTTAGTGATGATTCTTAACACATAGCAGTTCCTGAAATTCCCATCCTAAAATATTCCAGCAACACAGATTTTAAAAACCATGAAAACTGATGAAGATTAATTCATCAGTCACAGTCCAAAGAGTTTGTTGTTCTGATTGCATGCAGACACTGAGGGCTTATTTAAGAGACCTGTCTGGGAAAACGAACTTATTTTGCATTTTTAGTATAAAAAAAACATGGTATCTTAGATACTACTGTAGTAAACACTGGCATCTATAGAGGAACTAACACTGCACTGACAAACTAATGATGATATTACATTGTGAGTATCAAATAGATTAGTCAGCAGTGGCTACAAGAGAACTCAGCGGTGTTTTGTGCTCCTTGGCACTGATTTGCTAGTGAAGTGCTAATGGAAATCTGCTTTTCACAGAAAGAACTAATAGGACAAAAATGATAACACTTGTTCAGTGAGGTTCTGACTCCAGTCTCCTTGTCTGGTTTTAAAATCTGAGCTAAGATTTTAGTATTGTTAGGGTTCTTTTCTTGTACGTATGCCAGGTTCCATGAGTGGACAGAACTATGAAGGTGGTGTTAATGCAGACCTTGGTACTGGGTCCCTTTCTTCCCCAAACACATCAAGTTTTGCACATAGGAAGCATAAAATAAAACGACTTGGAAAGGACAAAGACTAAAGCAGAAACTGTCACTTTCCTAACATCCAACCCACTGTGGTGGTGTTTCTTGTGGTTTCATCTGGGATGAAGTTAACTTTTTTGCTAGTAGCTGGTACAGTGCTCTGTTTTGGGTTTGTGATGGGAATAGTGTGATAGGGCACTGGTGGTTTTAATTGTTGCTAACCAATCAAGGCCTTTTCTGCTCCTCACACAACCCCACCAGCAAGCAGCTGGGAGGGCACAGGAAGTGTGGAGAGGACACACCTGGGACACCCAACCCCAAGTGACCACAGGGCTATTCTATACCAAGTGATGTCATGCTCAGTGTATAAATTT
>JAOXNG010000026.1:57635346-57645727 GCA_028566535.1 Scolopax minor | reverse complement strand
TAGGGGAAAAAGAAGGAAGGGAGGGATGTTTGGGGTTATGATGTTTCTCTTCCCAAGTAACTGTTATGTGTGATGGAGCTTGGCTTTCCTGGTGATGGCTGGACACCTGCCTGTGGTGGGAAGCGGTGAATGAATTCCTTGTTTTGCTTTGCTTGCGTGTGTGGCTTTTGCTTTTACTTATTAAACTGTTTTTACCTCAACCCATGAGATTTCCCACTTTTACTCTAGTGATTCTCTTCCCCATCCCAACAAGGAAAATGAGCAAGCAGCTACATGGTCCTAGTTGCTGGGCAGGGGTTAAACCACGATGAATTATTCTACAGAGCATCAGAAGAAATTATGTTCAGTTTGAGTAGTTTACACTGGGGAATTTGTCTTTATAAAAGTGTTGGTGTGTCATTTATGCTAATCAACCTGGCTCTCTTTCACTGTGATTTATTAAAATGCATTGGGATTCTGCAATAATCATGTACTCCGTATACGTTAAAACAAAAAATCAAGATATCAGCCATGGAATTTTCTCAGATTAGAGATGTTTTGACATAGTATAGATGATACTAGAGATAAGTGATGCACTGCTTAAAGAGTTTAACGTTCTTCTATATTGTTATATAATATAAATATGTATTCATAATATCAATATATAATATATGTTAGGACCATGTGGCGATATAATTGTCCACAATCAAAAAAAATGTCCTGGGCAACTACATCATAAGATAAAAATTTAGTGCAAATTATTCAAGTTTACTATTTCAGAATGCTCTAGACAACAGATTTTCAAAGTCATTTTATCTGTGTTGTTTATAATCTAACTGAGATGTTTGCTCCTTGCAAAGGGAAATATACCCCCTGTATTCACAGAAAAAAACACTTTCTTCCACCTATAATCAGTGCATTAGCACTTGTAATTCTATTTTATGTTAAATATGAGGCAAGATTTCTGTTCAAAAAATGTGCTTGAGCCTTGGCCTCAACTCACTGGATGGCGATGGCAAAACTGATTGATGTCAATAACAGCTTTAAGTCATACCATTAAAGAAGAAGCAAAGCTTATGAGTCAGGCCACATAAAAACTGTCAGCCTTAAAAATAAATCTTATTTAAAATCATAAATAAGTGGATCTGTTTTGATTTTTGCCTTTTATCATTTACCGATCTGTTTTCCAAGTGTTTTCCTCCATAGTCCTCAGGGCTAGAAATTTTTTTTTAAATGAAAACTGAGATTTCTGCATGTTTGTATAAACCAAGGGGGTGAGTCCTAATAGAAATACACAATAGTATGATTCCCATCCCCAAAAAACTATAGAACTGTCAGCCTTGCTTTCCTGGACAGAGAGGTCAGCCAACACCAAGCCTTCTTAAAAAAACTCACCTTGGTGAACTATGCTTTAAAAGTGACATTTTAAAAAGTGCCCAATAAAAGTATCTTGCATTTTCCACTGTCCAGAAGGAAAGGTATAACTGCATTTGAAAATGGAACTTCTTTATACTCATCAAACTTTCTGCAGGACTGCATCCTTGGGAAATATTTTGATTAATATTTCGTGTGAATATCAAAGAACATGTATGTCTTCTCCACATTTCCCAGTCTACTAAAATATCATAGGCTTATGCCAATTATTTTCAATAACGGCATATTAAAACATATATTTATGTTTTAAAACAGCATTTCCAATAGGTTAATACATGTCTCGGAAAAATGATAGTATTGCCAATGATGGAGTGTAACATGGCTCAAAAATACACAAGACAGCTGAAACATAAAAGCATTTTTCTCATAAATTCCCATGTTTTGCAAAATTAAACTGAAATTTTGATCAGAAGTGCCATAATACAGCCCCTGAAATAAACAAAGTTCAGGATAAGTGTTTTTTTCTATATGCAGTTCTTTTAAAACTGCTCAGGTTTGAATGGGAATTCTGCCATCTCGTGGTCACACTTTTTTCTACAATACTCTCCATTTGGGAAATTAATCTTGACTATAAATACACATAGCTTTTGCAAAGAATCGTTTAAAATAAATTTATGCTCTAGCAGCTGTAGGATTACTTGCTAAATTTGAAATCTTACCTTGTCATACTAATGCCCTTCAGCTCAGTGGAATTTTGTACAGCATGTTACCTTTAAAATTAATTTTATCCTGCTTGGATGTTTATTCCACACATTTAGAGGACATATGTCAATTTTATTTGTTTTGTTTTCACTACTTGAAAGTGTTTTGCTGCATTTGTCTTGTATTTCATGAGACATGTCTCAGTTTTAGGTGTATTTGGCCATTATTTGCTAGCATGCAAGATGCAAACTTCCAAGCCTTCTCCATGAGAAGGCGTCTCTGTTTTGAGACACAGTAAGTGATGATGGTTACAGCCTAGGAGTTCAAACTGGGAATTATCATTCACTGTTTTGATACAATGCAATATGTTTCAGTACTGCTCCACAGGAACATACACTCGTAAAGAGTAGGATGAAGAACAGAAACAACTGGTAACCGTGCCAGTGATAGTCATGAGAGTTTTGTGATTTTTTTTAAATGACCGCTTAAGGTTCTGAGGTAAATACGTAGGAGTCAGCCATCACCTTTAAAATAAAGGCTTCCGAACTTGCCCAGCCACACAGAGTTCACACATCAAATTCACCCAGAGAAGACTGAAGTTCTTTGGAACAGCGAATTCCCACTCCATCTATCCATTCTCCAAAGCTTTGCTTTCCACAGTCGGTTCCCCCAAACACATCCCAATGGTAACTGCCTTCTTGACTCCCCAAAAATTTGTCATGGTTTCCTGTCTCTTTGACTGCCTCTGTCTCAACAGTTTGCTTCCCCCCTTTTCACAGCCTATGTCTTTCTTCTCGTTCTTTATGCTTCCTTTTTAACATTTATTGTTTTTGCATTTCCACCAGATTCCTAAAAGGGAGTGAATGAGCAACTGTAAGGCAGAATAAAGCATGAATTAGTGGGTCAAACAGGAAAGAGACAGAACAGTGAATGAAATAAAACCATGTACGTGGGCGATTGTTAGCACGAGGAGAAAAGTAAAGCAAGTAAGTGGGTGGATGAGGAATGAACAATCGTAGCTAAGCTGAAAGAGAGAAGCAAAGAACAATTAAGGAACATTGTGAGGAAAAAGTACAAAGAAACAAACCTACTCAGAAAGGTTTTGATGTAAAACTTGGGAAAGGGAAGAGAGGGAACTCAAAGTAAGTGAAATAAAAGTCTTGAAAACGCAAAAAAACACTGAGCCCAGATAAAAATAATAGGAAGGGGCTTGAACTAGGAAATACCTCAGTAATACAAACCATATAAATAGATTAAAAAAGGAAACCAGAAGGGGAATTACATATTCACTTACCCCTTTAAAATAATTTAGTTTTTTGTATTTAAAGGTATGAAACTGAAAAGGAATGAGGACTTGTTTCAGGAAGGTGATGAGAGAAAACCCTTTCATTCCTCACCTCATAACTCACCATCTTATACCACTCACAGAATCACAGAATGAATGACAGAATCACAGAATGATATGGGGTTGGAAGACACCTCTGGAGATCATCTAGTCCAACCCCCCCCACCAAAGCAGGTCCTCCAATACGAGCCTTTTTACCTACTTCCAAATATACCCTACACCACCGACCAAGCCCATTCTTGGCAGGTATCCTCATTATTCATTTGAAAATCTGGCCACTTTATGTTCAGCAATACTTTTATTAACCTTCCAAATGCCATTTTTTCCAGCCAGTTCTTTGGTGTTCTTTCCTCTTCATATATCAGACAAAATAATCATTTTTCTGTTAGTAGATGCTAGTTTTGAATCTTTATATTCTCGTTGTTTTCCCATTGCTTTAATGCAATGGTTAGAGAAAGAATTTACACTGTGCTTTAAACCAACATGAAAAGAAATTGAAAAGAAAACCCGGATAAACTTCATTTCATTTTTTATACTTTTATCCGTGAACAGGAGCAGCAAACAGTAAAAAGCTAGCACGTTTTTTCTCACTAAGTAGATATGATCTACTAGATAGATCTGGATATGCATCTACAGATTCACAGAGAAAATCTGGTGACTGCAAACACTTCTCTACTTTGGTGCCACAGGTTATGACCAGTTATCTCCAATAATGGTATCACGATAACAAAGTGGTGTAGGCTTCAAAACAGTCTGCACAATCCCACCCATGACCTTTGGGTAATTATTCAATATCTGTGTAGCTATTCTGCCATCATCACTCATGCCAGCTGAGAATCAGCAAATTTAGATATCTTCTCCACATGCTGTAATTACTGTGTGCCTTGGACAAGGATACAATTTCCAGGCTTCTTTAAAAACAAAACCCCATTTAAGAAAGGCAAAGAATTTAATCAAATGATTATTTCAACTGGATGTTCAGACAAATACCGAATAACAAGCTTTGATTACAGTACACCCTAGCCTTCTATGGGTTGTGATGGATTTCTCCTCAATTTGACATGTGGATAGACAAAGCATTCAATAAAAGGCTGTATTGGCATTGAGTGAAGTGGCAGAAATTTCTACGTGTAAGCTAAACTCAAAATAAAGAACAAACTGGGTAAAGCAAAATTTTGCTTGTTTATGTGTTAGTGAAAAGTGATCAATAACGCAGCATAGTCATAAAATTCTTTGTGGAAAATCAGTTTTCTAAAAGTAATATTTATAAAACAGTATCCAGAAGGATTATTAAAAATTCCAAGCCACCTAACCTCAGGGTTAGCTGTTATACATATGCAGAACAAGTCAGTGGCTAAATATTCTTAGCGGGTCAGGTTATTAAAGACTAGCACTAGCATTTGTACCAAAACCAAGCTAAATCATGAATGCATGCTCAACTGGGGTAAAAAATGTTGCTTTTAAACTGTGCCTTATGAGGTCACGTTGTTGAATAACTAAATCTGAACATCTTCTACTTAAGGACATCATGTCAAGCCTATTATCTGCCAAATGTGCCTATTAGAGTAAATGTATTCACTTACATGCTTTAGACATTGCAGTGGGGCGAAGAACAGATTTCAAAATAACGGTATAGGTACATCAGCCAAGCCACTTCAGAAACCTTGGAACATGTTTTGAAAGAAAATAGAGAGCTAGCAGAATCTGTGAGCTAAAACACCGAATCTATACTTTGCCTTAGATTAAATCAAGCCAGAAATGTATCTAGAAACGGAAATCATTAAGAGAACCAGTTTTTAAAAAAATCACATTTTTACTACAATGATTTTTTAAATAGATGAATTCTCTCTTCTCTCCATTATGAAATGTTCATGCGTGTTTAATATATGTACACTTCGAATCATCTTTGTGGGTAAAAGTGCTATTTATGCAATAGTATCTAATGACAGGACATGTTAGGGAATCAGATCTAATTTAGACTGAGTAATCTTGTTCAATGCTGCCTGCTTAATATCAAAAATTGAAGCTAAGCCAGAGGTTATTATGTGTAGCTCACTGAAGAGAGAAGTGCCATTAAAATTAGGAGACATTAGTTCTTTTCCTGGCTTTTCTACTGAGTCAATCTCTGAGTCTGAGCAAATAATGTATATATATATATGTATATATATACATAAGTATGTGTATACATCCACAAAATGTGAATACAAAGTGTGCAAAATGTGAACACTTCTCTTCAGAATGCTGAATGCTCTTTTAAAACCCTTTCAAAATAGATCCCAAAGCACAAAGTATTTCAAGGACCACAATACACTACTTAGCAGCTACCTTATTTTTTTCTCACCACACCATCTTATGGAGCAAATTGGTACAAAATGAATGCTGAAAAAGTCTCAAAGGAATTAATTTATCCAACTTCCTCATATTTGAAAAATCAAGAATACACTAAGCAACAGGTAAAAGATAGATTGTCTGTGAAGACAACACTGCTAGATTTCCTTAGACATGTACCTCACAAGCATGAAAGCTAACACATTTTTTGTTTGTTCATACCTAACTTATAGATTTGAACAGGTTTCAGCTCAGGTCATTTATGGCTACTATTCTACCTAAAGAAACACAATATCAAAATTCAGTCTTGTATTTTGCAATTTAGGAAGTATCATAGCTATGTGTGTATATTTAAAGAAAACACTCAGAAATCTTACTTTGAAGTCAAGATTTCAACGGTAATTTGTTGCTTATGTTTTCAATAAACAAATACTGACACTGATTTGCATCTGAACAAGGGAAAAGAGGGGAGAAGTTTTCCTTCTTTTTTTTTTTTATTTCCACAGTTATATTTTTGTGGCCTTCCCCGGAGTCTATAAATAAAACAGAACAGTGGCTCTGCTTTGGCAAGTGAAAAATCACATTTCAAGAAGGACCCAAGATCAATAGACTCCTATTTTGTAGACAAGGCCTGGAATATTAGTCCCAAAAGGCCAATATATGTCTTTAGACTTTAGACAGAACCCCCAAGTTTTATTTGCTTTATACTTAAAACATCTATGCATATATGTGATACTGCCAGCTTTAAAAGCATTACATATAGCGTCTATCTGTATGGATTAGGAATATGTTGGGGATGCCTTCAGTGAAATAATACAGAAGGTTTCATGCTCCTACTGAAGAAAATTCCATACAAACATTCCTTGTCATGAATACCCACAGCATCAGAACAGGAAGTAACATAATATGCATTAAACAAGTTATACAGAGAGGAGCAGAGAAACAACCATGATTTAGCAACAGAAGATAATCCAGAATTGGAACCCACAAAGTCCAGGTGCTAGTTGCAAACTCCATCCATCACACAGCACTTCTGCATGAGAGAACTCTCCAGAACCAGCCTTCTTTCTAGGACACCACAGGTTAATAATCCTTTTCCATTAAAAAGGAGATAAATTTCACTGGGGCATCCAAATCTCT
This sequence comes from Scolopax minor, assembly GCA_028566535.1. NCBI lineage: Eukaryota > Metazoa > Chordata > Aves > Charadriiformes > Scolopacidae > Scolopax > Scolopax minor. The sequence goes on along the minus strand of JAOXNG010000026.1, from coordinate 57,638,859 downwards.
GGATATAATAACACTGCTGGAGCAGAAGGGCTTCCACAAGACTGAGTCTTACTGTACAGGTTTCTACTGTGAACTCTTCAGAGTGTAGTGCTTGGAGAAGTAAAGTGACATAATACTTTTTTATTAATATATTAGTTGATTTTGGCTCTTAGTGTCTTATCCTTGATGTAAGGATGTGGTTTATGACTCCCTCAGCCAAAAGGATGAAATCTGAGAATTTTAACCTTTGCTGAAGCTGTTCAGAACTACTAAAAAATAAATAAAACAATAAAAAGACATCCATGATTGCAGGGAATTAGCAGGTGTTTTAAAGCATACTTAGCATCTCCAAATTTCAGGCTGCTGATGCATGTGACAGAGACAGTGTCTCTATTTCAGTTACAATCTACAAGTGAAAGGGAATAAGGCTAAATGGGTTGGAAGAATTAGTAATAAACTAGAAAAGGAGCCTCTGGTCTCTAGGAAATGTGTGCTCACTTCCTCTCCAGTCCTTTACTTACTTCAAACTTCCTGTTACCATAAGGAAGGGGAGTATCTAAAGTGAATTCTGGTATCAACCAGAGAAGTAAAAATAACAACAAATATTATTTTGTTCAGACATGAACTGTGCTTTGTTGTTCTCAGTAAAGACCTCATCCAGGGACTTTCACTAGCATCCAGGGACTAGCACTGAATACACCATGTGTTATATTTCTTTCCACTGGTATATGAGGCACTAATGTGTAGTAATACACAAGACTGACTGGAACTAAATGGCTGGAATTAAAGTGCATTGACGATGGAGTGAGCTGTCTTTCACTTTCATCCTATTGTGACATCACTGACCTTGTGATGCTGCAGTTCTGTGGGTCTTTTTAGCATCTATAGATGGGCCAAGCACTTCCACCGACAGACTTTTTAAGTATTCTGTACAAATGCAAGAAGAAATTGTAGGAGGAAGAGTGGATTTTTACCATTACTGATGATGTGCAGAATTACTGTATCATTAAGACTCGTGTTCTAGTATGAGAAGCCCCATCATCATGATCTGAATGCAAGCTAAGTAACTAGGGCAACCGAACCTCAGGGCTCACACAGATCACACGCTGCCAGCAGATGTTAAAGTTCACTTCACAGCCAGTGCTACCAAGCAGCAAAGCAAAGGTTATGCCATTATTTGATGCATGATATGCTAAAGTCAGTCAAAGACTGACTAGAGCTACTCAAGATCAGAATTCTCTCAGACATGCTGTATAACCTTGTCAATATCTAGGGAAGGATATTGTAAAAATCTGAGATTCCTTTCCTCATTCTCATGCCAGATGGACCTATAATTCTTTGTACTAAATTCCTTGTCTTTCTATTTCTGCATATTAAATAAGCTGATTAGAAGCCTTGTCCATTTTGTTCAGTTACTGACCTGGCCTTTTGTCATGAGTTCTACTTGCATTATTTATTATAATTAATTGCTACACTTCATTGACTATTGAGAAATTTGATCCAAGGACAAGCATAATCCTTGAAATTCATATATCTTGATATTACAAGGATCATAAACTTTAAATTAGGAAAGGATGGACTAATGCACATAAATTGCTCTCGTGTACTTTAGGAAAAGCATTAATTGTCTATGCCAGGGTGATGGTGTACTTCTGATATTTGTCTATCTGCCACTGATGCCCTTTCTCTCAGCATAAATTAAACAGAACTGTTTCTTCCCATAGTTGTTATAATTATGAGCCAGCCCATGCAAGAAATCATTGCAGCATATTTATTACTTGAAAATTAGAGAACTTGTTCAAGAGGGCTAGGTACAGCAGTGAGTCTACTTAAGTTCCAACTCTTAAGACAAGAAATGCCTTTATTTAGTCTTCCCTTAGTAGAATCATTTGAGGAATATAAAAGGATCGTTCTGCTACACTGATCTACTACTCTACCCTCATTATAAAACCTTCTCAATTTCAGCAGAAAATACAGAAATACAGTAGTCTTGAGTTCTCAGGTTTTTCCATTTAGCCTTTGCAGCGCTGCTCACAGTGTGTCATAAACACAACAGGAGAGACAAGGCTGCTGAAACCATTCAAACTGCACTTATTTACAGTTGAGCTTCAGCTGAGCCTCCAGCTGCCTGCCAGCTTCCTCGAGGATTTGCAGCTGAGAAGCTAACGGTACCTATAGAAAATGCACAGATCATAGGGATGTGATAGTGCAGGATCACAGCTTTAACCACAAGATTATTTTTGTCAACTCATTTTTAAACCTTCCTATCCAAGATGATGTTAAATCAGCCTTTCAAGCAGGATCTTCTTTGGCTCCAACCCTACTAGGCAGTGTGTTACATTCTTATTACTTCATTTCTTTTCTAAACAAATTTCTCTCTGGTCTCTGACTCCATTTCAAAAGGCGTGAGGTCAAAACCCTGAGCAAAGTAAAGGAATACCTTTTCCCAGTACTGCACAAGATGATAAAGTAGCCAAGAGATGCAGAGGTCGATTTCGAACAGTGTTACATGCCAGAGGAGCTCTTATTGGAATATTAACTAGGCACCATGATTTTCAGAAATTTCTTTACTTCTGCTTAGAAAAAACAATTTTTGAATAAAATCATTACAGCTGCTCATTGATTTCATTAAATTTGCAAGGCTTTTTTCCTATGAAAAGCTAATCGATTAAGCAATTTATACAGCTGTCTCCTCAAGATCTCTCCTCCAAATTAAACAGGGATCTGAGCTAATCACACCACTTCCTTCAGACAAATCCACCAGCGTCCCTTGGATGTTAGAAAACTAATACTATCTTCCGGCAGGCAGGACATGGCAGGGATTTGTGTGTGTTAATAGGTGACCTACGAATTCCCTGCTGTGGTTCCCACACAGTTTGTTACCTGAGGACTATCTCCAGTGAAAAGATCGTCTTTGGTCTCAGCTGCCAGGGCTTGGGAAGTTCACCAGGACCTGTACCAAACCCATCTCTAAGTGGACAGACTCAAGCAATCTCTGTTCCATGGGACTCCAAGTGGGATAAAATACCTCCAGGACTCCTTGACCAGAGCTAATATGGCAGGAGTTGCTCCTTCTTTGCTGTGTTAATCCACGGATTACTCAGTATGTTCCTGAGACCCTCCCTTTTTTTGGCTATGCAGACAGAAGAAAAGAATAATTCCAGCCAAAAAAAAGTTTCCCCCCTATATTTTGGTATTTATTTTCTCCTTGAAAAACATTTTTCTGTGAAAAAGGAAAGATATCTTTTGCATTACTGATTTTAATACATTATTCTGTCTCACTTATATACACACACTACTTTGAGATACTCTCCTCTGGCAGCAGAGATCAATAGACTCTTCGTATCTTACAAACCATCAGGTAACACTTCAGTGATTAGGAGATTGATTCTGCTCTCGCACTGTTGTCAATCTGGAATAATTGAACTGAGACCAATGAATTTATACTGTTGCCAAAGATGTTCTTGTGAGTTCTGCTGAGCTGCCTGGGTTTATAAGACCCTGTGCTGAGGTTCCAGGGAGGCAACCAGCCCC